>OX359268.1:41253734-41416234 GCA_947179155.2 Hedera helix
ATAGTTATATATTCCTAGAGTTGTGTTTGTTAGCCAAACAAGAAGATGAGTAAATTAATACTCAATAAAACTAATAAATTAATTAGTTTAAATATGAAGTAAGAAGGAAAGTCATGAAATATAATTAATTATGTTAATTATATTAGTTATGAGTTAAAGTTATATAAAAACTAGAAAATTTGTCTAGAATGACAATATTAATAAGTTAATTGATTAAGTAATTAACTTAATTATTAAGTTGTGGTATAGAGTCCAAGTAATTTAATTACTACTAGTGGACTAGCCCAAAAGGATTATATGTGTTAGCCCAATATGGGAATATTTACATGAAGAGGGTAATTAAATAAGAGAGCCCAATAAAAAGTAAGTTATGTAGCCCAAACCATTAAAAGTCAAATGATGGTCAATGGTTGGGAGAAGCATTTCAAGTATTGATTGAGTGTAGAGAATTAACTAGTGTAGGGTTAATTGAATAACCCTAGTTGGTAGACACGAGAGAGCATTAACCAATCATTGGTTAATTGCTAGGTAAATAAATGTGCTGTTGAGAATTAACTATGGATGAGTTAATTAAGTAACCCAATGTGGTAGAATTAATTATAGCAAATCTAATTGGATTATATTATAAGTCCAATTGAGTTATTAAACTAGGTCAAATTAATTAACCTAGTAGTCCATATAATTTAATTTGAACATTGATTTATGTAATAATTAACCAAGCCCAATGCTTGTTTTAATTAAATGTAACATATGGTATTTAATGTTAGCCCAATGTAATAAATAAATTGAGCCCAAACTAATTAAATTGATGAGCCCAATATATTCAATTCTAGAGTCCAATGTAGAGCCCAAATGGTAGTCAAAATTGGTCAACAATTGATCATATGTATATATATATATATATATATATATATATATATATATATAGATGTATATATGTATATTTAAGCTATAAAAATAAAGAAAAAATGGGGGATTAAATCTCATTTTGCTGAGATTTATGGGACCCACATGGGGGTGGATTGATTTCTCATGTTGCTTTACTTGTACACAATGTTGTAGTTGTTGCAACCACCCATGTCAATCAACAAGTCATTCAACCAATCAATCCATCAAATAGTAATCCTAATTAGCACTAAATTAACCAATGCTAGCAAATTAGGAAAGTTAATGAAGGATTACCAAACTACTATAAATAGAGTACTCCACTCTCTTGCTATGTTGGTTAGTCCTTTTGTAAGAATTCTAGAGAGAAAAGAGTGAGAGCTCTTTGAGAGAAAATGAAGCAAACCTTTGGGAGATTGATGATCCACCATGGAAAAATGCTAGAGAATAGTCAAGGAGGAGTCCTTAGCAAGTCCATATCAAGAGGAAGAAGAGCATCCATGTCTAAGAGGTTAAAAAGTATTCTTAACCTTCCTAAGTTCATTTTTGTAGTCAATATAAGTTTTAAACGGTTAAAATATATTTTTAACCGATCAAAAGTAATTTTGATGCTCTAGAAGTCTAGATCTATGATATATTGGTAGAATCATGGTTTGATATATTTCAATCATGTTTTGGTATGAGCGGTATGCATAAAAATGTAAGAAATGTCTATATTAAGCTTTACCGGTAAAAACCTAGGTAGCTATGCGCTATTTAATGTTGTAGTTTGAAATGTAAAAGTTGAGAATTGGATTTCTATGGCTAAAAAGTTACCTCTATGAGTTTTTAAGAAAACCCAACTTGAATCTTTCAAAAATGTGGAAAAATAAAGAAGTTATGGATTTTTCCTCAAAGCATGTTGATTTTAAAACCCTAGGTTGCATTGTGAGCGATTTTAATCATTGATCCGTTTGGAATTTGGATTTTTGTTCTAAAGAGAAATTGTAGAGGGGGAAATTCTGATGATAATGGACTCAAGAATCACCCCAAAATATTTTAAAATGAAGAAGTTATGGCTGTCGGAGTGACTGAGGGTCGGGCAGTCCAAATTAGGGTTTTCAGAAAAGTGGCCGAGCGCCTACCTAGCGCCTACCAAGCGCCTAGGCGCTCTAGCCGGCTGTCTCAGGGAGCAGATTCGGTCCGGGTCGGGTCGGGTCGGTCCGGGTCGAGTTTTTAATGAAAATTTAAGTTGAAATAAGTGTAAAATGAATGAGTTTGAATACTAAACCAATATATGAAGTTTATTAGTAATTAATTGGTAGCTAAATATGTAACATAAAGACTAATGTTAACACAATTAAAAAGTTAACTATTGGTATTATTGGAAGATTATTAAAATATTATTAAATGATCAATAATATTAGTGTATGATTAAAAAGTTATTGATTGATGAATAACATTTGTAAATGTTTAAAATATTATTAAATGGTTAATAATATTAATAAGAGATTAAAATATTATCAAATGGTGAATAATATTTGTAAATGATTAAAATATTATTAAATGATTAATAATATTAATAAGTGATTAAAATATTATTAACTAATTAATAATATTAATAAGTGATTAAAATATTATTAAATGGTGAATAATATTAGTAAGTGATTAAAATATTATTAAATGATTAATAATATTAAGAAGTGATTAAAAAATTATTAAATGGTTAATAATATTAATAAGAGATTAAAATATTATCAAATGGTGAATAATATTTGTAAATGATTAAAATATTATTAAATAATTAATAATATTAATAAGTGATTAAAATATTATTAAATGATTAATAATATTAAGAAGTGATTAAAATATTATTAAATGGTTAATAATATTAATAAGAGATTAAAATATTATCAAATGGTGAATAATATTTGTAAATGATTAAAATATTATTAAATAATTAATAATATTAATAAGTGATTAAAATATTATTAAATGGTTAATAATATTAATATGGGATTAAAATATTATTAAATAATTAATAATATTAATAAGTGATTAAAATATTATTAAATGATTAATAATATTTGAACATAGTTGTATATTATCAAAGGTAGATAATATTTTGAAGTATTCGGTACATTATTAAATGTCTGAATCATTAAATTATGTAAAAGAGAAAAGTTTAATCGAATTAAACAAATATAAATAGTCCATTTTCAGAACTTGCTCCTATGTGCTTTAACATGCTATAATGTGATGTTAAATTATTAACATGAAAATATATTGATGGTAAATGTGATATGTGAAAAGTATGATGCATGTCTACATGTAAAATATGTGTAAGTATGAAGCATGAAATGTTAGAGGTTATATGTGATGCATGAGCAGTATGACATAAACTGAAATGCATGAAAAACATGACGTAAGTATAAATGGCAATGAATGTATTATATGTGAAGCATGAAATGTGTTATGTGTAACTGTTAAACTTGCTGAGCCGTCGTGCTCACTCTTGCTTAAAACAAATATTTTCAGATAGTACAAGTATTTGAAGTCTTGATAAGGATCAAGAAACAGGAATGCATATTACATTCACTGAAGGTCTAGCACGACCATTGTAGATATCAGTCCGAATTGGACAGGTAAAATGATTGTGTAGTATAAGAATTGGTTGGTATTTATTATGAGTCTTAGATACTCAAATTGATTGTAATAGAATGTCGTATCATGTATGATATTGAGACATACTAGAAATGTATGAAGATTGCGATTCTGGAATAGAAAGAGATGTTGTAAAATTGTAAATAAATGATTATTTATCAATTATAATATTGTTGTAATTCATGAACAATAAGGAAAATGTAGTACTCGTGTTGAACCAGATCCGATGTTAAAGTAACCCGGATTTGGGGTCGTCACAAATGTTAAATATTAAAATTAATTAATATATCAATAAACTAACTTTTAATATTAAATATTAATAATATGTTAGTTTCTTGTAAATATTCAAATTCTTCATTAATTTTGATATGCTAAATTTTTAGAGAGATTTATGATTTTGGTTATTTTTCCTATATTCTATTGTAGTAATTTAAAGAATAATTTCATGAAACAATTAAAAAATAATTGAAAATAATACATGAGATATAACTATATATGTATGTGTTACATGACCATAAAGTAAAAGATATATGGATATTTAAATTTTATAAAATATATGTCCAACTAATCCTAATACTAAAAAAATAAAATAGAAACCAACTTTATATTCAAAATATAAAAATGTAATCTATAGTAAGTTAATTTTATTTTGCACCTCTGGTCATATGTAGCGCAGTATATTGTATTCAAATTATATTTTCTATGAAGACAAACTATGCATATTAGACATACATTTAGAAAATCAATTTGTTTTGTATTTCAGATATAATTAAATTATATATTTTTTAATTTAAGAATAATATATTTATTTTTATTTTAATCATCCAACTTATATTGGTGTGCAATAGAATGTTAAATAAAATAAATCTAAAAAATCTTGCATCATTTTTACAAAATCTTATTAATTTATATTTTTAATATTTAACATTAAAAAATGAGGGGAAAGACCAAACCAGCCTAGGCTTAGCCTAGCCTGCAGGCCTAATCAGACCACAGCCTAGTGGTTAAGGCCTGACTTTATAGGCCTAAGTCAACGGTATAGTCTGGCAGGCCTAGGCTAAGTCAAACCGAACGGGCCTATTGTGCATATCTAGTTGAGACCAAAAGAAAAAGACAATAAAAATAAAAGTAGAAGAAGAAGAAGAATGTGTGTACATTAACAATTTTATGTTGTATACTTACTTGAATCTGGTTTTACTTTAAATTTGGTGATTTCAATTTAATAGTAAAAACTATGAGCTTATAATGTTAAATTCTACTACCTAAATTAATGTCAATTTTCATGCATCTCTCTCTGGTATCTTGATCGTTTACGGACTTTGTCAATTGTTTTAATTAACACTATTTCATTGCCACAATTTTTTTTTTACTAATCTAAGACAGAATTTAAACTCACACACACTATTTTATCACTGTAAAGATTTAAACTCCCACCTCTTGGTACACAAAGGATGAGGGTAACCATTAGGACAAAGCTCTTTGGCTCGTTGCCATAATTATTAAGGTCATAACCCTTTTAATTAAAAAAATACCATGTCTCGAAAAGTAAAACTAATTAAACCCTAAAAAAATAATATTTTTCTATATAGAAAAATATAACTTTCTTTGTGTGTGTGTATATATATATATATATATATATATATATATATATATATATATATATATAAGTTAAATTCATAAAAATCAAGGTACTCTCTCTAAAGAATGGGTCTTCCATTTGTTACAACCACTTACTTTTACTATCACACCAGAGGTATCTACCGTTAATTCAAACAGTTAAGTACTTTTGGTATTTTTTTTATGTGGGTTCACATCTAAGTCAGTAGTTAGTGATTAAACGTATGAAAAAATTCAAGCGTTAATATTGGCCCTGGAAGGAGAATCTTCTAGTATTTAGTAGAATTTTCTTTTCAATCACTCTCTACAAAATCAACCGAAGCAGCACCAACACCGTCACTAAACCACCACATTAATTCTCACGGAGAGACACACTAGCAGCCACGTCAGACAACAGACGCTGCCTCCAAGAAGTTCAGGATAAAAGAAAAATTCTTTAACTCTAGCAAGAAGAGCTTTTGAAACAGTTTGCAGATCTGCGACGACAGAAGATGGATACTATTTAACCCTTTATGCATTAAAGGTTTGGGATTATTATGCATAACATGGGGTATGATGGGGCTGATCACCTAGAGTACCATTGACTAGTAATTGGATAGTTCTGTTGAACTTGATAAAAGTTCATGGTCCCTACGATTACTTTGCGTAATACTCAAAATTAAAGAAATTCCTTATTTCTCATTTTTCTGTGTTGTTCCACAATTTTTTTTTTAAAAGACAAGTTACTTAAATTATTCAATAATTATTTATTCCGGCTATAATAGTTCATTAATAAAATTTTCTTATACTTGCTGAGCAAATTCATTGTTCACTCTTACAAGTTATATTACAGTTAAAACTGAATGATCAAAAAAGTGGGACGCTAAGGATAAATGGAAGGGGAAAGCCGAATAAGAGAATTAAAATAGTAATGTTAATATTATGTTGACTGTTTCAATGTTTTATATTGTAATCTTTGAGATACTATTAGTAAAGGTATTGTAAGTAAATCTTAGGTTGTAATACTAAATTATGGAATGTAATATTAATATTGTAAATTAACTATATTATATAGTTAATTATGCGTTGAGAGGTGAATCGTATATATAGTTAATATTGTGAATACTAGAATTTGGGGGCATTATAGAGGTCCTTCAAAACATAATGATGACTATTATCAAAGAAGAGACTCCAAAACTGATAGCTCTGATGGTTATTAATTTTCAATGGGAATCGATAAGCACACATCACTCCATTAAATGAAAAGTAAATTCTGTTTTGTTAATAAAAAAATAATATATAAACAGAACAGAATGTCCAAGTATAATAAAACTCTAGATTTAATATATTCTCAATAGCCATCCAAATTTGATGATATCCAATATACAATTTGTTAGTACAAATGCATATTTTGATTTGATGATAATTTGATTTGATTTTTAAAGTATATTTATAATCAGTAGTTTTTGTAAAGTCATTAAAATATAAAATCAATGCATAAGGACTTGGAGTAGAAGGTCAAACTTGTCAGGTTGATCTATGAAATGAAATAAATGTATAAATCATAGGAAAACAATCGATTATAAAGTTGTATAATCGATCGTAGAGTTGCACAAGATATTCAAATCACAGAGTTACTGAAAAATCGTAAGGCAAGATATTCGTAGAGTAAACTCAGATCGTAAAGCTAGAGGATCCTGAACTTGAGCACATTCACAATGTGTTTCATGCGTCAGTGTTGCGGCCGTATAAACCAGACTACAAGCACGTTATATCCTATGAACCAATTCAAGTCGAGAAGGACTTATCATATGAAGAAGTTTCTGTCCAGATACTCGATAAGAAGGAACAAAAGTTGAGGAATAGGATAATTCATTCTGTCAAAGTACTTTGGAGGAATCACGCAATCAAAGAAGCTACGTGGGAACTAGAGGAAGAAATGAAAGCGAATTACCCGTTTTTATTTGAGTAACCTTATTTTACAATTCCGATGACGAAATTTTTATAAGGGGGAGAGAATGTAATGTCCTAGAATTTTTACGTCATTATTAATTAAATTATTAATTTAATTTCTAACGAGTTAGTTTTACGAGATTATTTAAATCTTTTTATGTGATTAATTAATTACGTGGTTAAATGATTATGTGATTAATTGCTATAATTAATTAAAAGGGGGTCACTAATATGTTAATTAAATTAGTGAACAAACCTAAAATTTTAATATCAAAATAATTGATGCGTTTTCTATTAATTAAATATTTAATTAAACTGAATATAATGAGTTAATTAAGTATAATAAATTAATTAATATGATTATTAGTTAATGTAAATAATGTGAAATATTAATAATAATGTTTAGTAGTCCATTTAGTAATTTAATATTAATGGGTTAGAGCATTTAATTATTTAGTTAATCCAATTAATTATTTAATCATGAACTTGGATAATTAATGTGTAAACCTATTAAATTAGCCCAACATGGATCAATTAGTAGCCCAAGTGTAGAATAATAAAACTTCAGGGAACTAGTAGCCCAAACAATAAAAATGTGAGCCCAAATTAATTTTAAAAGATGTCCAAAGTTGAGCCCACTTGGAATTTAATAATTAGTGTGTTAATATTTATCAAAGTAATTCATGTGACACAATTTTGGGACAAGTACTCATGTTGCCGGCAAGTTAGTGAGAAAGAGTGAAATCATGACTATTTTGATTTTATTTTTCAATTATTTTATTAATGGATTGCTTGTTTGTTTTTTTAAGTACATTGACACCATCCCACTTTTCACCAACTCAGTCCTTGGCCTAAATTTCTTGCTCAAGTCTCCAACTAATCTCATGATGGTAATTTTAATAGATATAGATTTTATATCTATCCTCATTGTAAGTATACTTACAATTTAGGAATATTGTTAGTCATTTCTTCTTCTTCCACTTTTCAAGTTAGAGAGAAATAGCTTGTGAGAGAAAATATTTGAGAGCAAAAATAATAAGAGAATGAGTTCTTGGTTCATGTCATCTTCTTTCACCACCTATTTTGGAAGAAAAAGGAAAATAGCCATTAAATCAAGGTAATGGTTATTCTAAATCTAGTTTTGTTTTTAAATTAAATAAACCAACATGTGAGTATAAACATGTTAATATAGTTAATAATTTGTAGTAGTAATATTTATGTCATGCTTGAGTTTAATACGCTTGGTTTGTATTTTGGTATAATTTATATGCTAAAAACATGTGTTTGGTAGTGTTAAATCAAGTCTCAAAATAATGACAAAAAATAATTTTTATAATATTTAGATTTAATGTTCTAATATTATAAAACATTAAATCATGAGAAAAACAAAGTTTCGATAACTCAAAATGGAGTTATACACAAAAAGTTATGATTTATAGTAGTTTATTTGGTACAATAATTTTTATGAAAAAAATGAACTTAAATCATGAAAAATTAAATTTTTATGTTATAAATTGATATTAAGTGATTGGTAATTTTTTTGATACTAAGAACTCATAATGCCCATAACGAGTTCTGAAAGCAGTCTTTGGAATGTCCTCAGCTTTAACCTTTAACTGATGATATCCAGAACGGAGATCAATCTTTGAGAAATGTTGAGCGCCTTGCAATTGATCAAACATGTCATCAATCCGAGGTAACGGGTACCGGTTATCACCTCGTTCGAGTTTCGTGCCATTTGGGATGTCACAACAAAAGCTCTCCCTTGAACTACAGATTTTCCCTTATCCGCGCTAGCTTTTGGTATCATCATTGCAGCTGGACTTGATTTTGTGGCAGGACAAAACCGCGCAAGATGACCCTCTTTCCCACAACTGTAGCACTTTTTGGACTGCTGTGTACAGTTTGGGCTGATGTGACCTTCCTGACCACACCTATAGCATCTCACTGGTGGTCGATCTTCTCCCCTTAAAACTGGGGTCAGTGCTGGTGCTGGTACTGATGCTGGTGCCCTTCCATAATTATTATGGAATCTCTTTCTTTTGAAATTGTTCCCACTGGATTCTCCTCTTCTGTTATTTGATGTGGAATTACCATCGAAGTGTTGGTTACCTACTCGATGGTTCTCGTTCCTGTGGTTGTTGTCATTCCTTTCTCTATGTTGCTCATTAACTCTTGGCTGCAATGTTTCATCTGTTTGCTCCACCCTTTGAGCCCTCTCCACAACATCTGAATACAAACTAAATTTATGAGAGCTAAGTTGTTGACGAATTTTGAATCTCAAACCTCTTAGGAACATCCGACTCATTCGTGCTTCGTCATCCACAAGATGGGTGGCAAAGCGAGATAACTCGGCAAACTTGGCTTCATATTGGGAGACTGTCATGTTTCCCTGCTCCAGCTTAATGAATTCCACCTCTTTCATATGGCGGATGCTTTCTGGGAAATATTTCTCGTTAAACAGTTCTTCGAATTCTGTCCAAGACATTTCGAGTGCTGAAGGTTGGATACGTTTTACCGCTTCCCACCAATGGTCCGCCTCACCTCGTAACATAAAAGTGGCAAATGGCACCTTCTGATCATTAGCGCATTGTAAGACATCAAGTATTTTTGTCGTCTGCTTCAGCCATGCCTCCGCTTTGAGTGGGTCAGGCTTCCCGTGGAATTCAGGTGGTCCCAATTCTTTAAATTGCTTGACAGTGACCATCCTCAAATTACCAGCGTTTCTACCGTTATTATTGACTGGATTTCCTCTTGCTTGATTCTGTATGAACTGCATGAAATTCCTAAAGAATCCATCGTTCATCATGTTATCAGGAACATTATTTCCTGAGTTGGCAGGAGGATTGTTTGGGGCCTCTTGATTCTCGGCTACATTCCCTTCAGGCATTCCATAGTTAACCTCTTGATTTCCAGATGCCATACTAAACTGTTGTCACAAAATAATTGTTAGTTCAAACAAATTGACTCATCTCTTCATGTTCCTACATTCAAATCGATTCATTAGATAAAAAAAATCTAATTTAGGTAGGACACACTAGTGATTGATTCTATTCGTCTCTCCCCTCCTAGTTCTAACTCCAGATCTCCATTAAAGACCATATCCCTAAGCTCTGATGCCAACTGTGACACCCCCAAATCTGGGCCCACACAGCCCAAACTTGAGTCGTCAAAAGACTACAACAAAATTATTACAACAAAGCACAACGTACAACAATACAGTGTATAATAATACACAACTAAGTCTTCACTATTATTGCCACACTATTTTACAAAACATGAAGACTATGATAACTATTCCTCGGACCCTCACTCCATTCCCCGGCTAAACCCTGTTATGTTTTCATCTCCTGTTGAAAAACAATGGAACAAAAGAAAGGGTGAGCTCAAATAGCCCAGTAAGAAATATCATGACTAAGATAATGACGAATAAATTATCATTAGCCTTCAACAGTTGAGTTCTTGATAGAATACAATAGACTACAAGGTTTATATCAAAAACTGCAGTTAAATTCTTAAACAATGTTTAGATCAATAATAGCAGCGGAATGAGCAATCTATTAAAAGAATAATGCAGACTATAATGTCCACTCGCTTCTCTTTTTCGTAAAAACATCATCAACTTTTATCATCTGAAATACCATTAGTCATGATAATATAAATTCACAGTTCCTGATCATAATCATGCACATCAACAGTTCATCTTTGCACTACGGGCCAAAGATATTCAATATAGCACCAACGGTCATGATTATACCAGATTCAGCCTTTGGTCATAATCATACCAATCAACAGTTCATCTTTGCACTACGGGCCAAAGAGAACATTCACCACGTGCCATAAAAGACACCGAACAGATGTATCGCCTTTAACCTATTATATCGCCTTTAACCTATCATCTGTTCAACAAATATATCACATCTGTGCCCCCGGCCACAAATATTCACCACAGCTTGATTCTTGATGATTAGTACAAATAACAGTGATACAAATGATGAACAGAAGAAACAGGATAAACAATAAGTATCAGAAGTTTACTTTGTGCAGATTCAAATAATGTCCAAATTGTCAACATGATGTGGAGTGAAATTTAAAAATGATATTCAAGATCCACAGTTCAGAATAACGGTTACAGTTCAATAGAAAGGTTCACGTAAATAGGAAGGTTCAGTTGAAATAATGAAGTTCATCTATTATGGAACATATAATATTTTCAGGAATTATAGAAGCAATAGTTCCATAATAAATTTCGATTTAGGAGTATGAAAGAAAATAATATCCCTTACCGTAGCAGGTTTGATTAACAAAAGGTGAAGGAAATTAATACAAAGGGGTTATTCACCAACAGGCGATAATCCGCGCCGTAAGTTATTCCCACAATTTGAGTACAAAGAGTTATTCACCAAACAGGCGGCAATCCGCTCCGTAAGGTTATTCTCAGAGATTAATAATGAATGAATACGAAAGGTTATTCACCAACAGGCGGCAATCCGCTCCGTAAGGTTATTCCCATAATTTAATACATGGAAATAAAAGGCACGTCTTATGAGTAAGGAAGAAACAATATTATTATCGAGAATCAAATAATGATAATCCCTTACCATAGTACGTTTGAATAATGGAAGATGAAAAAGATGGTATCCCTTACTTCAACACGTGACTGGATATTGATTTAAATGAGGTTGATTAACTTGAACAGTACACGTATACTTATAGATCTTCACAAATACTCAAGATGACTTAAGCACACTTAGAGAGAACTTTCACAAGAAGTATTTAGAGAGAGAAAGAAAGAACAAGTAAGGAAGTTTATGAAAAATCCTTAAGTTAAGGCTTCTATTTATAGCCAAAAATCTTATCATTCCTTTAATCTAAACCATTCATTTAAAAAAATCATCTTTTAATCTACACCATCCATTTCAAATTTTATATTATCTTTAATCTACACCATTCATTTCATATCACCTAACTTTATATTATAAACAAATTAATTCAATTATTCAATAATAATTCACACTTTAATCTACACCATTCATTTCATATCACCTAATTTTATATTATAAACAAATAACTTTATTTATTCAACAATAATTCACACTTTAATCTACACCATTCATTTCATATCACCTAACTTTATATTATAAACAAATAACTTTATCAATTCAATTATTATGACTAATTGTTATAAATACAGTATAGTTAGCTCTTAGATATCAAGTCAATTAATTAATGAAATACAACTGTTTAAATAACACCGTAATAGAGATAACAATAATGTAGAAAGTATGTAAAAGAAAAATACGTTACTGTGTCATGACAATTATTGATTCAATAATGTGAATTACTGTGCATATGTTACTGTGACAATTATTAGGTTCAATAATTTTAAAAATAGTGCAGCAACAATTATTGACTCAATGATATAAAATACAGTGTAATGACAATTATTAAATCAATAATGCAAAATACTGTGTAACAACAATTATTGAATTGATAATATAAAATATTATGCAGTGACAATTATCGATGAAATGATGCGTAACAGTTACGGTGTCAATTATCAGACCAATAATATGAGACACTATGCAATACCGTGTGTTACTGTAGAGTACCGAGTGCTACAGAAAATACCAATAACTACCGTATGCTACTATTCTTTTATCACCGGTATTTTAACAGTTCCGTTGACTATTTTTATTTAAAAAGGTTATTTCTGTCATTTTCTATATCCGACAAATATTCCGTTGTGGGGTCCACCAATAATTTGTTATTTCGGCGCCGTCGGACCAAACGAATATTCCCCGACCAAACGAATATTCCCCGACAAAGCGAATATTGTCCGACAAAATAAAATTTGCACATAACATCCTTAACTTTTAACTTTATCGATTTAACCACTTACTGTTTCAAAAAATATATATATATATGAAGAAAAATTAAATTTTGTATTTCATAAAATTCGGGGTCTTACAAGTACCCTGTATCTAATATCAGGTACAAAACACGAAAATTAAATGGTATGCATACACATATTGTACTGAGGATGATCCCTTCGGGTACATATTTATGGTAGTAACCATTGGGTCAACCTTCTATTGACTCCAGTGGATATTTATAGTTCGTAGTCTATTTGACTATCTTAATTCTAAAAGCAAATCATTATTTCTGCTTATGTTATTCATATTATTGAATTGTTCAACTATTCCCTTTCATTCATGATATATTGTTTCTTGTTATTACTTAAACTTATTGAGCAAATTAATTGCTCATCCTTGCTATATCATGAAATCTTATTGCAGTGCAACCCAAGACTTTTGGGAAGAACAAGGGTAAGGGAAAGATGAAGTGATAGATTTCAGGATGCAGCCTTTTAGTTAACTAAATTACTTGTTATGTAATATAAACCCTAAGTACTTTATTAAGGGTATTTGTGTACTTTTGTGTAAGGTTACCGTATCTTGGGACTAGTAACACCTTTTGAATGAACAACATATGTTTATTATTCCGCATTTAGTTATTGTATGTTATTTAGAGGTGAATGTTTGTATTGAATCGTGATGACTAAATTCGGGTATTTGAGACCCGTATTTGGGGGCGTCAAAGGTTCTTTATAAAAGAACATGAAGATTCAAACCAAAAAGGGCGCTGAATGAACAAAAGGCCAAACTACTGTCAAAATCTTAAAAAGCTTTACTCTACTATCAAGAATAACTTGCTCTGCTACTATGTCATTTTACATCAGACTTAAACCACTTAGCAACACCTTATAAACAACCATTCTCTTTGTGATATGGTCTTAGTGACCTTTGTGGTTCCAAGTTTAAGTGACTTGAACAGTTCTTAGTGAACTGGTCTCAGTGACCGTTGTGATTCCAAGTCTAAGTGACTTGAAGAATTATTTGTGAATTGGTCTTAATGGCCGTTGTGGATCCGAATCTTAGTGACTTGAAGAATCTTTTTAATTCAGCTGATTGTAATAGTTTTGTTAACTGATCTTTGCGAGCACCCTATCTTTAGCAGATTCCCTACTTGAGGAGTATGAGAGTAGACTATGAGATTTTTGTACTCTGAATCACTTAAAATCTCTGTGTCTTATTTACTTTCAACACTTTACTTTTTGCATTATTTTTATATCTGTTGTGACTAACTTTCACATGTTAACCAAAATTTAGAACTGAGATTTTCATAAATCTTGAAGGGGTTTTCAAATTAATATTCCGTTGTGCTCAAATAAATCCACTTGCTTAATTTATAATTTGATAATCACTTTTTAAAACGAAAGAGTTTTTAAAGAATCTATTCAACCCATTTTTAGATATATTAGTGTCTCTGGAAAATAACAGAACTAATTATGCAAGGAAGCAATTTAAACCTTCCAACATGTGGCATGTGAACTAAAAAAATAATACACCTCTAGAGCATCATCATTTTGGTCATAAATAAAATGAGAGTGAATGATAGTTTTTTCAATTAAATACTACTATTACAATATTGTTACATTTTTAAATTTGTAATATGTTGTTGTCTTTACATGTGTGCATTTAAATTAGAAGTGAGATCCGGGTATCGGGGCCTGTTTGACGTGCAGTTTCTTCTTATTATTAGGAGAGTGATATTTTCACAGGTATTTTGATATTTTTACATATAAATTATCGCTATAAACTTATAATGACACTTTTCATGTAGAAATATCAAAAGACCCTGTGTGTGTGTGTGTGTGTGTGTGTGTGTGTGCGTGTGTGTATTTTTTAACTTTGTATTTTGGAAAGTACGGTAATATACTAACCAGTGCCTTATCTTTTGGGATATTTAAAAATAGGTAAAGAAAGATAAAATTATACTACATTATATATGTGTGTGTGTGTGTGCGCGCGCATTATTTATCCATATGGACCATCTATCCATAATAATCAGTGGAATCCTACTCATTAGATCAAAGAAGCAGTTGGAAATTATTGAAAAATTTCACGAATGAGTGAAAAGTTTTGAAACTCGGACCGGTACGGTCCGGCCGGTTCAATCGGTTAAATCAAGAATCGATCTTATATTTGATTAAATTCGGTCAAGTTGGATTAATTTGATAAAAACTCACGTTCAATCAGTTGATCGCCGGTTCAACCGATAGTTCAGCCAGTAAAATTGATAAAGAAGACTCGATAAATCGATATTTAATTATTTTAAAATATTTTTTTTGTACCAAAAATTTTTCAATATTAAAATTTACTACTTTTAGTGCTATTAACATAAATTTATTATATTTTAATTTATTAAAAATAAAATATTTTAAAATTTTATTAATTATTAATAATATATTTTATATATTTATGATATCATAAATTCAAAAATAATTTAACTATTATTGAATTGATAACTTATTTAGTTGATAATCTTTTTAATTAAATAATCGATCCAAATTTAAAAATATTACAAATGACTGAAGGTTTGACTAGGCCCCGCAGATAACGTTCACTTCACAATGCCAGTACTGTACATTAACCACATTTATCTCCTATTAAGTGATCGATTAGTTTATTATTGTTTCAGGACGTCCACCAACGTAGGATGACAAAAGGTAATTAATTTTTGTACCAATTCTTACAAATATAAATATTTTACAAGAAAGTTTTAATACTTCCGACTTATATGCAACTGCAAGGGTTGATTTACGGTTTATGCGAGGAGGATTTTACAAACAATTTGTAACTTTTTTATTTTTCTCTGGATTTTGTCTTGAAAGGCTATCACTTTTAATTGATGCTGCATACTATTGTTAGAACACATCACTCCAAGTGAGAAACAAAAATATTTTGATAAAGACATTTCTACCTTCTCTTGTAGCAGTTGAAAGTAATATTTTTAACTCCATCCTGTTTTGTTTTTGATTTTTTTGATTAAATTGATTATTTTTAAAATTAATAATTAAATATATTTTTAAAATTATAATAACAAATTGTATCTACTTTCTTATAATTATAATTTATTAATTTAAAATTTATCAATAATAATATAAAAATTAATTAATTTAACAAAAAAATCAAATAAAATTTTTAATTTGAGACTAGAAAGTACATGATATTTGACGCTGCAAAGGGGAAAAAATTAGAAAAAGGTCAAACGAGTCTCACACTTTCTCCATAATAGCACTTGTCTGATCATTATTTATGCACCAGTACCAGCTCCAATTGTATTTGTTATTTGTTATACAATCATTTTAAAATAATCACATGCCATAAATTAGTGTAGGACCACCTCAATTATAAATTGATAAGGGATCTTAGTTAATGACCGTGTAATATTTGGCTTGTTGTAAGGAGCATTTGTCCCCCAACCATTATAGGCACGTCTCATTTTTTTTTTAAGTACATAATAATGTTAGAATAAATATGTATTTAAAAATATTTTTATATTAATTTTAAAGATATTTTTAAATTTATTTTAATAATACTTTGAGTTTTTAACGATATTTATAATTGATATGACAACACAATATCTTGAAATTAAATTCTTTTTTTTTGTTAGACCATTGATAATGCTAAATCTATATTTATGCTATTAAAATAAATATGAATTTAATAATATTTTTATATTTATTTTAATAACACATTGAATTTTTAGAGATAATTATTGTTCTGACATTATTAATGGCCTTTTATTATTCATGGTTTTATAGTAAAACAATTACTCATAAGACTTTGAATTCATGAGGTCTTGAAATCTAAAAACAAGAATGTTAAAATTCTGCTCAAACTATAAAAATAAATAAATAAATAAATAAAATAAAATAACCCTTAAAAGTCTGAATTTGTCTATAATGTTTGACGTTATAATATTTAATAAAGCCGAGGAAAAAATGGAGGGAAGTTTAGAGGAGTCAAATACAAATGCTCAATATTGATAATTAATATAATCATTAATATAGATAATTAATTGGCCGACGTTAGATATATTAGTTCAAATCCATCTTCTCTTCAATTGGTGCGAGCTGCTCAACAATTTTTTTTTAATATCCTGATTTATAAATTCATCCAAACTTGTACAATCACCGGTATAAATTTCTTTTAACATTAATTGCTATTTCAGAAACTCCCATTTAATGAACAAATTTCATTTTTTGATGTGCACATTCAGCTCTATATGTCATTGTTGTCCTCAAAACCTGTATTAAAAATTTTTCCTTTACACCAATTATACTTTTTTAGTATATATAAGATTGATTCATAATTAACGTCGTTTGTGACACCCCCAAATTTGGGTCTATACAATTTAAACTTGAATTATCAAAAGACTACAATTAAATTATTACAATTAGTACAACGTATAACAATACAATGTATAATAATACATTATTAAGTCTTTCACGATTATTGTCACGCTATTTTACAATACGTGAAGACTATGATAGCTATCCCTCGGACTCTCACTCCATCCACAGGCTAGACCCAGCTAGATTCTCATCTCTTGTTGAAAAACAACGGAATAAAAAGAAAGGATGAGCTCAAATAGCCCAGTAAAGAATATCATGACTAAGATAATGACGAATAAATTATCGTTAGCCTTCAACAGTTGAGTTCTTAATAGAATACAATAGACTACAAGGTTTATATCAAAAACTGCAGTTAAATTCTTGAATAACGTTCAGATCACTAATAGCAACGGAATGAGCAATCTATTAGAAGAATAATGCAGACTATAGTGTCCACTCGCTTATTTTTTTATGAAAAACATTATCAACTTTTATTATCTAAAACACCACTGACCATGAGAATACAAACTCACAGTTCTTAGTCATAATCATGCAAATCAACAGATTATCTTTGCACTACGGGCCAAAGATATTCAATATAATACCAATGGTAATGATTATACTAGTATTCAGCCTTTGGTCATAATCATACCAAACAACAGTTCATCTTTGTACTACGGGCCAAAGAGAACTTTCACCACGTGTCATAAAAGACACCGAACAGATGTATCGCATTTAACCTATTATATCGCCTTTAACCTATCATCTGTTCAAGAAATATATCGCATTTGTGCCCCCAGCCACAGATATTCACAACAACTTGATTTTTGATGATTAGTACATATAACATTGATACAAATGATGAACAGAACAAAACATGATAAACAATAAGTATCGGAAGTTTACTTTGTGCAGATTTAAATAATGTCCAAATTGTTAACATGATGTGGAGTAAAATTCAAAAATGATATTCAAGATCCACAATTCAGAATAATGGTTACAGTTCAATAGAAATGTTTAGAAAAATAGAAAATAAATACAAAGAGTAATTCACCAAACATGCGGTAATCCGCGTAGTTAGGTTATTCTCAGAGATTAATAAGGAATGAATACGAAAGGTTATTCACCAACAGGCGGTAATCCACGTAGTAAGGTTATTCTCACAATTTAATAAAAATTGAATACGAAGAGTTATTCACCAAACAGGCGGTAATCCGCGCAGTAAAGTTATTTTCAGAGATTAATAAAGAATGAATACGAAAGGTTATTGACCAACAGGCGGTAATCCGTGCCGTAAGGTTATTCCCACAATTTAACACATGGTAATAAATGACACATCTTATGAGTAAGAGAGAAACGATATTATTTTCGAGAATCAAATAATGATTATCTCTTACCGTAGTAAGTTTGAATAGTGGAAGATGAAAAAGATAGAATCCCTTACGAGTATAAAGGAAAATAATATCACTTACGAATATGAAAGAAAATAATATTACAAACGAATATGAAATAAAAGTGTCATGCGATAATTTGTGTAGAAAAATTATTTCCACAAGAGACAAATAAGAAATGAATACAAAGAGTAATTCACCAAACATGCAGTAATCCGCGTAGTCAAATTATTCTCTGAGATTAATAAGGAATGAATACGAAATGTTATTCACCAACAAGCGGTAATCCGCGCCGTAAGATTATTCCCACAATTTAATAAAAATTGAATACGAAGAGTTATTCACCAAACATGCGGTAATTCGTGCGGTAAGGTTATTCTCAGAGATTAATAAGGAATGAATACGAAAGGTTATTCACCAACAGGCGGTAATCCGCGTCGTAAGGTTATTCTCACAATTTAATACATGTAAATAAATGACACATCTTATGAATAAGAGAGAAACGATATTATTTTCGAGAATCAAAGAATGATAATCCCTTACTGTAGTAAGTTTGAATAGTGGAAGATGAAAAAGATAGAATCCCTTACCTTAACACGTGACTGGATATTGATTTAAATGAGGTTGATTAACTTGAACAGTACTCGTACACTTATAGATATTCACAAATACTCAAAATGACTTGAGCACACTTAGAGAGAACTTACACAAAGAAGTATTTAGAGAGTGAAAGAAAGAATGAGCAAGAAATTTATGAAAAATCCTTAAGTTAAGGCTTCTATTTATAGCCAAAAATCTTACCATAACCAAGATTTTCTAATTTAATCCAAACCGTTCATTTCAAGATATTGTTTAATCCATACCATTCATTTCATCTTTTAATATTTCTTTAATTTAAACCATTCATTTAAAGATCATCTTTAATTTACACCATTCATTTCAAATTCTATATTATCTTTAATCTATACTATTCATTTCATCTTTTAAGATTTTCTTAATCTAAACCATTCATTTAAATATCATCTTCAATCTACATCGTTCATTTAAAATTCTATAATTATTACATTATCTTTAATATATACCATTCATTTTATATCACATAACAAATAACTTTATCAATTCAATTATTCAACAATAATTCACACTTATTCATTATTATGACTAATTGTTATAAATACAGTGTAATTGGCTCTCTGAGTTATATATTAAGTCAATTAATTAATGAAATATAGCTGTTTAATTAATATCATAATATAAATAACAATATTGCAAAAAATATGTAAAAGAAAGAATACATTACTGTGTCATGACAATTATTGATTCAATAATATGAATTACTGTGCATATGCTACTGTGACAATTATCAGTTTAATAATATGAATTATTGTGCATGTGACAATAAAGTCAAATATTGTACGATAACCACTTTATCAGTTTAATAATACAAAACACTGTGCAATGTCGTGTACTACTGTGCAATGTCGTATGTTACTTGTAATACCGTATATTACTATTCTTTTACCACCGGATATTTTAACAATTAAAAGTGATATTACCATTGACCATTTAAAATTTGTTTATGTCATTTTCTATATCCGACAATTATTCGTTGTGGGGTTCACCAATGATTGGTTCGTACGGTGCCGTCGTACGAATATTCCCCAACAGAACGAATATTACCCGACCAAACAAATATTGTCTGACATAAAATAATTTACACATAACATCCTTAACTCTTAACTTTATCAATTTAACCACTTACTGTTTCAGAAAAAATATATATGAAGAAAAATTAAATTTTATATTTCATAAAATTCGGGGTCTTACATCGTTAATTTAAGTCCTACTAGTATTAGTATTGCATTTAATATTAATAGGAATTCTAGTGCGTCCGCAAAGCTAAAGGGCAGATGAGAATATTACAAAAATATTAAAAGTTATTATAATAATTTATTGAATATTTTGAAAGTTATTATCAGCACTACTAATTAAAGTATGAATTTTGGAGAGTATTTTGGTCACTTTTTAATCCGCACTTTAATTGTGCAAACTTTCTCAAACTAAAGTGTGGATAAGTGATAATTTTTATCGTTACATTTGTAATTAAACGACCACGACCACAACCTGTTATAAGGATAATTTTAAATTTATAATATTAGTTATGGATTAACCTTCATATATATATATGATTCATGGTAAATAATTGCTATGAATACTATTCTAATAAATTGATCTTATACCGTTCATTAAGAGTACAAAAGGAAAGAAAACGACGTCGCTGTCCCAGGCCTACTATGAGTAGCGGCTGGGCCAAAACCACGTCGTTTTGCCAAAAAAATATTTCAGCCGATATGAATGTTTCTGCAAGGCTTGGATGTCTCATTACCAGGAAAGATGGTGAACTGAGATGTAATCCCTTTTTCATGCCCTTGTTCTGTACCAGGCTCCTCAATTTTAGTGGCAGTGAACTGATCCCCATTACAAGGGTGTTCCACAGATAAGAACTTCAATTCGCTAAGAGATTCACCATAAGGCAATTGAGTTGCTAGTCCACTCCACCAAGGAGCTGAAGCAGATCGATGACAAGTGCCAAACAGGATTCTGGACAATCCCTTCATGTTCTTTGAAATACACAGAATGCATAGTTAACTTTGCTGCTCAATGTAGATTAAACTTCTGTTCTACTACGAATTCTGCCTGAAAATTCAAAACATATAATTAGAATTTCTAACAATCCTTTTTTTTTTTTGTTTCAATGTTTTTCAGTAAACTCCACCAAAGATCTTCAACACCCATCTACTGCACAATTTAATAACTTTATTTCTTCACTATTGCATTGATCTACAAACAGTTCATATCCGATAAAAAAAAATGGCCTAGCCACTGTTAAGACTAGCTCCCGGTTTTTTTTTTCTTTTATACCGTTAGATGTCTAAATAGACAGTGTAAGATCAATTTATTAAAATAATGTCCGTAACAACCATTTGTTATGCATTATTTCCCATATATATATATATATATATGCCCTCTTTCGGTAATAAAATTGTAGCCATCTTTTTTACCTGCCTTCGGCTGTTTTCTTTATGACTTTGCCGGGTCAGAAGAACATGGAGTTCTCTGGCTGTAGATTTTGATGAGATATGGCCCTTGAAGTAGTTATGATGATGCTTAAAGAAAGGCATTTTTCACCTAACGTTGTGACACTACTATTATCTGACTTTTGTAATAATTAAAGAGCCCTACGTTGCTAAGTGATTATTACTACTTATTAGAAAACGTAAGAAACACATGGATATACAAATATCCAATTAAGATGTTTCTAGTCTTTACCATTCTTTACGAATGATCAAGTTGAGGCATCTTATCCATAGAATGTACGTAACTAGTTTTTCATGTTGTTGGACTGTTGGACATGTGAAAACACGAAACTGCATAGATTGTGTTGTTCCGAATCCGATTTTAAACGGTTTGAAATGGAACAATGAATAGTTCATAATTCAAATGAGTTACTTTTTGTATAATAAAAAAATATATTCTGAATAAGGTAAGATAATGAGAATAATAATGAAAAAGAATAAAACAAACAAATGAAAACAATGGAAATAAACCAAACTAAAGTTGTTACTTAAATCACGAGATTTACTAGTAACGAAAATGCGTACCACGGGGTCTCATTATTGCCCTACATGAATGATAGAGAAAGAACTAAGAAGTCACAATAATGATGGGTGTCTAATAACATAATTTAAAGTGGAGTAGTAAATTTTTGTAAACAGAAAATTCACCTCTTCTTATTCTTCCCGTTTTAATTTGTTGATTCCAATTTAAAGGGTTACTATTAAATTCTCCGATCAGTTATCCGGTGGTTGTACTACGAACGGTTGAATCTGGAAGCGTGTTAGTACTTATCCATGCTCCGAAGAAATCACACCGTGAATAATTAATTTAGAAATTAATAATTGTTTGTAGGAGTATTTTTTTTTTATCAGTAAAATTATTGGTTTTACAAAGTTCTACCCAATGGTGTTTATTCTGTTCAAATCGAGCTGGATCGATATCGAAATTATTCAAATTTTTATACCAGAACCGGTTGGACCGGTTCAATATACCGGTAAACCGGTTCGGTTCCAATTTTATCAATATTTTTATTATTATTTTTTATTATTTATTATTAATAATAACAATAAAATAAAAAAATTGATACATGCCAAACCTTAAAATAGCGAACCAAAACCGATACTAAACCTATATTGAATAGGTCTATTTTATTCTTAATCGACTGATTTGAACCGATCCAATTAATTAAAAAACCAAAAAAAGCGAAAACAATGGACAATATTAAAATAAATTGTATGTGACGAGTTCATACTAGTGAAGCTAAAATAATTTTCTTTTAATAATTGAAGATTTTCAGTTCATCGACCAGTCCAATTCATTTCAGTCAATAATTTTATGCATTCACTATTGTCTCGGGATGTGCGAAAGATAGTTTCTTTTTATCTGACTTTTTAAAAAGAAAAAAAATTATTCATTTTTATTTGTTATTTGTAGATTTTAAAAAATATTAAATGCTTAATTTTTTATATTATATTTTATATATAAAAATTATTTTATTTCTCTCTTATCTTTTTAATAAATTTTAAAATGTTAATATTAAAATTTTATATTGAATTTAGTCAATTAAATAAAATGTTAATTATATTTTTTAATAATTGAAGGTTTTCACTTCATCGATCAGTCCAATTCATTTCAGTCAATAATTTTCATGCATTGACCCTTGTCTCCGGATGTGCGAAAGATACTAATTTAACCAAATTTGTAATATACAAAGCCACAATCATTTAGACCATAACCCTTAAAACCCAGGTCTTTTTAGGCCACCTATATGTTGCAAGAAAAACACTATAAATAGGGCACTAATCTAACACAAGAAACGCAAGCAAAACATAATGAAGACTTCTCCAACTTCTCCCATCCTTTTGCTCATCTCCCTTCTTTTTGTGTCCTCGTCTTTTGCATGGCCAGATTTTCCTGATCCAAAAGGCTTCGTAAAATGCCTAACCAAAACCTCCGTACCAATATCCCAAGTCGTATACACCCCAGCCAATGCTTCCTTCACACCCATCTACACCTACTCCATGCGAAACCCTAGGTTCGCCGTGTCGGATCGTCGTACCCCAGCTGTTATTGTGACTCCGATAGTAGAATCCCAAGTCCAATCCGTCGTATATTGCGCCAAGAAATACGACATGCAAATTAGAATTCGAAGTGGGGGTCATGATTTCGAGGGTCTTTCTTATACTAGCACTTATGACATTCCATTTGTGCTACTTGACATGATTAAACTCCGTGCCATCACTGTAGACGCTCAAAAGAAAATCGCATATGTTCAAGCTGGCGCAACTCTTGGAGAACTTTACTACTGGATTTACCGTGCCAGCGGTACACTTGCTTTTCCAGCCGGTGTTTGGTCCACAGTGGGTGCCACCGGACTAATATGTGGCGGAGGCTATGGGCCATTGAGACGAAAGTATGGTTTTGCTGCTGATAATGTTCTTGATGTCCGTATCGTAGATGTGAATGGCAAAATTCTCAATAGAAAATCAATGGGTGAAGATTTGTTTTGGGCACTTCGAGGCGGCGGTTGTGCTAGTTTTGGAATTGTGTTATCTTGGAAGCTAAACCTAGTTGATGTTCCGAAAAAAGTGACCGTTTTCACTCTTTTCAGAACTTTGGAAGAGAATGCAACCAAAATTTTGTACCCGTTCCAAACAGTTGCTCCAGTTCTTCCCAATGAACTGGACATCAGGATCCGAATCTCTACCGTCCTAAGTAATGCAAGTACTCGAGCGGATCATAAAACGGTTCAATTAGGGTTTACGGGTGCATACCTTGGCGGAGCTGATCAACTAGTATCAATTATGGATCAGAAATTTCCCCAATTAGGTTTGAAGAGATCAGACCTTCAAGAAGTCCCATGGATTCAAGCTGTAATGCTTTCCTCATTTTTCAATCTTTTCGAAGACAATTATAGCCCTGAGGATTTGCTTGACAGGACCTTTTTGAAGGATCTTCCTACGAAAGCAAAATCAGACTTTGTGAGGAAACCAATGTCAATAGCAGGGATCGAGGGGCTGTGGAAGAAGCTTCTAGAAGTTGGTCCAGGAGAAACAACGGTGATCTTTACGCCGTATGGGGGTGTTCTTGACAACTATCCAGAGTCAGCAATTCCGTTCCCTAACAGAGCTGGAACGCTGTACATGATTTACGCGAGGATTCTTTGGGTTGGGAACACTACGGAGAAGTTGGCGTGGATCAGGAGCTTACACGAATACTTGACTCCTTATGTTTCCAGTAATCCACGAAGGGCTTATTGGAATTACGATGATATTGATCTCGGAGTGAACAGAGGCTCGGGTATTATTAGCAATTGGAAGGCGCGTAAATGGGGAAGATCGTACTTCAACAATAATTTTGACAAGTTGATTCGAGTGAAAACTTTGGTTGATCCATTTAACTTTTTCAGGCACGAGCAAAGTATTCCAACTTTTTGTCTATTTTCAGACGGGTGATCCAGATGGTGCTTGCTGCTTTGGTCGGTTTGGTCAACGATTAAGAGAGAATAATAATTACTACTAGATAGTATCTATCTATGTTGAATATGCTGCTGTTGTATGGTCCCTGATTTCCTATCCTTTTGCTTAGTTTGTTCTTCTATGTTGAACATGCTGCTGTTGTATGGTCCCTGATTTCGTATCCTTTTGCTTAGTTTGTTCTTGGATCTTTTTTTCTTGTTTTTCTTTTTCTAATAATGATCTCCTTGTACATATATCAAAGATTGATCCTCAATAAAAAAATATCGTAGTGTGTTATATTTATTCTGCTAAATATGTACAACTCCATGCATGTTTGATACGCATGCGGATCAGTAGTATATTACACCAACAAAAATTAAATCCAACGTAGGATATTTTTAACATAATGATGTACCCCTTTAAATGAAAACGATAACCATATATCTTCTATATATCATCTCTTTTATGTTTAAACAGGTTAAAGATTGCAATATTATACACATAGACATTAATTGAGTCTTAGTGTTAAAATGTCATGCATAAATTAGTTATGGAAGTTGGGGTTGATATATGTTCAAGTCTTAGTGTTCATTAGCATAGGCTCCAATTGCTTTACAGTCACAAGGTGTGAATTACTACTTGGAATAGGTATTACCATTAACAAAAGAGGCTTGCTTTTGGACTTTTTAATATGTACATTATTTATAGTCAAGTTTCTTTCTTTCTTGGATCAAGGGTTTCGTTCATGGTGTACTTTTCTGGGCTGTCTTCCCTTTTTTTTGTTTTTAGCTTTACTATAACTGCTCAAGTGGATCTTATGGTTTGTTTGGGTGTATGTGTTTTTATGTTTTCATAAATGTTTAGGTGAATCTTTCTATATTAATAGGACTAATTGTTTTTTTGGACATACAATAAAATCAATTGACTTTTAAATAATTTCATACTACTTTTTAAATAAAAGATATAAATACATCTTTAATTTTAAAAATATATATATGTATATATATATCTCTGATTCGTGATATATAAATCTGTATTTAATTTAAATGCAAATTAACCAAGTACTTCTCAGAGTTCAACTCTAGAAAGAGAAAGGTCTGCTTAATTATTTAATTTTCGATGTCTAACTAGGGGTGCACACGGTCGGTTTGGTCGGTTTTTTAGGAAAAAAATAACCAAACTATTTAAGTCGATTATAAAAAATTAAAAATCAAAACCGCCCAAATTTTTACATCGTAATCGGTTATCGGTTTATTCGGTTTCGGTTAAATCGGTCGGTTTATTCGGTTTCGGTTAAATCGGTCGGTTTATTCGGTTATTCGGTTCCGTAATTGATAATTTGATATTTATTATATTGTCAATTTTTCATAATAATTAATAATTCACTAACTCAATAACTACTAATTATAATAGAAATTCTCTAAATCCGAAAAACAAAAATCACCTAACTCACTCACTAGGATATAAGTTTTGTAAATTCGTCACAATAAAGACATATAATAAATATATAATTATATAAAATAAATATTTATTAAAAATATATATAAATTATATTATAATTTTAAATTGTTCAGTCGGTTTGGTCGGTTTCGATTTTTTGAGAAGTCAAACTAAATCAGTCGAACTAGTCTTTATTTTTTTAGTTTTATAGTGTTCGATTTTTTCGATCTTATATTTTTCGATTTAAAATAATAACTATTTAATTTAATTCGGTCAAATTTTTAATTTTAGTCAATTTTATGTGCATTCCTTGTCTAAGTTATTCTCTTCCCAATCAGTCTCTCCTTCCTATGTCCTTCTGTCCTCTTGATAAGAATATTGGTATCAATTTAGGTCACATCAGGCGAGCTATCGTACTTAGGTTTTCTTGTCAGAATTAATTACTGCAGTAGTATATATTATAATCAGAGTTACTCGCAAGTGAGATACGCGTGTGATTGGGGCATGTTAACTACGCCTAAGTTGGCACCTTTCTATTGTTTTAGATCTTTCTTAGCTTAATACTACATATTCCTGTATTTGTTTATTATAAACTTATTGTATAAAACATATATAGGAATATTTAAGGGTACCCATCCTTTTCCAGGTCTTAGCCATTTCCGTCTCTAATTTAAAATATATTTTATTGGATTGCATATTTTATTAAAATAAATGAGTTATTCGTATTGTGCTTTATTTTTACGGTCCGTTAAGTCTAATGTATGCGATCACAATAAGACATTTTAGTCTAATAAGCTTGTTCCGTTGTCTCAAAATTCTAGATGTTAAATAATATGACACTTATCATATCAGTTATAAATTATATTTATTTTGGACGCTAAATGAATTGACAGTTACTCCGAACATTAACTGAAATAACAGTTATCTCCTCCAAGAAAATCAGTTAAATTACCCAAAAAAAAAACAAAAAACCGGCCGATATAAAAGACAAAGTAAACAATAGAGGCAAAGAAGCCATCAAGTGTTTTCGATTGTTTTATTGTGCATATCTGAAGTCTTAGATGACGGTTGAGCATTCAGACAGATTCGAGTAATTTAAAATTGAATATGATTTTTTTTTTAATTTTGTTAGTATAATTTTGAATATTATAAACTAGTGAAAAGTGTTATTAACTATGAGGCCTACATATTGTTTTCAAAACATTGAAGAAAAATTATGAGATTAATTTTTTTTAAAAAAAATAAATTATCTTTTAAATATTAACCTATATTTTGAAACAAAAATACTATAGTTGGAGAACTAAAACAAAAGAATATAATAAGAACTTAATTAATTTATTATTGCACGGGAAAGGTTTATCAAAAATGAAAAAAAATATTTAAATCATTTAATCAAAATGTTCAATGAAGCTCTCGAGTATTGGATAAAATAAATATTTAACAGTATTCTCCACGTTGTGCAATGAATAAAGTTGTAGCTGATGTGTGATGATATACCATACCCTAAAAACTTTTGTTTTGGAAAATCGAAAACCTACAATTTTTGCGTTCCCCTTTTCGCCAAAAAAATAAAATTCAAAGAAAGAAAAATAAATGAAGATTGTTTCATTTTAACCTGCTATATTAGGGACAAATTCAAACTCCTGTGGATCTTGATTAATGTATAGCTAAGATTAAAGAATACTTGAAGTGGAGAAAGGTGTCCCGCAAGTTCCTCTATAATTTTATAGATATTTTATTGAATAAAATAACTAATTATTTATTTTTAGACTTAAATTTTGAACCATATGGGTGGTGGTTGTGTTATATTTTTACCTATATAGTAAAATACTAATAGATTAATATTGTGCAAGATAATTTTCATAAAAAAATCGTTTACTTCTAAAACTATATTATTGAACCCCCCCCCCCCCCCCCCCCAAAAAAAAAAATAATTCTAGTTAAAGTGTAATAATAATTTTACTGTTTAATTATTTTATTTAACTAATAATAGATTTTTTTTTATGTTGTTAAACAAGTAAATGATAATTTTAACTTTAAAAGATAAAAAAGACTCTTAGAAAATTGCCATAAAAGAAGTTGGAGTTAAGGAGAAGATAAAAATGAAAAAAGAGATCAAGTTGAATGTATACGTATCAAGTTAAAAATAATTTCTCCTTATAAACGGAACTTTTGTTTTAGAGAGAGGGTTGTTATTTTTTTAGTTTTTTTGCCCTTTCCGCTGGGCACTAGAGAGAAAAGAGATAGTTTTTATTAATTTTTTTCCCCCTTTCTTTCCTAGGCTATGCAGTAGCACTTAGAGAATATTCAATTCCAATTCATTTTTGTCTTCTAATGGGCCGAATTACGTAGAACTTTGGCAGCACGGAGTAATTAAATAAATTTAATTTTATTATTAATATTCTTTATTTCAAATGTTATATTAATTGTTACTATTTAAATACATATAATCAATACTAATTTAATTTTAATTCTATTAATTGTTTACTGCATGGATAACTAAATTGTTATGATGATGAAATTAGGTATGTTATAATTAATATTTTCTTTCTATTTTGATATTAATATTTAATTACTTTTGCCTTCATATATACTTTCCCATAATTTTCATACATGATTTTTATATTAATTAAGAGGTTTTGATAAATTATAATTAATACATTAATTTTTTATAATTTTTACTTACCCATATTAATTATATGAATCGTTATTTTTAAAGAAAAGAGAAAATAAAATTAAGAATTAATTAGGAAAATAAGAAAGTGTTTATTATGATTAGTACTTATAAAGTGGATTCAGATTCTTAATAACTTTTTTTTATTACTAGTTTTCATTATTAATTATTAGTTTGCACAATTTATTTATTAATGATCTCCGCTATTATTATTTGTAATTTTCCTAAAATATAAATTAAAAATATTTAACATTAATTTTGGGTCCAAGTATAAATTAGAGGGGCATGCGGAAGAAACCGAATGATTAATACGTTATGTAAAGAACATTATATATATATATATATATATATATATATATGTGTGTGTGTGTGTGTGTGTGTGTGTGTGTGTGTGTGATATTAATACATTTAAGTAAATAATGTAGAAAATGGATAAATATAATAATAATTATGAATAGTAAAATAACAGGTAATTTTAAAATATGAAAATTGTGCTAAAATTTATGTGTAGTCGATTAAGGGTAATCTTGAAATGTAAAAATTGTGGTAAAATGATGTGTAATAGATTAAAGGTAATCTTAAAATATGAAAATTGTACTAAAGTTGATGTGTGGTAGATTTTAAGTTTATCATATAATTTTGATATTTATAAAATGAAAAGTTGATATGCACTTGACCTGAACCTTTAAATTTAATTCTAACCGTTAAATTTGAGAACTTAACATTTTAGACTTTGAACTTTATATTTAAACCATGAACATTTTGACTTGAGCCTTCTATTTATACTGTTAAATATTTCTTGTATTTTAAACCTTGCCATTGAACTTTCTATTTGTGACATTACCCTTTGATTGGCACATTCCGATATTCTAGATATCATGTAGACAATTTAAATATTATTGGACTATAGATAAATTAAATTATTCCTTAAATATAAATAAATTGTAGATCTCTAATATTTATTCATTGATTTATTATTCTTACTATTTCTGTTTATTTTTTGCTATTTGTATTATATCTATCATAACTCAAGTTGTTGTGAATGCATGTCTTTTGTCTTTGTACAAAGACAATATATTTGTTGAGTGTTTTTAACATATGTGATAAGATACGTGATGAAAGTTCTCTCTAATATGGCTATAAAGAAAAACAGTAATTATGTAATATGATCATGACTATTAATATTACAACTGATGAATTACTCTTGATAAATTGTAAATTAAAAAAAATATTAAATATTATTATTTAATTGACTCTCCTAATTAATTACTCATTCCGTTGTTGTTATTTGGTAAGGCTTTTTCGTGACAATATTCTATTTTATAGGCAAGTCATTAAATCTAATACAAACTGCCATGGTAGTAAAGTTTATAAATTCATAACTAATAGTTGTCTGTCTTTTGGAATTTTGTTATTTTATAAATGAATATTGCAGCACGTACCTTCTGCAAGGAAAATAAATATTCTTTCATTTATATTTAATTTTAACTGGCATGTATAATAAAATTGATAATTTTTAAAATTAATAATTAAATATATTTATTTATATTAAAATCAAAAAACTTGTTTATATTAAAATTAAATAAATTTATATTAATTTTAAAATTTAAAATTTTATAAATTGATTTAAAGAAATGTCAAAGAATACATCTAATTTTGATACTCATAAAATAATTATTTTAATTAAAATAAAATTATAATATACCTCTAATTTTAAAATATAAAAATTATATCATAATAACTTGAAACTGATTTCATTATAATAAGTACGTAGTTGATGCTCAATTCACCAAACTTTTGAAAAGTTTTAAATAATTTAGTGGCCGGAAGCAGAATTCCGTGGTGATCGTGACAACACACGTATCATAGTGGGTAACATTTGTGATCATTATTCCCAAATAAAAAAATATAAAAACATTCCAGGGGTTTGTAGAAATATCTATTCTGTACCCAAAAAAGAAAACATACTTAGTGATCTTACTTTTTGCGATGGTTCCATTATTGTTTGGATAATGGTGGCATTTCTTTAATCAATGGCGGAGCCATGTTGGGACCGGAGAGGTCATTGGCCCCCTAAATATTTTTTTTATCTAGTATATATATAACAGTATTTGTATATTTTATTAAATTATATTAAATTATTCTTAATTGTATATAAAAAATTTATAATAGTGACTCATTTTTTTAATTTAGAATTAAATTTCCTTGTTATTATTATTGACTTTTTAAAGTATATTCGAACAAATTTTATTTAATTTTAATTAATACAATCATGAATATTGTAAATTATGTACAGAGTACTATAATTTATAAAATTTATTTTTTCATTGTTGTTAATAAATTATATCAATTTTGAATTTAAAAATATCTGTTTTTCAAAATTAACATTACACTCCTACCAAATTTACATGACTACAGTATAAATACCCACAAATATGTAGAGCTTTAATTACCTTAATTTTTCAATCATTTTCTTTTGCAATATAAATGTAAAAGTTTTTATACTTATTGGAGAATCCTAAATATGTTAAATCTTATATTTATTTGGAACTCGAATTTTCAAAAAATTTGGAGGGCAAAAAAAGTAAAGTGTACGTAATATAAAAGAGAAAATTGCTATAAAGTCTAGCATTAATTATATACTATATAAATATTTTTAATCTATAAAGGTTTTTTTTATAAAAATTTCGGTTTTTTCTCACTTAAGTTTCTAACTACGCCTGGATGACTTCTATTTTTTAATATATAGCCCGTGTTGTAAAGTGCCATTAATTCCCAGGAAAGAAATTAAATTCTCACAAAAAGGGAAATGGGTTGGTATGGCAACGAGGTTTACCAACTTAACTCAAAAGTCCAAGATTACTTAATCCAATATATCTTGACTAATTAATTTATATATATGTTACACCTAACATTTGTGCTAAAATAGATTGACGATTGTTCTTTTGAAAAGGTTTGGAGAAGGATACACGCCTGTACGTACCATGGGAAAATAGGAGTGATAATAGCAAGAAAACACACGCACACACTCTCTCTCTCTCTATATATATATATATCAACATCTAGCATTAGTGATTTAATAAATATCACTTCTTCTTCTTCTTCTTCTTCTTCTTCTTCTTCTTCTTTGGCAATGAAAAGAGTACAACTAATAATAAAGAAATAGATGTTTCATACGTTTTCCCTCCCACAAGGGTTTTGGCCTTGTCCCGCTCGGCACAAATTTCTTCAGAACAGCGATGCAACACCCGTATGAAAAATAGACGAAAAGACAGAAGAGTTTTAAACATGAAAGTAACGTAACTTGTGAAATTTTCAACATATATGCCGGAGAGAAATAAAATATAGAAAAGACTAAACAACTACATTATTAAATTGTCGCAGAAACCGTCGCCAAAAATTCTATATGCGACGGTTTAACAGGCTAGTGGAGACAGTTTTTCTGCTGTCCCTAAAAGGTCCTTTGTTCTGTAGTGAACCAACCTCACCTCGTAGTGACGCATGCGGGTTTTGGTTTCACTTTAAAATACAAGTTGAATTTTTAAAAAAACACAAATTAATGTGAATCAATGGGTAAACAAATATTCCAGTCGCTAGAACTATTATCGGTATAATAATGTAACATACTGTCAACAGTTATATAACCACTGTCAGTTTAAGTTATAATATTTAAGGATAAAATATTACTCTAATTTTAAGAAAATATTCTCATTTGTATAATTTATAATTTTCAAAATATATTTTTATTAATGATTTACCAAAATTTAACAAATGCTTAATTTAGTAATTATGGCGTGTTAGTATAATTAGATTGTAATATAAAATAATTATAAAAAGAGATGAATATTATAAATAAATTTTTTCTGATAAAAAATTAAAAGGATGAATAATAAAAGAATAAAAACTAGTAAACAAAGCAAAAATAGGCTCTCCCCAAATTGGCAGTAAGTTGTTCGTTCACGGAGTCCTGACATAAGGCATGATGAAACCCATGTCGTTTCACTCATGATGAAACCCATGATTTTTAGACACTAGAAACATTAATTTAGATGATTAAAGAAAGAAATTAAGCCCTCTACTATCATCATATAAAGGATAAAATGGATTTCTTTGTCATAGTTAAGGATTTGGTACATAATGATTCAAGAAAACCTGATTATGTCAATTTTTAATAATGAAAATTTCATCACGTTTATTAATTATTTTATCATTTTAGTACTCTCTTTGTCCCAGAATAAAAATTTTAATTAATTTTTTACGCATATTAAAATAATAATAATAATAATAATAAAATTATTCATATTTAAACCTAAATTTATCGAAGAGCTTCTCGTTGGAATCAATTCCACTAACTAAGCAAATATTTATTATGTTATAACATTTTACTGATAAAATTTATCAATTAAGTAAATATATATTATGTTAAAATTATCAACTAAATAAATATATATTATATTTAACCACTTTTAATAACTTAATTTACAAATTAAATAAATATGTATTTATTCTATTAAATCATTTTTATTGACAAAATTTACCAATTAAATAAATATGTATTATGTTATAATTATCAACTAAATAATTATGTATTATGTATCAGCTGAATATATTTTTAAAATTTTAGTTGATAAATTTTATGAATACATTTTTGATAATTTAGTTTAATAAAAATGGTTAGATACATTGTTTTATTAACTGAATACATTTTTGATATTTTGGTTTATTATAAATGGTTTGATACATTTTATTTATTAACTGAATACATTTTTAAAAATTTAGTTGATAAATTTTATAAATACATTTTTATTAACCGAATACATTTTTGATATTTTAGTTTATTAAAAATGGTTAAACCTAATATATATTTATTTAGTTGATAATTTTAATATGATACATATTTATTTAATTGATAAATTTTGTAAATAAAAATTGTTTAACATAATAAATATTCATTTTGTTGTTAAATTTATTTTTTATAAATTTAAAATATATTAGTTGGTAAGTTAACTTATTAAAAGTGGTCAAAGTCAATACAATGGTCAAAAAATATTAATCCCATCACTCTAGTTAACAGATTTTTGGCCGGGAGGTATTATGTGCCGTTTCATTAAAAGCGAAGTGAGGGATACAAATGACGTTTTAAAGTATAAAATGTAATGCACAAAATATGATAAACTTGGGGGATCAAAGTGCATTTCACAAGTTAATTTTTATACAGTGCCTTATGTCTCGAGGCACAAGAGGTCTAGTCTTTTTATGTGGAGTAGTTTTATAAATTTTTCATAATATATGATGAACTATATTTTATAACATTTAATTTTTTCAAATGAAAATTATTTTTAAATAATAATGAAAATTATTTTATATACAAATATTAAGTAGGATTCTCATTGAGTAATACCCCCTCCATTCCAAATTTTCCAAATTTATTTACATACAATTTGTTTATTTATGTCAATTTTTTAAAATTTTAAAATTCAAAAATTCATATGAAATCAAGTAAGATTTAAAAGTAACAAAATTTGATATAAACAGTGGAGTAGTATTTTTTGATGAGTTTATAATATAATTTCCTGACATGTCAGAGTTTTTTAATCAATAGTGGTTAATGGTTTACATAATTTTGTAATGTAATTACCTGACATATCAGAGTTTTTTAATCAATAGTGGTTAATGGTCTACATAATTTTTACGGCTGGTTTAATTGAACGGAATTATTTTGGACAGAATGCAATGGTGGTTAGAGTCGAAATCATATCATAATAGAATCAGAAGTAAATATTTTATTTATGTGTATTGATTTATGTGTTTAATATTTTAATGATGATAATATATTATGTATAAAAGTAATATAATTTATATAAAAATATTATACTTTGCATGATGATAATAGATTTTGTATGGACATATTAAATTATGCATAATATATTTTACAGAAATAGTTACATGACTTTGCATAAAAATAATATGATTTGCATGTAAACAAATAATTAGCATGAAAATAATATATCTTGTTTGGGTATATTTTGTATGGGTACAATATGTGGTTCAGGTCACATGACATGACTTGAATATATTACATGCATGGAAGCAATACGTGCACATGAGTTATATAGAAATAAGTTAAATACAATCTTTGCTTAAAGTAGATGTTGCATGGGAATGATTTATAAATAATCTATATAATATTCTTAAATTAATACACTTTGCATGTGAATATTATAATCCTAGCTAGTTTGAAAATAAATATTTTTATATGGTATGATAACATATTTGTGTGCAAAGTTATTTTATAATTTGAGCAGATTGCTTGTTAAAAAAATTGATCGTATCAAAGTTGATTTCATGAGAAAACAAGATTGATCTAACTGTTATTGGGATACTACTGGACTAGGTCCACTAGGATCCACATAAGATATAATGTAAGTTTTCTTGCACAAAAGATTTAATTACAAAAAATGTTAAATTGTTGAAAAATCAATTCTAATAATATCAAAATATGTTAGATTAAAACTGATTTGGTTGAACTAAATTATTTTTATATTAATTGGTCAAATCAGTGATGATATACTTTTTAAAAATAAGTATTCCTACTGCTTTTTGTTTAAAATTCAAATTTCTTAAAAATAATTTTAGAAATGATTTAATTACCCCAAAATAACGTTGTTATTGATTGGTTGTTCAAAATCGTGAATTGGGTCATTGGTCTACAATTTTCTCAATGTTGTTGGAACTTATAAGTATTCCTATTGTTTTTTGTTTAAAATTCAAATTTCTTAAAAATAATTTTAGAAATGATTTAATTACCCCAAAATAACGTTGTTATTGATTGGTTGTTCAAAATCGTGAATTGGATAATTGGTCTACAATTTTCTCAATGTTGTTGGAACTTATATTATCTTATATTATATATACTATCATTTCTCGACAAAACAAAGAAAAAAGCTTTCAAGTAATTCATATTTATACACTAAAGAGTTTTCACATATAATTTTCACCAGCTTTGTTCATTGGTATTGATCTATTTTGTCTGAAAAATCATAGTTTATTTGTAATTATATTTGTACATATATAAATTGGTGTTCAAGTCGTGTTTGGCTTGGTTGGTCTAGTAGTAGGCAAGGGTTGTGCAAATGAATCTTTGAAGGTTGCAGAAGTGCAAAGGTTGCAGAGATGGCAAATGGGGTAGTGGTGTGCAACTGAGATTGAAAGCTTCTTTATACATGGAGTAATTGTATTTACTTAAGAAATTTATTAATAAAAGAGTTTCCAATACCAATTGGTATTGGACGTGGATTAGGCCATTAGACTAGAGGATTAAGGGCCGAACTATGTAAAAAATCTTGTTATCTTTAATTTGTTGTGGTTTGATTTATTCTACATCATTATATTGCTCATACACAGTTTAAAGTTAATTCTGTATAACTGAAAATAATTTTAACTAAAACAGACAGCTAAAGCAGGATAACTTGTCTGGAATTTAACCAACGAAGAACATTAATTAAAACAGACAATGTATCATGTCTGAATTCTAACAAACAAAAAAGGTAACTTAAAGCAAACAAACATACCTGTCTGAATTTACCCAGATTTCAAAAAAAAAAAATTTATCATCATTTATTGTTTTAAAGCGAAAACACCTATTCAATCCCCCCCCCCCCCCTCTCTCTTTTTTAGGTGTGCACAGTGCACACACAGAATTACAATATGTTTTGTACGTTACTTAAAAGTTAAAATATAATATTATGACCGAAATATCCCTAACTAACTAATTAACTATATATACAATCCAAAATAAATATAATACTATATTCATATATAATATAATTATATTATATATTCATTTATAATATTATACTATTTTTATAATAAAATATAAAGAAAATATAATATACACTAACGCATATAATATTATATGTTATATTAGATAATATTCTATAAATTTATGTAAATAATTATAATATAATATAAAACAAATATAATTCATTTTTAAAATATAATATGATATATATTATATTACATATTAAATACATATAAATATTTTTAAAATATGTTATTTCCCTTTTAGAAAATAGAAAATAACATTTTTAAATAAATATTAAAAATTAAAATAAATTTATTTAATTTTAATTAATGTATTTTTATTATTGTAAAGTGTAAAATATCTAAAATTTATCATTCAACGATAAAATTATATGCTACAAGAACAAAATTATAATTTTTAGTTTGTTATAAATATTTTATTTTCAAAACTTACGTGTAAGAACAATAGTGGATAATAAACTTTTATTAAAAATACGGTTAATTTGATAGTTTCTTTAATATATTTAAAGTTTGATTAATTTTTATGATCAATAATGGATGATGACATGCTTAACAAACTTTAAGTGGTGATGAGTAATTATTTATTTTTTTTTCTTTTAATTTTTGTAAATAATTTGAATAAATTGTTTATTAGGTAACTGATAAACGAATTCGAATATTTGAATATTTGAATAATTTGTTAGTTCAAATAAAATAAACGAAAATCAATATTATCCGTATTCAAATATTATTTCAAATACCGGATACAAATAATATTTTTAAAATTCATCAAATACCAGATACATTATACCAATATAAATGGGGTTTTAATTTTTCGAATAAAAATGCAAATATCACTGCATCCGAATCCGTATATATCCGTTTAAAGCCCCAGTTAAACAAATATCTCTCCAACATTTTCACTATATATACAAAATCAAAATTCATTTTACACCATCCGGCACAATGCTATATGTTGTGCTTAAAATTAGTTAGCAATTTATACGCAAGTGTACGCAATCAACAAATAATATAGTGATAAAATGGAGTGTCGAACCCACAGGGAATTAAAATAATTATTAACCAATTATTAAATTTATATCGCCTTGATCTTATTTAAACAAATGATTTAAAATTTGTGAAATAAAACTACTTAAAATTAATAAAGAAATTACTCAATAATAGAATCATATATTTAATATCATCTTCTCAATTTTCATGCCCAAAAACTCTACTCTTTATCTCACACTAATTTGGTCTCTCGACTCTATTAGATGCGGAAAATAAAATTAATTAAGCCCAATTAATTTAAAATTCAATTGTGAATTCTTTTACAGCCAAGCAAATGTATAAAATTAAAACACTCACTATATCTATCGAAACACAATTTATATCCGCTTTTAACAAATTATAAACTGAATCCAACAAATCATAATGAGAATCCAATTTTATATTTGAGCGATAAAAATAGGCATTCAATAAAAAGAATTATTATTTACGTTAAAGTACTAAATCTGTAAAATTGATTGGCATGAATTTGTGCAATGAAATCAATCAAATATAATCTTCATTAACCCTAGAAATTAATCTAACCTAGCATACTTAAAATTAAAACACAAAACATAATTAAATAATGCATAAATAAAATAATCCACAAATAATTCAACGTATCAAAATTACAACAATTAAAAGAAAAAGAAAAGAAATCAAATCTGTATTAATCCGCTGTCACTCAGATCATAATCTTCAATCTCCAAACTTTCGTCTTCAATTGTTGAATCCCTCCGCGTTAAATAATTGCTTCAAAGAAAATAAAAATCTACTCCTAATCTACTCTAATAATCCGCTATTCTATGTTAATATATTCTGATCTACCTTAGAGTCTGTTAATTTGTGTTAGCTGCTGAATATAATAGCTACCTAATTTGTTTATAAGAGTACAATATTAATCCTAAGCTAATATGGAAAAGAAATCCAATTAGGAATCAAATTAATACACAAAACGCGCAAATAATCTGCTTCCAGAATTTCCGTGTAAAACAAACACTGCCTCCGCACTTTTCCTCTTTCCTGCCTTCGCGCGTTGCCACGTCAGCGCCTTCTCAGCCGTCAGCCAAAACGACGCCGCATCCCATTTCAGCGTAAAAATAATCCTCGCGCATTGCGCGAGCTCCTGTTCCCTGTTTCTTCTGTGAACGACGTCGTTCCTTCCTTATGCTGCCGTTCCGCCCAGCTCTATACGACGTCGTCTGTTCTTGTTCAGTAAATTCTACCGCGCGCATGGCGCGCCAGGGCTGATGCTCTATTTACGAAATTGCCCTTCACAGCTGCAGATTTACAACTTTGCCACTCCACTTTATTTTTCCTACAAAATAAAATAGAAAATAATAAAAAATAATATAAAAATACTAAAAATAATAATAATGCATAATAATAAATAAATTACCTAAAATCTATTAAAATACCTAAGAACTTGCAATTAATTAAGCCAAAAATATATATTAAATATGAATAAAATTCAACTTAACACTATAGATAGTCGAGCTTAATTATAAGAACTTCAAAGTACAACAATTCAACAAATAAGTACACGACATTTTTTTAATTAGCATTTGATTTCTATTTTGACTTGGAAGTACAACTTATAAACTAGTAAAAAAACTAGTTCTAAGCAGCAGTATCTCAACGCCGCTAGTTTCTAAGTTACAAATTGAGATCCAAGAGTGCTTATTAACAAATTTGAACCAGTATTCCTCAAGGATGATGCTATATATATGTTCTGTTTCAGTTCTAAAATCTTCAGCTAGTATAATGTAGGACAGTCTCCAACATCTAATAAACTTGTTGGCCTGCATAGAAACAGCAAGGAAATATCGTCATTGAATCTCAACATCCTTAATAACACCATCGGCTACACTAGAATGATACTTTGGGTCGCTAGAATCCATTTCAGTTGGAGAAGCATCTACATTGCCATCATCACCATATTCAGATGTTGAGCTTGCATCCATTTCTTTTTCTAGACAATCAAGTTGAACACATTCTTCAGCAAACAAATCCGAATCACGACTCCTATTCAATAGGGTCAGCTCTTCTTTCTTTACAATGTTGAACACAATCCCATTATGGATCCTTTCAGGCTGCAAAAAGTCACCTTCAGTCACTAAAATGCTGGAACTGCTCGCTGGAACTCTGTTATGGACATCCCTTTGATCAGAATCCGCATCTGAGCTTCTATCTGGTGTTATCACCCTTAAGTTTTGATAATATGGATCCCTGGCTGCCATTTGAATCAGGTTGCCAGGGTAAACCATTATTCCTCTGTTCATTTTAGAATCAATGTCCAAGTTTTGAACAAAATCAATAAACTGATCCGCTGAAGTTGTCCTCATCAAGGGACCTCCGGACCTTGTCCAAGAATTTTGATCAGCACTCTCAGATTCACTGTCACTGCCATCCTGTACATTACGGTAGGTCTGCCGGTTCCGAACTGGGGGTCCCGTGGATCCACCAACTCCTTGATGGCGCGAGGAAGCAACATCTGCAAGGAATTCTTCTTCAAGGGAACCTGTTGAGTTCTCTCTAGCAATGCAGTTCCAAGAAGGAATTCTTTTGGAAGCATTGAATCTAACTGTGCTGGCTAAGCCATGAGAAGAAGCAGCTACTCTCTTGGCACTCCTCTTCAGTCGACGCGTGTGATTGAGTATTGCAACACACTCATCAAGTGCTAGCTCAATTCCACAGTTGGCTTTTATAGCCGACAGCTTCTCCCAGGTGCACCTCCTGCCTTGGTTGGCTGCTTTCTGAAGCTCGGAATGAGATGGGTTCTGTATAATTTTTGAGTACTGAAATTGCCACACAGAAAAAAATAAGCAGGGAGTTTGCTTCTCAACTACAATAAATTAATTCAAATTAGTCCAAAACCTGATATACTACAACATGAACAAACGTGATTTTGTTTTCAATAAACAAATCTAGCAGATTAATGTGACCGTAATAGGAACACCAAACAAAAGTCAGCTGGAGAAACAGTTCCAATAAGAAAAATACAACAAATTTTCCTTTGGCAGCGCTAGTATGATATCTAGCCCCCCGGCAAAACCTAGATTCCACTAGGGGCCCTTGAATCCAAAAGGAGAAATCCACCAAATGGACAAAAACCCAAGGAATATTTTTTTATCAAGGGTGTTGTATGCACAGGCCAAAAATAACAAAGTGACTAATATACCCTCAATAGGTAAGAAATCATTTCATACTTCTACATTTGTCCAATTTTCCCTTCAATCAAGTATACTTTATAACTATAAAACAATATACTATCAAATATATATAAAAAAGTAGAAGTCATCGTAATATATGATTGAACACTAAATAATAAAGAAAAAACAATCAAAATTCATGTAATCGTCTAAAAATACAATAGATAATCACGTCTCCCTAATAACACAAAATAAACTCATTATCATCATTTTAATTTTACAATTCTTAAGGTTCATCCTCATAGTGTTTTAGTCATACTAAAAATAATTGTTTGTTTTAAATTGATTTGCTGAATGTTTTAGTTTGAATAACATTTTAAATACATACACTAGAATTTATTAAATACAATAATTAATTCTTCTTCTTATGTTCTTTTTTTAACATCATTTTATCAACTCTAAAATAGCATACTCACTATTTCAGTATCAAATATTATAAGATTCAAAGTTTGGATAATAAACTAGCATGAAAATATTTATAAAAGTAACAATTTCTTGCAAATTAAGCACAATGGAATACAAGAAATTACATAGAGGGTGATGTCCTTCAAAATAGTTATATATCAACGTCATATACCACCGAAACGACTTGCTTGTAAAGAACATTTGTCATTTGGTATCAAACTATCAATATAATATTTTTTTAAAGCCAACTATAGATATACTCCCTCCGTTCCAAATTATAAGATCATTATTGACTTTCTAAAAGTTAATGTGAGACATTTTAAAATTCAAAAGAGCAAAATTCAAAAAACCACCTATAATTTATACCAATTCTTGAGTCACCACCTGTGGTTCAAAAATTATTGAGTCACCGCCTGTGGTTTCACATTCACTATCACAATGACACTTGTTAACGATTTTGGCCTAACACCATTAACTTTACCCTTCTTATATTATTTAACTCAATAACTTTTTCTTCATTTTTTTTAATATCTCCAAAACAAATAAACTATATTACAAAATAATAAACATTAAACTTAATTAATGTTATAATTCAGTAAACTAAATTAAATATAAATAACAAAAATAATATAGAAAAGTAAACAAAATTTTCTATCATACATTTAGCAAAATAAATAAATAAATTCAATCATAGTAAATTAAGTTAAGACTTAATGACACATAACATATGACATAAAATAAATAATTTTATAATTATGCTTTTGGGTCATTAAGTCCTAAAAAACTAAAATATATAAAAAAATACTTTTTTAAAAAAAAAATAGGCTTATACATACAATAAGTATGTACTGCACAAATAATATATATAGGCGTAACTGGAGGGGGGAAAAAAAAGCAATTACATACAAACAAAAAAAATCAAAAGTCACAAACCGTTCCTTCACTGTTGCAAGCAAGATTCATGGCCTTCATTGAAGAATCTTCCAAATTTACAAACTTTATAGGAAATCAAATCCAACCTCCATACATAACTCCATGCAGGGGTTGGAATTTTCCAGATTCTGCCTTGGAGATGTGATTTTCTTTTTGTTTTTCTCTTTTTTTTTTCTCTTTCTGCTGGCTATGGTTGAAAAAGGCAAGGCGTAGCATGCAGGACGACGATTTGCAAGTAGATTCAAACACCATCTGGAAATTTGCTTTCAATTTCATGGGTCATTTGAAAGTATCTCTTTTCAATTTTTCTTTGCTTTCAATTTCATCGGTTAATTTTTTTTCCTGCAATTGGAGGTTTCCTATTAAGGGAGGTGGTGGTGTGATTAAGGAGGCGGTTGCATGAGTTCAGATGGTGGTGGTCATGGTGCAGGCTGTTGATGGAGATGATTTAGGGTTAGGGTCATTTGTGTGGTGTTAGATGACGGTGAACAGTGACAATGGGGTTTTTCAGTTTTTTATTTTCTTATTATATTTTACAAATGTAATTTGATATGAATAGCTAAATAGTTGGATGAGCTTGGTTGAATAAATTCTTGCTGTTTTTGAAGGACAGTAAAATGGGTTTGTTATGTGTTTATTGAGGATTCATACGAAGAATCATATGCTATGTTAAATTTGGGGGAGATTCGAGGGTATTAAGGTCATTGGAGCACTATTTATTATTGTTAAACAACACTTCAGTCGTTTTTTGGCGAGTGAAATCTACTTGTCAAAATAGACGAAAATGAGGTAGCTTAATCATGAATATAAAATCACAGGTGGTGATTTGATAGTTTTTAAACCGTAGGTGATGACTCGAGAATTGGTGTAAACCATAAGTGGTTTTTTGAGTTTTACCCTATTTAAAATTGACATAATTCATATAGGTCTTGAAAACAATAAATCTTATGAATAATAGTATTTTTTCGTAAATTTATGATATTCATAATTGTATTGACATAAACTATATAAATTCATATCAATTTTGAGTTTGAAAATGTTTAAAATTGACTTTTAAATAGTCAATATTGATTTTATAATTTGGAATGGAGGTAGTACTTAACTAGATGTTTCAAAAAGAAAAATATACTCGGATATCTTATGGGATAGAATTTATTTTAAATGTGTGGATTTATAAGTATTACATTAATTCAAAAAGTCAAAGGTTAAATTAGGCATTTAGTAAATGGATGAACTCATTTCACATTAAATAAGCATACACTAGTCACTTTATTATTTTTGAGTGTGCAACTAGTAATCTAGGGTGCATATAAGCACCCTTCATTAATCAAAGCTACCTTACAATGCAATATTGCATACCCTTCTAGATAAGGGTGGATTATGACTGAAAAGGAAAGTCAAAACTAAAATAATAATTTAAATCCCTAAAATTACACCAAAAATCTTCCTAATTGATATACTAATTTAAAGTACCTAATTAGATGCTAAAAAAAGGGTTAATTTAAGGTTAAAAGATCCCAACGTTTTAAAATATGAACACTACAAGTTAAATACAATAGAACATCATTTCTTCCTCCATCACTAACTTCTCAATCGAGACTAGAAGCCTGCAATCTCCCTTTTACAAGCACTAGGAGACAACTGCAAGCTACAACATGGTGGTAGACTTCTAACAAAGAAAGCAAAGGGTAATTCCTTCCCCATCTAAAAGAACTGCTATTGTGAAACTTTGCATGAGATATAATTTAAGTTAATTTATTCTCCTATATATATGGCATGCTCTTACGTATCTTCAAAGGTAACTCGTCCTTCTCCTTGTAATTTTACTTATAACAAAAGGAAAATATGATAAATATCATTCCACACATACCTGAGCTAGGGTGGCAGGCATTACAATAGTGACATCACCCTCCCATTCTTGAGCAAACAGCCTGGCAAGTCCTCCTAATGGAAAGCCAAGTTCTAGTATCTGGTTGCATCTGTGTTTCACCTCCATCTCAACTAGATGAGCAAGCTACACCGATAAAATATTAAAAAGATCAATTATCTTATGTGACTACCTTTCTCTTCCTCTACAGTCTGTACAATATACAGACACATCTATGCAAAGAAGAAGAATTTAACAGGGGGAAAAATATCTTAAAACCTACCATACTGCATAAATGAGAACAAACATGATGTTACATAGATGTGAATAATTATGAACTGGAGAATAAATGTTGACTAATATTAAATCAATGAGTTAAGTCCATGAATACATACCTTGGCAGCAAAGTTGCCTCCATAAGCTCTCACAATCTCCTTGAGTCTCAGTAAAGGGGCAATATGAGGATTTGCCTGACTCACAATAAAATGGTTAACATTGAAGAGCTCTTTCAATTGCATCATGGGTAAATCAATCTCCAAGCTACCATCCCTCCACCTACGCACAGATGCACCCGAACCCTCTTCAGGTCCCAAAAGAAATGGAGGATGATAAGGAACAATCTCTCCACTTCTATCCTTCGCCATTAGTTCTTGAGCTTCAAAAAGACCAGGAAAGGCACAAGAGGCAGTCACAGCACTCCAAATAACAACATGAGGTGAAGTCAAGTAATTAAGGCATCTAGGAGGTTCATGCTTTCTTGGGGAGCACACAGTGATCCCAAGAACTCGACCAGTCATGTCATAAGCTTCTTGGAATGTGAGATTATTTGTGAGATGCCTTAACATTATCTGCAATTGTCTGATCTCATGAACTGCACCTTGTGTCATAATTCTTTTAAAAACCGTAAAAACCCCGCCCATCTGGTCAAAAAACTGCAGAGAGCTCCAAGAATCCTCAAAAAAACTTTGAAGTTCAGGCCAAGACCTAGTCGCAATAATAGAACACATGATGGATCCCACACTAGACCCAGCAATTATACGGGGCATAAGTTTATGCTCAACTAATGTTTTCACCACACCCACGTGGAATGCCCCAAGAGAAGCACCCCCACTCAAAAGCAAAGCTGTCCTCCCAAAAGCATGTCTTGTTTCATGCATAAAAGACAGTTTCTCCTCCAACAAAAGCTCCTCCGAATCCGAGTCACAAACCATTCTCAACTGAGTTGAGACTTCATCGATGTATTCCTTGATGAGTCTGGGCATTTGAAGTCTCCCCTTGTGAAGCTCTGGGTTGCACATATTTCCAAGATTTCTAACCAGGTCAGCTCGCATGCAAAATATAATCTCTCTTAGAGAACAATCTTGGCGACGATGCCGGAGCTCTTGGAGCTTATTCCTCACTAGTTCTTCATCATATAGGTCTGACTCATTCATTTTGGGGGTCTCTTTATCCAGCATCTTAGCAGCGTGAGCCCATTCCTCATAGGTAAAGGCAGCTCTCATCATATTCCTCCAAAATTTCCTCCGATAAACCATCTCAGCCCTCATCTTTACATTAGTGTATCGTTTCAACATGAAAGCTATTAGTGTCACCATTACCAAAATACCTTGTGGATTGCGTGGATGAAACCATGATATCATGGCCGTCACACAATTTTTAACTCTATGCAAGTAATATAACAGTAGATGAAAGATTTGGTGCCTCAAATGTGACATTGACTTGCAAAATAGCACTCTGAAAGCAATTGTCCGACCCACTATCGAAGAAGGTCCAATTGAGAAGGGATCAACACTGGCCTCATTACTTATATCCATATCTTAGAAAGACGGAATTTGTTCCGAAATTTGATCTATCAAGCAGAGGGTAATATCAATGATTATCAAAATCAAGTTCAATAAAACCCAACTTAAGTATGTAAATTCTTGAAAAAAATAAATAGGAAGAAGAAATGAATAGATATTGAATAACTTAGAACTTGGCCCCGGTGGAAGTGATTAATGATCGTATAGAAAGAACAAAATTGAAACATTTATGAGGCCAATTAAAATTAAAATGAAAATGTTTGGCCATATTATATAGAAAATCAAAAGAAATCAAGAACATTCACCCCAAAATCAAGTAATAGATACAGTAATCAGCTCAATTTACAGTTATTATCCCCAAGTATATTACACAACTAGAATTTAATCAGCTCAGAGAAATAAAAGCAAAAGAAAAAAATACGAACCTTTTAGTTTCAAACGAATTCCAAAAACTTCAGCTCAAACGCAAATTCACAGCAAAGGAGAAAGCTTTCCACCTCGGTTGCTTCAATTTTCCCAAGCTGAAAACGATCAACAGAGCCAAAAGGGTTCTCAAATCAATCCCCCAAACCTCTCGAATTATGCAGAATTGAAACCCCAGGATCACAGAAACTAAATTTCCCGAAAATATATATATATATATATAATAAAAAAAACCCTGCAATCTCCCAAAAGTAATCAATTCTTAAATGGGTTCCGCATCAGCCCCCGAATACCCAGAATCACAAGAAAAGACGAACCCTAGAAAATTTATGGACGTAGATGAGAGAAATGAATTGTATATAAGGGAAAGAAGAAACATCGGGATTAGGAAGATCAGTTAGCGATATCGTCACCGTCACGTTGACGTGTAATATGTATCAGTTTCAAATATATATATATAATTACATATGTCCTTGCACATGCAGCATGAGGTAAAAGGAAGAAAAACTCTGTACAAAGTATGACTCTATATGCAACGATTTTTTACGCAATTTGACGAAGGGCTTTGAATTTTGGAGGGCTTACAACTAGAACCAGTTTTTAGATAATGGAAAGATTAAATATATATAAACCAAACTGGGACATGAAGTTGGGAAATAGAGTCTTGGTATGTCAAGATAAGATATATAAATGTATTTAAATTTTAATTTAAATTAAAATTTGTTTGTTTCATTTGATTCATAAGAAATTATCACAAGCACCGAAAAATTTAATTAGCAAAAAAAAAATTCACAATTTTACAGTCAAAATGTATGTTCTATTTGAAAATTACTCTACTATTGCCAAACTGAAAGATTGTTTGATTTTTTATTTTTTTTATTTTTTTTATAGATTCAATAATTCAAATTTTAATGTAAATTTATTTTAATTTTAAAGTAATAACTTTATATTTAGTAATACTTTTAACTATTTTATTAATCAAAATCATGTAAAGTCACACCATTGTTTTTATTTTTATTTTTGTAGCCTCATTCCTATAAAATAAAATAAAAATGTGTTTGGCATGTTTTATTTGAATGAAATCTGTAATGTCCTAGAATTTTCACGTCTTTATTAATTAAATTATTAATTTAATTTTCAACGAGTTAGTTTTACGAGATTATTTAAATCTTTTTATGTGATTAATTAATTATGTGATTAAATAATTATGTAATTAATTACTAAAATTAATTAAAGGGGGTCACTAATATGTTATTAAATTAGTGAACAAACCCTAAAGTTTTAATATCAAAATAATTGATAAGTTTCCTATTAATTAAATATTCAATTAAATTGAATATAATGAGGGAATTAAATATAATAAATTAATTAATATGATTATTAATTAATGTAAATAATGTGAAATATTAATAATAATATTTATTAGTCCATTTAGTAATTTAATACTTATGGGTTAGAATATTTAATTATTTATTCAATGTAATTATTTATTTAATCATGGATTGAATAATTAATGTGTAAATTATTAAATTAGCCCAACATGGGTCAATTAGTAGCCCAAGTGGAGAATAATAAAATTTGACAATTTAGTAGCCCAAACAATTTAATAGAAGCCCAATTGGTATTTTAAATTAATGCCCAATGATTGGCCCACTTGGAAAATACTTAAATTAACTATTAATTGTTTAAAAGTGGAATGTGACACTCATTTTGGGACAAATCAAAAGTCACCAGCCGAGAGCATACAAGAAGGAGGAGAGAGAATGTGTTGCTTTTATTATTATTATTATTATTTGATTTTTCATTTATTTAATTAAAAGGATTGCTTGTTTTATTTTTAAAGTACATGAAATTATGCTTCTTTTCACCAACCAAGTCATGGCTAGCTTTCTTGTGTAAGTATCCATATAGGGGCATGGGCTAAATTATTAGATATATTATGTATCTATCATATTTTTCAAGTATACTTGGAATGGGTAAATGTTACTTCATTATTTTCTCCAAGTTTCAAAAGAGAGAGTTTGAGAGCAAAATATTTTGAGAGAGAGTAAGAGAAGGAGAAGGAGTGCTAAGCTAGTTTATGTCTTCAAGATTCACAACATATTTTGGGAGAAAAAGAAGAATAGCCATTAAATCAAGGTAATGGTTATTTGAAATGAAGTTTTATTTTTAAATTAAATAAATCATCATGTTAGTATAAACATGTTAATATAGTTATTGATGTGTAGTTGTAATATTTATGTCATGCTTGAGTTTAATATGTTTGATTTGTATTTTGGTATATTTTATATGCTAAAATATGTGTTTAATAGTGTGTAAACAAGTTTTGGAATTTATGTCCAAAAATATTTTTTGTAAAACTTAGGTTTGATGTTCTAATATTATAGAACATTAAATCATGAGAAAAACAAAGTTTGAATCACTTAAAATGGAGTTATACACAAAAAGTTATGATTTGTGGTAGTTTATGTGATGTAAAATTTTTTTTATAAAAAAATAATGATATTAAATCATGAAAAATTAATTTTTCATGTTATAAATTAATATAAGGTGTTTGGTATTTTTTTTGAATTTTTATTGATGATTTAAAGCTTACTTGATGGTATAATTTTTATTAAAGTGTGTATTTCTGGTCACTGTTCACACTCTGTTGGGAAGAAAAATAAAAACTCTGGTCGTGCAATGCGCGTCACTGTTCACCGCCAGACACGGAGCCAAACGACGCCGTTTGGCGTATAAAAGAAAATGACCTTCGCGCAATGCGCGGAAGTCGATTTTCACTGTTTCTAAACGACACCGTTTTGGGCCGTATAATCTGAAACGCGCACCATGCGCGGTAAGAAATTTTCGGCGGAATTACGATTCTGCCCCTCCGTGTTTTTCTTGGCAGAATTACCATTTTGCCCTCGGATCAGTTTTCTGATTAATTACGAAATTGCCATCGGTCCGGTTTTTCAACTTAATTACGAAAATGTCATTCGGGTAAATTTTAATTAATTTAAATATTTGAAAATTAATTTAAAATTATAACAAAAATAATAATAATACAAAAATAATATTGGGGAGAATATTTTTCAATAAGTTTAATATTTAAATATTTTAAATATTAATCTAGTTAGCTAAACCATTGTTAAGTTAAATAAATTTATTATTTATTTATTATTTTAAATGTTAATAATAAATAAAGATGATAAATTAGCAATTATTATTTAATGCCTATTAAATAATATTTAAAGAGAGATAAAATTTAAAATTAATTATTTATTATTTAAATATTATTAAATAATAAATAAGGATAATTAAGTAATTAATTATTATTTAATTAACATTAAATAACGATTAATGGAAATTAAGTTATTAGAGTAATAATTTATTATTTAATTTAAATAATAAATAAGAATGATTTGATTATTATTTAACCTTAAATAATAATTAAAATTAATTAAATAATTAATTATTATTTAATTGACATTAAATAATAATTTAAGAGGATTAAGATTAGTAAACTATTATTTAATTTTTTTAAATTAAATAATAAGTAAGGTTAATTACTTGTTTAATTATTGGTTGATTAACATTAAATTAAAGAAGGTTAAAATTAAGTCAATAATTATTTATTATTTAATTATAATTAAATAATAAGTAAGTATAATTAGTTATTATTTATTTTAAATAATAACTAGAGTTAATTAATTAATTTCTATTTAACCAAGATTAAATAGTAATTAAATAGAGATTGAGTTAATAAAATAAATTAAATTTAATTATGATTTAATTAAACAATTGTAATAAGTTGTTTAAGGGTTTAATAAGTGTTCAACACTTAAGAAAAATATTTTCTAACTTATTAAATTATTAACCTAAAATGATTAAGTGTCTATAAGGTTAATAATATTGTTTTGACTAATATAAATTATGTGTTAGTACTTATGTGTGGTAAATAAGTTCATTATTAAGCGTATAGTTATGCAAATACGCCGTACTAATTATTAGACCGACTTTATTAATGTTAGGTCTTTCAAAGCAAGTTAGTTAAAGCTAGACAATTATTGTAGCTGAGCAAACAGGCAAGTTCTCTAACCCTACTCATTTATTGCTGAACAAGTTTCTATACTTGTATTTATTGTCAAAGCTTGAAGTGGTTTAATTATTTAAAATTATCCCACATCCATATTGTTTATAAAATCGCACTTAGTGCACTTGAAGCTTATTAATTCTTGATTCATGAACTGTATTAAAAATGTCTTAAGCTAATAATTCAGCTAGACATTACGTTTCTAAATTCAATAACTTGAATACTTCTAAAAGCTTATCCAAACCATTGTTGGGTGCAGATTTCTTATATTAAGTCTGAGAATTGAACAACCCTAAATTAGGGGATTTTGTGTCGGGAAACCGACTTTGGGCGCCAGTGACTAAATGTAATGCATATACAGCGGGTTGAATAGGCTGATTCCCTTGAAAACCAAACAACTCAAAGGGTCAGAGGAAACTCTATTATACCCTCGTTAGTTCAGGGTCCTTAGTGACCACTCAGCATTTTTAGATTCAAATATTCTGTTTATTAAAATTTGAATCATGTTTCATTCACAATTGTTATATCTATTGTTGAACCATTGATGACATTTCCCATTCATTCATGATATATTAAATCTATATGATTGTTCTAAACTTGCTGAGCAAACTAGTTGCTCATTCTTGTTATATCATGAACCATTTTTCAGATAATCCTGATTGCTCAAAGAAGGATAAAGGAAAAGGAAAGACCAGAGCTTAAGTTAGTTTATGCATGCTAATTAGAAGCTTAAATGTGTATTTACTATTGAAATACCTTTTGTAATTCCTTATGATAGGAACTGTTTGATGTTAAGGTTGATAGACCCTGGTATTGTAACCTTTTGAAGGGAACCAATATGTATTATTCCGCGATATTTAAATGCAATGTATGTATTTAATTGTTAGTAATGTGTTAAATAGTGAGAACCAAACTTGAGGTTATGGAACTCGGATTTGGAGTCGTCACAGAATCAACTATTCTCATTTCTCTCAAATTTATGAATTTTATTCCTTAAAGAATGATATAGAATGTCTCATTTCAACTGGAATGAAATAAATTATTCCACTCTTTTATTTATTTTATTTTTACAATCAAACGTAGCATACAGTTTAATCTAATATGTGATAAGTTATACCGAAAGAAGTTACTTGAACTGCGGACTAGGGGTGTGCATTTGAAACGGTTTATTCGATTTTTCGTTCCGGTTCGAACAGGTTGATTCGAGACAAAAAGAATCGGTCTGGTACCGGTACAAAAAAAATTAGTATATATCAATTTTTTAGTACTGTGTTTTTATGGTTCAGTAAATACCAAATCGTAATAGTTATACTAGTATTTTAATTTTTTATTATTATAATTAATAATAATAAAAAAAAATATTAATTTTTAATTTTATTGAAACCGAATTGATTTTTCAATTCAATATATCAATACTGATTCGGTTTGAGCCGGTAAAAATCGGTTGGTGACCATGCTCCAGTATTCAAGAGCAACCAAACTATTTTTTTAATTAATAAAAATGAGCTCGTGATCTTATATGAAACACGTGTTTTAAAATCTTATAATCTATTCATCTAATAATAAATAGTAATAAAAATAATTTATTTATTCATACAATATAAATAATAGGATTTGATTATTCATTTATTTATACATTTATATACTCATCTACTTATGTAATAGGAAATTATATTTAAATTTAAAAAGCTATATTAAATAATTTAATAGCAGAAAATTATTAATATAATTGATAATAATATGAATTTTATAGCACATTAAGTAAATTAAAAATTATATGAAAAAAAGATAGTGCTAAGTACATAATGATGCTAATAAGAATATAGACAGAAAAATTTTAAAATTGAATAAGGATGAAAAAAATACTTCATTGAATTATTTTTTTCCTACAAAAACATGATCATTTTTTATTTTAAATATACGATGTATTTCTTTCCTAAATTTTAACTATAAAAAAAAATCTTTTGATTTTTTACAAATTTTAGATACGATCGAAACTTATCAAGGATAAAATACAAATTATTGATGAATTATTTACATTGAGACTGTTTGAAACTACTTATGTTATACTATTGAAATACAAAAGATAAATAATCCTCACGACCTGTTCAACAATTAAATTATTATAGCATGTAACTTGCATCTAAAGCTGCAAATGAATCGAATTGATTCGGATTTTAAACTGCTCGGATTCAACTCGTACGGTTAAATTCGTACTCGAATTTGACTCGGATTCAAATTATATTTGAAAAAATTTACTCATATTCGGTTCGACTCGAATTTTTGTTACTCGAATTTGATTCGACTCGGATCGAATTATATTCAAATTAATCGCAAACTTCAAATTCAAACTCAAATTTGAATCTCCATATAGTAACTAATTTTATAATACATATAATTATTAATTGAACTTATTATTTTACTTAGAAATAAAAAATATAATTATAATTACATTTTAAATATATAAAATTAAAATTATAAATAAAAAAAGTAATAACTAATTATTCAAAATTTGTTTAATTGTGTATATATTATAAGGGAATGTATCGAGTATCTATTCGAATATATATCGGATTATGATTAAAAATTCGAGTAGTTTAAATCCTAAACGAATCGAGTATAACCTTATTTAGATTCCACTTGTATTTTTCTTGAAACTATTTTTTATGCTCAAATTTGAATCATATTATTAACGAATTCGAGTCTCACTCACATTTTTTCGAGTCGAGCCCAAATCAAACTTGAACCGTTTATTTCGATTTGTAGTTTTACCTGCATCATTCACAAATAAAAAAAGGGACATTATTATTACAATTTTAAAAGAATTGTACGAAATAATTATCAAACAAACCATCATACATTTGATGTTCATGATTGAAAAATAATTTTGATTATTAGATATTCATGATTGATAAGTATTGTGCAAAAAGTCATGATAGCGGTTGGAGTAGAGTTTTTTCTTCTTTAACGATAGTGGTCTAAATTTTTTTTTAAGACAAAGTTATATATATATGAAAAAAAGTTGATGCAAATCTTTTTTAAGACTTAGAACTTTTTATTTATTTATAGTTAGGTTTTTGGGTATTCTCTAAAATTTTAAAAGATTATTTTTAAACTTTAAGGTTGAGAGAAGATTTGTGTTATATATATATATATATATATAGATTTTAGGTTTAAAGAGTCACTCCTAGGATTGAATGATAATTTTATTTTTTTAATTATATACTAGCTCACGATTTAGTGCAAAGTATTGGATTTGTTTTGTTACAAAATTATTGTATTATTTATTCTTTTTTTATATTATAATACATTAATATATTAATTCTATTAATAATAGATTAATATTGTGTACTGTGATTTTTGTATATAAAAAAAATCTTATGAAATATCCTATTTAGGGTTGTACCATTCCTATATTTTAGGATTGTAGTGTGATTCCTAAGTTTTAGGATTGAGAAGATTATTTTGTACTATTTATTATATATTAGAGATTTTATTCGTAGTTACTATTTATTATTATATATTAGAGATTTTATTCGTAGTTACTATTTATTATTTAATTTTAGAGTTGAAGAATCACTTTTAATATTTTAAATTGAACGACGATTTTGTCTTATTTATTATATATATAGATATATAATTTTTTTTGACTTTCCCCCATAAAATAAAAACCTTTAAATTTAATTAAATTAACATATTTGATTTGCAAAGCAAGAATTTTAAAGTATCGAATTAACAAAAAAAAAAAAACAAAATAAAGTCTTAGCAATTGTTGAGCGATCCAGTCTTTAGATAAAACGCCCCAAGCATTGTTGTTAAACAAATGACAAAAATAATATAGACCAGAATACCATCTCCCAAAAATCAAAAACGATTCTCGGCGGATTAGTTATTTTGTTTTTCCTATCCAAAAATATATATTTCTGACTAATGTCCCTCGTTGGGGTCATCTCTCTACTAAAAAACCGCTCTTCCTAGTCTCAAATATTTTCTCTTAAATATAATCTTATATATATATATATATATATATATATAAATAAAGAAAAAAATGAACATGCACATCAATACAAAATTTTAATTTATACAGTTTGTTAAAATTACGTCGTTTTGACAAAAATGAAAGACCATCGATGTTATAAAATTAAAAATAATATGTCAAAATAACGTAATTTTGACCGATTGTATAAATTATACAGTTAGACATATATATATATATATATGTCTAACTCTGTGTGTGTTGTCAAAAAAATTTAAAAGCTCCGTCTGTCTATGATACTAATGTACCAATTATAAAAGCTCGCGTACCTGAGGGAGTTGAGTTGGTGTAATAATTCATAATTAAGAAGAGTTTTTCTTGTTTGGCTAAATTGAGAATATAGAAGAAGATATATCAACCTTATTGTTCTAGTAAATGTTTTTTTTTTTGGTTTATATATCACGGTCAAACACTAGCTTCTAGATAACTTTGACTTTTCCGACTTTATGTAACCATACACGTATAGGAAAGATGTTTTGGACGTAATCGGGTGGACATTAATTAAAGGCATCAAAAGTGGAGCATAAATATTCCCCTTCTCCTTCTAGTGAAAACTGGAACATTTAGAAAGCACAATTTCATTATTATATTCTTGCTTATAACTTACAAAATAAGGAAGATTGCACCGACTTTATTTAATTAGATCTGTCTTTGTTTTATACTTTTCCCAACATTTATTACGATATAATAATTAATAATTACTTCCAATATTGATTAAGCATGTCCTTAAAATATCTTAATATTCAAAAACTCATAATAAAAATTATTAAGATTAAAATTAAAACAAGTTATTCGTACAAATAACATGATTCTCTTTTACCTAATTAAGCATCTAAGTTATATGATAATATCACCAACAGCAAAACAAAACATCAAGTTATACGTACTTTCTATAAATCAGCATTGTCGTGTTTTGGTGTGTAGCTAAAGGTTGTAAGTTATAATAAAAAAAAGTTTTACATACTGCTTAATTAGAAGGTGATTATCATAACACAGATTATGCAATAATTCAATAAATCATTTGTAGAATGCCTTTTATTTTTAATGTATAAGGTCGAATGTTCCGGTCTATTATCCAATAAAATTAATAAACGCCACATCTATGGTAAAAATATTTTTTTTTAATTCTCCTCTTTGTCCTCATCTCATGTTGCATACTTAACTACATAATAAAGATTTAAATTAATTAATATAATAGTATAGATTACGAGAAAAATAAAATAAAAATATTTTAACAATATTCGTTTGAACTTAAAAAATAATTGTTGTCGCAGTTTTTAACCATAAAAACATCATCAACAACAACATAAAATAAAAAAGAAATAGCAAACAAAAAAACAAAAAACTAACAAAGAGACGTAGATAAAATTAAAGGAGGAGCTACGAAATATAATAGGCTCATATATATCATGACCGGAAGGAAGTGCATGAGATCGACATTTTAGAAAACCGACTACTTCCAATAAGAAATCGGATATTAATTAAGTTGATAAACCCTTCAATCAGTCTAGGGGATAAGCCGGCACAAACAAACTGAACTACAAATAAATAATTCCAAATTATGTATGTCACAAATAGGTATTAATTTGAGAGAAAAGATTATTCAAGAAATTAAAAAATGGGCCTTTAACAAAAGCGAGCGTCAGCAACTGTTTTATAGCTATAAAATGGAGCAGTTGCTAGTCTCGATCAAGGGGACAACGTGATCAAATAACAAGAAAGAAAGAAAAAAAAACTAAATAAAGAGGTGAACAGCTACCTGATTGCACCGGCCATGATGTATTTGCATAACGTATTTAAAGTTAAATGATGAAGAAATCCCTTTTCTTTTACTCACTGATCGACCAGCATGAAGCTTAATTTCCATTATTTCTACAAAATTTAGTGGATCCCATATAAAAGTATATTATTTATTAACCTAACTAGATATCTATTTTATTGAACCCACAATTAAAATAAGAGTATTACTTTAATGTTAATTAGATAGTGTACTCTGCCTTAATTTGTATTAAAAAAAATACTTACCACTATTTTTTGCGTATTTTTGTTGTATGAGAGTTTTAAGGAATTTTTTTTATAAAAAAAAAATCATAGAAAATTTGACTAATTTTTATTCAAAGTCTTCTGTGCAGATGAAATTGGACCGAAAAGAAGAAGATGCAAATAAATCTTTCATAATCCGTTTATTGTGACACAATAAAAGTCAATTTACAAATTATGTCCCAATTTTTACCATTTCATGTACTAATTTTTATGATTTTTCATTTTTCTTATAATCTTATAATAAAAAAACTTATAATACTCCATTTGTTTCACCGAGAAGTCTTATTTTTAAAATTTATGAATACTAAAAATATATTTAACTAGTATTGTGACGTGATAATGAAAAAATTATGATAAAGGTGAGGATATTGTTTCTTTTTATGCTAGTAAATTTAAAAGATGGGCTATTTTGTAAATAAAATAAGATTTTTTTTTTAGAAATAGAGAAAATATAATTAAATTATTTTTCTGATTTCATCTTTCCAACTTTCCAAAAAGTCGCAAACACTGCCCGGAGAGTAATGAAAAAAGGAACGTTTTAAGAATATTCCGCGAATCAAAATGGTAGTATTCCGTTGGCTAGCACGCCCAACATTGACTTGGCGGCCAAGCCATGAGCCATGACACTTCTAATTAATGTACAATAGTCCCTCTGGCTCCCTCTCTCTCTCTCTCTATATATAGTTGAAGAACGAACTCCCTCAGTCATAATATCCCAATTAAATAATCCTTCCAAAAAATTTAATGGCTGGTCTTCAATACAATTTCTTCCCCACCGATTTCTTTTTCCCACCGCCGTCCTTAAATCGTGACGTCCCCGGCCCACAAGTGCTTCCGGCGGTGATCAAGTCCGACGAAACCACCGGGGATTTCAAATTAGTACAGCCCTCGTCGTCAACGGCCTTGGTCGTTCGCCGTGACATCAAGAAGAACATTATTCTAAAGGCTCTCCCTTCCTCCTCTAATCCCTTATTAGCTTCCACCGATAAGAATAAAATTAATCAAGGTGAGTCGACGATCCAGTAAAGCTGATTGCGGCGCACAAATTGCTCCATCCAGACAGAATTTTTGGGGCCATTTCATTGTCTTTCGCATGTATTAATTGTTTGACAAGGGTAGCTAATTCTGATGAAGGTGAATCATATATATTATTGAATAAGAGATGGAACATATTTCTGTTTACTACATATGTACGTATGGTGTTGAGCTAGCTGCCTCAACTCTTCCTTTATAAATTGATCCTATATATTGCCTATCTTTTTTTTCTCTATAAATATTAATTTCTCGAAAATTTTCTCATGTGTCATGTTTATTAGTTTGTGTATATGCTTTCATGCATTACCTAGCAGTCTAGATACTGTCAAATCAACTGTACCCGCAGTGTAACCAAATTAAAGAAATGAATAAGATAAAACTAAACTTGCGTGTGATAAACTAAACGTGTGCGAGATCGATGGTCCACAATACGGTGAGATAGTCAACAAAAATCAAATATATTGGGGCAAGAAGGAAAATAGAGAGGTAACATATTGTTGGAGTATATATTTTATCAAGTATCTTTACTATATAACGAGTTGAGACAATTCTTTTTATTTTTAATTAATTTTAAGTTAAAAATTTTAATATTTTTATATGCAAGACTTTAATTTATGTTAAAACGTTAGTAGAAGAAATGGTTTCTCATAAAAAGTTATTTTCAAGTTAAAAGTTACTACAAATTAGCAAAAAAAAGTTGCGAAGTGTCCATATTTCCTTTGGTTGAAATCAATACTTTTACATTAATTAATAATAGACTAATATCCTTTACTTATGTTAAATTCGATTTCCACAATTCTCCTGATTCTTTAAACAAATTATTTGTTTGATGTCATTATATTGAATATATATATATATATATATATTGTTGGGATTAACTCATATTTTTGCGGATTCAACTAATGGTCACTACAACACGGTGATTGGGGGTCTCGCTCTCCAGTAAGCGAGCAGCTGCCCAACTTGCCGGTGAGTTGGTAAGGGTTGCAAGGGGGCAGCGCCTCCTGAAAGCTAAGCTCAATGGTGTAATTGGTCTTGAAATTTTATTAATAGTCCAGTCTTTATTTACTAATGTATTGTACTTGAGTTCATGTTATAGTAATTAGGGTTTTATAGTTACTATAAAGGCAATTTTTTGATATGTGAATCATTGTAGAGCGTGTGAGACATATATTGAATACATCAAACAAGTAGGATTAGCCAAATTGGTGAATCTGGGTAAATCGCGTATTTTTACTTTTCTGTTTTTCATTTAATATTCTGTGTGATTGTTTATTATTCTATCTTAAATTCTAACATATATATATATATAAATATATATATATATATATATATATATATATATATATATATATATATATATATATATATATCTGTGTGTGTGTGTGTGTGTGTTGTTTAATAACTCCATTAACAGAATTTATGCTAAAAAATCCAGCTCGGTCTATAAATATGTGTAAGAGCATTGCGTGCTTGCTTAATATCTCAATATTGATATCATTAATATCTCAATATTGATATGGGGTGTGGGCCACTCTTATAACCTATCCAGCCCAATTAATTGTTTGTTGTAGTTCATTTTTCTTTCGTTTAGAAAATTTGACTTTATTTTTCTCGATCTCAACAATAACAAACTCTCTCTAAAAGTTTTTTTTTTCCCTTCATCTTTTAGTTTAGTTTAGTTTTCTCAGTTTTTATGATTTCTCTCTCTAAAATTCTCCGCTTGCAGTTTGTTTATCTTTCTAAAAAGTTTACTTTTCCTATTTTATTGTTGCATGTATTACGTTATTTTGGTTCATGCATGTACTCATACTTTCGTGTATGTCTTGGATATTTTTGGCTGCCTTTTGAAAATTCTGTATTTAATTCTAATTTTCCTACTTAAAATTTATGGAATTGGATAAGATATACCAAATATCATGAGCTATTTAAATTACATTCTGGATATTGATTGCGTGGAGATATAATTGGCCAGGACCACTCGATCAAAAGCATGACATCTCCACTTATTTCAACTACTGAACATCTAATAATAGCAGTTAAAGATTTTTTTAAATTTCAAGGATCTGCATTTATTAATTCCTCGAGTGCTGGATTTATTATTGATCGAGAGAAAATGTATAGAGCAAGGGAAAAAGAATGAGAAAGAATTAAAGAAGATAATGGTTACATGCATGAGCGGAAATGATCGGTACATATGGGCAGTCATGGGTTCTAACCCGGTATACCTTTTTCCTTTTTGGAAAGAAATTTTACATAAATATTAATTCTCTTCATAAAATTACGTACAAATATTTAAGCAATTTACATATTAATTACTTTTGATGTTCCCTTGTCTAAAGGACTCGATCTTTACAGTGGTCCAATCCAATTACTTAATTAGTTATGACATTAGTAGTTATATATGAAATACTCCACGAAATTAATTCGTTTAAACAGATGACATGTGAAACCATAGGCATTGATAGAAAGGAGCTAGTTGAACTAATTGGCTCAAATAAGGGCACAGTTTTGTAACAAGCTGTTAATTAAAGGGGATCTCATTAATTAAATTTTCCATTTTTAAGGGCACTTTGGTCCTCCCCTCTTGGTCTTCCACTTATTGTAGCAAGGGCAGAGCTGCTTGTTCCCATAAGTTCCAGGAGGGACGCACAAGCACTTGGCGCAACACTTATGGCAGAAGAACATGCGTGGCTTCTTGAACGCCGTCTTTGAACATCTCACCGTGCATCGAGGACCGCACTCTGCATTCGCGTGCCAAGTTAATTAATCCGATCCTAATTAATTAAAAATGTTTTGAGCATTACTCATCAGCTTACCAAGACCAAAACAAATGGTTAAAGGGAAAAAGTAATGGGCTTTGATTGAGATTTGGGAAGAACGACCCCTATATCTACATATAAATATTCCATTCGTTTTGAAATTAGAAATACATTGTTATTTTAAAAATGTAAGATATGATATTTTAAATTTGTTATTATTTTTTTTACTATCACTTCTAATATCACACCAATATTATTAAATTCTTAGCTAGCATCACGGGTACATTTGAAAACATAAAAGTATTATATTAAAATCGTCATTTTAAAAATATATTTTTAGTTTTGAAATGGATGAAGTATATATAAGTGCGCACGCATGCGTATATACATAACAGATCTCACCATGGGAAGGTTGTTAGATGGTTGTGGCTGAGGAGTGGGGGACTCAATAATGACAGCCTGAAACATCAACAAGACAACAAGATTCAAATTTACTAGAGATTAGTATATGGATTAATTTGTTGTACGTTTTTTATGACCATATATATTTTAATGTAAATGAAATTAGGAGAAAATTAATTAAATTCAATTGCTTACATGGTTGATATCTCCAAGTAGAATTGAAGAAACATTATGCCGAGAGAGAAAATCACAAGGCTAGGCTTCCTTGCCATTGCCTGCATGTTCATTGAAGAAGAAGTTGCCTCCAAATTAAATTCAACACTAGCTAGGAAGAGAGAGAGAGAGATACAGTGAGTATGGTTGTAATTAAGTGGCACTTGAGGGGGTATATTTATAGGCAGATTTGGGTTAAAGTTGAGACAATTGTATGTTGTTCTTGCATGCAGGAAGAAACTACTATAGGGGGCAATCAAACAGAATTATGTCCCAACAGTATATATATCTGATAGCAACAATTCCAAGCTCTCTATTCTTCTAAAATGACAATTACACCCTCAGTTACATGAGACAAACCATCATAATTTTTGAGTTAACAATGAGCTGCTGGGAAAATTGACGAACTCTACTTTGTAACATTAGGCAGTTGAAAATATCGTATGATCATCGTTTGTAGTGATGGGTGCGTGAAACACTGTTCTTATGGATATATATTGCTCTCCAATGGAGTTTTTAACGAGGTGTATCAAATCTATAGTTTCAGCGAGACCTCAATGTATCAAATTTATAAAGAATTAATTAATTAATCAATTAAGGAATATTAATAGCTTAAAAACGGCTAATTAATAGCAGAAAAATATATATCATTGGAAACTTAGTAGGGAAATAGTAGAGAGTACGTAGTGATCAAGAATTAAGAGATACGATATTTGTATTCCAAAATTCTTTGTTTGTGCTCCACAGCAAGATCATTAAAATGATGCAAATTTTATTTTACGATGATGAAGTATAAATGAAGAATGTTGGGAGCATAAATATGATCACTTTTTCTAAATTAAATAAGTTAACATATTAATCAAATATTCACGCGAATGAATATTATTGAGAAAATGAAGGGGCATGATAGTCGAGTAAAGTATATGAGGAAAGCAAGGCCCCATGGTCATGTGCATGAAGGCATTGTAAGGTAAAGCCAACAGACAAAACTAACGGATCGAAGCAAACAAACAGGAAACCATTAATTAATCTGTGAACCATAGAGATTCACATTAATTCTGGATTGAATTCTGTGAGCTTAGCCATCTCTGGAGGCTTTTCAGTCCATCCACTTCAGGTTCTTCTCGTGAACTTTTAACGTGGCCTGCATGTGCTGCCTTTTTCTCTTTTCCTTTTTTTTTTCTTCTTTATTCCCCTTTTTTGGAAACGAAAGAGAGAGATAAGAGGCTAATCTGGCATGGCAAAAACCACCAACGTAGGTTGGTATTACAATGTTGGGCTAGGTATCATTCTAGTTTCCCATATACGTAAAAGGCTGATGACCTTTCTCATCAAAATTGATAGCCCAAATTTTTTACAGTGGTGTTCTGATAATACATTAATTGTTTGTCTTTTGCTCTTGCAATACTACAACTTATGCAATAATAAAACTTATCATCAATATCAAAATATAACCAGAGAAAAATCGAGTTATTTTTTTAGTCCCTAGTTAATTTTGTGTGTGTGTGTTTTTTAGAATTTTATTTATGTTGCAATTTGCATAAAATAATTGTTTGTTTGGGGGTTTGTTAATTGTATATTGATTGATTTAAGCATTCATGATATGTTTGTAAAATTCAAACGTTCTAAAACTGAATCATCGACATCACAATCCATCCGAGTCAATGAGACTTCTCAAAATCTCTCAAATGAAATTTCTATCCAAGAACCGTCTCAAAATTCCAGTTCTTAATCCCAAGTTGAATATAATATAGAAGAGGTACTTGTTGCTGGTCTGAGATTAAGACCATTTATAATAGAATATGATGTTAATAAAATACTGAGACTTCGTTGAGGATATTTGCTTAAGAGCCCTTATCAACTAATAATTTTCAAATTCATTCAGACCGTTATTTACATTGTGTGAATTTAGATTAAATCCCCAATGGCACAAAAAGTATGTTGGCTGGTTGGAATATAGTGAGAAAGAAGAAGATGCAGTATTTTGCTTATATTATTATTTATTTAAAGTTGATATTGGTGGTCAAGGAGGTGAGAATACATTTGTTGGTAAAGAATTTAATAACTGGAATAAGACGGAATAATTATTTGCACATGGTGGAGAGACACCTAAAAGTATTCATAGACATTGCATGTTCGCTTGTCAAAATTTGAGAAACTGGAAGCAACACGTAGATATCAAACTTGTCAATATATCTGACCAAGAAAAAAAGATTACAAGTTTTGTCTGCTCTCATCTATTAAGTGTGTTAGGTTGCTTTTAAGTGTGAGACTGTCTTTCCGTGATGAATCATATGTTTATAAGGGTTGTTTCTTTCTATTCTAAAGTTTCTATAAGTGAGTAAGGTTGTGTTGATGCTCCTGAAACCACAAATTGACATCACCTTTTATCAACAAAAATAAATAAATTGTAATGTTATTGTATTTTTTACCATAAAAGCTATGGTTGCAGAGATTGGAGATATGTTGATTTTTTTCACTTTGTTAGTTAATGAGGCTCATGATTCATCAACTAAAGAACAAATGGTCGTTGTTTTACGTTGTGTGGACAAACATGGGTGCGTTATTGAGCCTTTTTTTTTTTTGGCATTGTTCATGTTACCAATACATGTACTCGAACATTTAAAGAGACCATTGTGTCATTTTTTGCAACACATAGATTGAGCATGTCACGTGTACGTTTGGCAATGATATAATAGAGCTAGTAGCATGCGAGGGGAATTCATGTCTCATGAGTTTGATATTGTTAAAGAATAAGTCTGCTTTTTATGTTAATTGTTTCACTTAGTAGCTTTAATTGACACTTATAGCAGTTGCAAAAAAATAAATATAAGAAGCTTAAATCATTCTCTAATTATCTTGCAATTTTGGCAAATATTGTTGAAGCTTCTTGCAAGCTTAAAGAAGTTTTTCGAGTGAAATAAATAGAAAAAATAATTCAAGGAACTGCTTGAAGTGAAATCAAGACTAGAGTGGATTGAATCATGAAGCGACTTTGAAGCGGTCCGAAGAAATGTGGTGGAGTTCACATTATGACACAACTTTTTTTGTCATTAACTTTTTTTCTGAAATAATTGAAGTGCTTGAGATAGTAGAAAATGATGCATCGAGGGATAAAAGTATAGAAGCAGTACTTTGTGGCATTTAATTTCATGCGAGATTTTGAATTTGTATTCTTGTTGGATTTAATGAAAAAAGTTTTGAAAATCACGAATACCTTGTCACAATCATTATAAAAGAAAGATCAAAATCTTGTAAATGAAATGGTTTTAGTTACCGTCTCAAAACAACAATTACAAAGCATGAGAAATTCGGGTTGAGAGAGTTTGCTAACAGAAACTAAGAATTTTTTTAATATACATGGCATAGTCGTTCGACAAATGAAAGATATCTTTTTAGTTCAAGGGAGATCACATCAGGGTGAAAAAGTCACCAATTTTCATCACTTTTAAATTAAGTTACTTTATACAGTGATAGATAGTCAACTTCAAGAATTGAATGATCTATATGGCAATGTTAATATAGAGTTGCTCTCATATATGGCATGTCTTGATCCAACTAACTCTTTCTCAGCAATGACAAGGAACGACAAATAATTCAATTTACAAAATTTTACTCTTTGAAATTTTAAAATAGAGATCTTTAATTAAGGGATTGATGATGAACTTGAGAGTTACATTACAAATATGAAAAATGATCTTGAATTTTTTAATGTGAAAGGAATTGGTAAACTTACTCAAAAATTGGTTAAGAAGAATAACACTGATTTGTATTCTCAAATTTATTTGTTGTTGAAATTGGTTTTGATTTTGCCAATTGTTACTGCCACTGTCAAGATGATATTTTCAGCGATGAATATTGTTCAAATCACTCTTCGAAACCAAATGTGTAACAAATGGTTGAGTGATTGTTTAGTTCCATAAAACAAAAATGATATATTTGAAACTATTGATAATAAAGTTATATTGAAACATTTTCAAGTTATGGGGTCTAAGAATATTGTAATTTGTAAATATTATTATGATTTAGTTAATATTAAGATTAATTCAAATTTTATTTATTTAATTTTAATAAAAAAAATTAATTTAAATCCACCCCTAATGGAACAAAATCTGGTTCTGCCCCTACTCCTGTATATTCTGTCCCCTGATTTTAACTTTGGAATATATTCTGTTCTTTGATTTTAACTTTTTCAGAATTTAAAGAAATTTTTATCTTACTGTTACACTGTTTATGCACAACACTTGTGCCATTTAAGGGCTAGTATTTGACTTTTATCTATCACAGATTATGCGCACAGTAAATGTGGGTGACAGTGGGTTCATGGTGATTAGAAACGGGGTAATCTTATGCAGATCTCCAGTACAGCAGCAGTGCTTTAACTATCCACATCAACTCGGACTCACCAAGGACCGGCCAACCTCAGCTCAGCTTAGGAACTACAAGTGGAAATAAAAGCAGGAGATGTAATTGTTGCGGGAACGGATGGCTTGTTTGATAACATGCACTCATTTGAGATATTGAATTTGGTTAGCACAGGCACGGAGCAAATAGATCAATCTGTATGTATGTATTAATTAAAAGTTGTGAGTCATCAAATTTTAAAAAAATTATTAGTTGATCTTGGGATAGAGATAATTAATGCCCCACACTAATTGTTAGAATTTAAGATGGAATAATAACATAATCACACAGAATATTAGATGAAGATCGAAAAAGTAACAACACGCTATATACTCAGGTTCACCAATTTGGTTGATCCTGCTTGTCTGATATATTCAATAGATGCCTCATAGGCTCTACAATAATTTACACACCAAAGAATTGATTTTATAGTAACTAGAAAATCCTAACTCCTATAATATGGGCTCAAGTCCAATACATTAGTAAACCAAAGACTGGATCACTAATAAATTCTCAAGCCCAATTACACCATTGCGCTTGTCTTTCAGGGGGCGCTGCCCCTTTGCAACCCTCGTCAGCTCATCGGCGAGATCCCCGACCATCCTGTCGTAGTGACCATTAGTCAAACTCACAAAAATATGAGTCAATCCCAACATTAATCACTTACTATCATTTATATGAGATTTGTGCATTAACACGTATTTTGAGTTTTAAAAAATGTGACAATGCATATCACATAGGTCGATTAAACATTTTTCATTGACCATAAGATCAAAATCTTTATTTAGGGACCCAAATTTGTTAAATAAAAATTGATAGCCGTAATATTTGTCCTAGCATGAAGATATTTAAAGCATGTTTTTGGTGACTGATCATTTTTTTTCTATCTTCGTTCTCTAATTAAGAAAATAGAAAATGACAGAAGGAGCAAATTCTTTGAATCGCAGCCTGGAACCAATGGAGCTGGGACGCAAAGAAAGAGAAAGAAGCACCTAATGAATTAATTATGTTGTCCCTTTCCAGAAAATTAAAATAATGAATTTATTATGTTTTTCCCTTTTCAGAAAATGAAATAATTGAACAGTATGTATTATCAGACATTAATTATGCCACTATCAATTGGAGTATTAATTATTAAAGGAATAAAAGTCAAACGTGCTACATAATTTAGAATATAAAATACCATGCCCAGCTGAAAAGACTAAACAGACTTAGGTCGTGCCCAAAATTAATATAGACAAGGGATTTCCCACAGGCCACAGTTCAAATTTCCAGTTCGATCTTTAAAGAAGAGCTTGTTTGGGGTCTTAGTTTGCATAATTTATCTAAGACTTAATAACTAAAAAGAATCTTCATTAAAAAAACATACAAATTATTTTGCACTATTAAATTATTTAGCTTTCAAACAATCGAAAAAAATGCTCAAAAATTTATCATATAAGCTGATCACATGTCTCTTGTGCATAAATTTTGAGCATTTTTTATAATTCTTTGAAGGTTTAGTGGTTTATGTACAAATAAAAAAAATAAAAATAAATTATATATTTTATTTAATAACTTGATAAGAGTTCAATAATTTTTTCAATCCTTAAGCATTGTCTAATACGAGTATTTTCGCCATTTGGCCCTCTAGGAACCATGTAGATACCAAATTGTCAAATTCATGAAGTCTACTATTCCATTCGTCTTTTAATACTACGTTTGAATTGGGGGATTAATGCTAAAATTCTTTAATTTTATATATTAATTTCATGATTTTACAAGGCAATGAATTATTTACAATGGACATGCAGCAACCAGGTAGAAGAAGATATGGAACAAAAGATTGGACAGATGAGATATTAGAGATGAGATTGTTGGGAGACATGATGATGCGAGAAATTAGAGAGAACGAAGTAATTACAAAAGATGATGTGAGAGGAGAGAAGTCTGAATTGAGAACAAAAAAGACGACGTTATGGATTTAGTCATTTCGGGGAGATAAGTTGTAATTAAGTGCACGCAGATAATATACTCTTCTATTTATGAGTTAATTACAGCGGGCAAGTAAATGTGTAATTGGTTTGTTGACAAAATTACTCTATTCGTGTCGAGATAAAAGTTTTTATTAATTTTTTATATATATTAAAAAAATTGACAAAATTATTTATTTAATTGCATAATTTTTTACACATAACTAGTGATGTTTCATAAATATGCATAGATAATAGAAATATGATAATTAATACTAAAGATATTATAGAAAAATTATTATAAAAAAATAAATTATTTAAGGTAAGTAGACATTTGACTTGTGATAATTTAAAATAATAATAAATTTTTTTATCGTGGGACGAATGAAACGTAAGAAGTATATAATAAGGTAAATTAAAGTCAAAAATGGCCAAATACAGTCAAAATGATATTTTTTTTTTATTATTTATAGTTAGTTTTAATAAATTATAACATTTGTAAGACCCCGAATTTTATGAAATACAAAATTTAATTTTTCTTCATATATATATATTTTTTAAAACAGTAAGTGGTTAAATCGATAAAGTTAAAAGTTAAGGATGTTATGTGCAAATTTTATTTTGTCGGACAATATTCGCTTTGTCGGGGAATATTCGTTTGGTCGGGGAATATTCGTTTGGTCCGACGGCGCCGAAATAACAAATTATTGGTGGACCCCACAACGGAATATTTATCGGATATAGAAAACGACAGAAATAACCTTTTTAAATAAAAATAGTCAACGGAACTGTTAAAATACCGGTGATAAAAGAATAGTAGCATACGGTAGTTATTGGTATTTTCTGTAGCACTCGGTACTCTACAGTAACACACGGTATTGCATAGTGTCTCGTATTATTGGTCTGATAATTGACACCGTAACTGTTACGCATCATTTCATCGATAATTGTCACTGCATAATATTTTATATTATCAATTCAATAATTGTTGTTACACAGTATTTTGCATTATTGATTTAATAATTGTCATTACACTGTATTTTATATCATTGAGTCAATAATTGTTGTTGCACTGTTTTTAAAATTATTGAACCTAATAATTGTCACAGTAACATATGCACAGTAATTCACATTATTGAATCAATAATTGTCATTACACAGTAACGTATGCTTTATTTTACATTATTGTTATCTCTATTATGATGTTATTTAAACAGTTGTATTTCATTAATTTATTGACTTGATATCTAAGAGCTAACTATACTGTATTTATAACAATTAGTCATAATAATTGAATTGATAAAGTTATTTGTTTATAATATAAAGTTAGGTGATTATTAGGTGATATGAAATGAATGGTGTAGATTAAAGTGTGAATTATTGTTGAATAATTGAATTGATTTGTTTATAATATAAAGTTAGGTGATTATTAGGTGATATGAAATGAATGGTGTAGATTAAAGTGTGAATTATTGTTGAATAATTAAATTAATTTGTTTATAATATAAAGTTAGGTGATTATTAGGTGATATGAAATGAATGGTGTAGATTAAAGATAATATAATATTTGAAATGGATGGTGTAGATTAAAAGATGATCTTTAAATGAATGGTTTAGATTAAATGAATGATAAGATTTTTGGCTATAAATAGAAGCCTTAACTTAAGGATTTTTCATAAACTTCCTTACTTGTTCTTTCTTTCTCTCTCTAAATACTTCTTGTGAAAGTTCTCTCTAAGTGTGCTTAAGTCATCTTGAGTATTTGTGAAGATCTATAAGTATACGTGTACTGTTCAAGTTAATCAACCTCATTTAAATCAATTATTCAAACGTACTATGGTAAGGGATACCATCTTTTTCACGTGTTGAGGTAAGGGATACCATCTTTTTCATCTTCCATTATTCAAACGTACTATGGTAAGGGATTATCATTATTTGATTCTCGATAATAATATTGTTTCTTCCTTACTCATAAGACGTGCCTTTTATTTCCATGTATTAAATTGTGGGAATAACCTTACGGAGCGGATTGCCGCCTGTTGGTGAATAACCTTTCGTATTCATTCATTATTAATCTCTGAGAATAACCTTACGGAGCGGATTGCCGCATGTTTGGTGAATAACTCTTTGTACTCAAATTCTATTAAATTGTGGGAATAACCTTACGGAGCGGATTGCCGCCTGTTGGTGAATAACCCTTTGTATTAATTTCCTTCACCTTTTGTTAATCAAACCTGCTACGGTAAGGGATATTATTTTCTTTCATACTCCTAAATCGAAATTTATTATGGAACTATTGCTTCTATAATTCCTGAAAATATTATATGTTCCATAATAATTGAACTTCATTATTTCAACTGAACCTTCCTATTTACGTGAACCTTTCTATTGAATTGTAACCGTTATTCTGAACTGTGGATCTTGAATTTCACTCCACATCATGTTGACAATTTGGACATTATTTGAATCTGTACAAAGTAAACTTCCGATACTTATTGTTATCCTATTTCTTCTGTTCATCATTTATATCATTCTAATCATCCAAAAATCAAGCTGTTGTGAATATCTGTGGCCGGGGGCACAGATGTGATATATTTGTTGAACAGATGATAGGTTAAAGACGATATAATAGGTTAAAGGCGATACATCTGTTCGGTGTCTTTTATGGCACGTGGTGAATGTTCTCTTTGGCCCGTAGTGCAAAGATGAACTGTTGTTTGGTATGATTATGACCAAAGGCTGAATCTGGTATAATCATGACCGTTGGTGCTATATTGAATATCTTTGGCCCGTAGTACAAAGATGAACTGTTGATGTGCATGATTATGATCAGGAACTGTGAATTTGTATTATCTTGACTAATGATATTTCAGATGATAAAAGTTGATGATGTTTTTCCTAAAAAGAGAACCGAGTGGACATTATAGTCTGCATTATTCTTCTAATAGATTACTCATTCCGCTGCTATTATTGATCTGAACGTTGTTTAAGAATTTAACTGCAGTTTTTGATATAAACCTTGTAGTCTATTGTATTCTATCAAGAACTCAACTGTTGAAGACTAATGATAATTTATTCGTCATTATCTTAGTCATGATATTCTTTACTGGGCTATTTGAGCTCACCCTTTCTTTTGTTCCATTGTTTTTCAACAGGAGATGAAAACATAACAGGGTCTAGCCGGGGAATGGAGTGAGGGTCCGAGGAATAGTTATCATAGTCTTCACGTTTTGTAAAATAGTGTGGCAATAATAGTGAAGACTTAGTTGTGTATTATTATACACTGTATTGTTGTACGTTGTGCTTTGTTGTAATAATTTTGTTGTAGTATTTTGACGACTCAAGTTTGGGCTGTGTGGGCCCAGATTTGGGGGCGTCACAGTTGGCATCAGAGCTTAGGGATATGGTCTTTAATGGAGATCTGGGGTTAGAACTAGGAGGGGAGAGACGAATAGAATCAATCACTAGTGTGTCCTACCTAAATTAGATTTATTTTTTATCTAATGAATCGATTTGAATGTAGGAACATGAAGAGATGAGTCAGTTTATTTGAACTAACATTTATTTTGTGACCACAGTTAATTATGGCATCTGGAAATCAGGAGGTTAACTATGAAATTACCGAAACAAATGTAGCTGCAAAACAAGAGGTGATAGAGTTAAATTATACAATATTTTTATTCCCTAATACTTAGTTTTTATATTTATTGTGTGCTTAAATGTTTAATTATTTAGTTTATTTTGGTTTTAATAGGTTTTATAGGGTTTTAGTTAATTTATGTCAATTTAGGTAATTTTATAGTATTTTTATATTTATTTTTATTTATGTGTTTTTATTTATTTTTAGTGTTTTAGGTGTTTTATTTATTATTATGTGTTTTTAGGATTTTTAGTATTTTTATATTATTTTTATTTATTTTTAATTATTTTATATTTTATTTTGTAGGAAAAATAAGCTTTGGGGGCAAAATCTGTAAATTCTGCAAAGCTTCGGGGACAAATCGGTAATTATCGGAAAAGTCAGCGCGCGCGCATCGCGCGAGCAAGGATTTCAGCATCCCGGATTAGAACGACGCCGTTTTGTTCTAGGCGGCAGGAACAGGGTCCGCGCAATGCGCGGCTGCGTTCTTTGGCTCAGGCGCGTGTAATACACGCGCCAACGGTAAAAAAAAGATAAAGGCGGCTGACGCGTCAGAGAAGAGAGAGAAAGTGGCGGCTGGCAGCTTTGTTCCTTTTCCTTCCTTATTTTGGATTTCCTACACTGCAATGCAACAAATCAGTAGAATAAAAGTCCAATTTTAATTTGGAAAAGAAAGCAATAATTCTTTATTTTATTTTTAGTATTTTATTTAGACTTCCAATTAGGGTTAGGATAATAATTATTTTATTTTTCTTTTATTTTTAATTGTAAATCCTACTAGGTTTAGGAGGATTTTGGAGCCTATAAATAGAGGGCTTGATACACAATGTAAGAGACAACTTTCTATTAGAATAAAAATTCTCTCTTCTATTCTTTGATGCTCTCTATTATTATGAGTAGCTAAATTCTTTTTCTTGGTTTAAGTTATTGAAGCCATCAAGATTTATACACTGTGAGATCTAATTTATTTTAATTGTTCAATTTATATTTTGAGTATTGAATATTTTTCTGTGTTTAATTTTATGATTAATTCGTTTAATTGCTAGGATGCATACTAGTTTATTATTCGTTGAAATCTACTGCTAAATTAAATATCAAATCCGTAATTGTTTGATCACTTTAATTTGCGAAGCAACTAAGATTAATAATTATTTTGCTTATCAAAAGATTGTTTTATCTTAGGAAGAATATTCATCTAAATTAAATGCAGACGCTTGGATTGTGTTGTTTAGTTCAACGATCTCTCTATTTCTTTATGCTGCTACTAGGTTAAATCTTTAGCGCTTGTCTGAGATTATTTAGTAGTAAGGGTTATTTAGATCGCTTGTTTCTGCTTAACTAAAATTAAGGAGAGATAGGAAAATTATTCGAATGAGAGTAATTATTCCACGTTGAATATTTAAAATATGAATTGATTTATTCTTGCATCAGTGATCAGTTGTAAATTCTTGATGGTGGATATTGACTTAAACCAAGGCTTTTTCTTCTCATTTATTTCATTAAATTACTTGCATATTTATTTTAGTTATTTTTATTTAAATTATTTCTTTAATTAAAAACCCCCCTATTTTTATTTGCAAAAATATAAAATTAAATTAATCATTCTCTGTGGGTTCGACTCTTACTTGCACTACTACATATTTATTTTTCCAAAGTAAGATTTTATTTTTGGGTGCTCGCGACATCACACCAAATTTTGGCGCCGTTGCCGGGGATTGATTTATTTATTTTTGTGTTTTTTTTTTATTTTATTTTAGTAATTTTTCGTAGTTATTTTTATTTTTATTTTCTTGCTTGTTTATGACCATAACTCGTTCTACTAATCAAAGTAATTTAAGGTTTGATCCAGAAATCGAAAGAACTTTGCGCGGATTAAGGAAAGAAGGACAAACAAATCTTGAAGCAAAAGACAACATGGCTGGAAATCGGACTTTGAAGGAACTCGCGGCCCCTGATTTGCACCAACAACCTTTATGCATCACTTTTCCCAATCTAGATGCTAACACTTCTTTTGAGTTAAAATCTGGTCTAATACATCTTTTGCCCACTTTTCATGGACTTGCAGGTGAAGATCCGCATAAACACTTAAAAGAATTTCATGTGGTATGCACGAGCATGAAACCTCCCGGAGTGACCGAAGAACAAATCAAATTAAGAGCTTTTCCATTCTCTCTAAAAGATCTGGCTAAAGATTGGCTCTACTATCTACCATCCGGAAGTATAACCACATGGGAAGAGGTGAAGAGATTATTCTTGGAGAAATATTTCCCAGCTTCAAGGGCGGCCAGCATACGAAAAGAAATTTGCGGTGTGAGGCAGAACCATGGAGAATCCCTGTACGAGTATTGGGAACGTTTCAAGAAATTATGTGCAAGCTGCCCTCACCATCAAATCAGCGAACAACTCCTAATCCAATACTTCTATGAGGGACTCATGTCTACTGATAGAAGCATGATTGACGCTGCTAGTGGTGGCGCTTTGGTGGACAAAACCCCCGAAGCTGCAAGGAACTTAATTGCAAATATGGCGGCTAATTCCCAACAATTCGGCACTAGGATTGATTTTTCATCCAAAAATGTTAATGAGGTAAATATTTCTTCACTTGAGCAACGAATTGATAGTCTAACCTCCGTTGTTCGTCAAATGGCTGTAGGTAATACACAACAAGTGAAAGCTTGTGGAATTTGTGCGGTAGTAGGACATCCGACGGATATGTGCCCCACTCTTCAAGAGGAGTCCTATGAACAAGCAAATGCAGCAGGTGGTTTTCCTGGTCAACCACAAAGGAGATATGATCCTTACTCGAACACGTACAACTCAGGTTGGAGAGATCATCCTAATTTCAACTATGGCAATCCACAAGGGAATCCATCCACCAATCCAAACTTTGCAAGCTACCAACCATACAAGCAGCCATATCCCAACAAACAACAGGGCCAATCATCTAATTCTAATATGTCTTTAGAGGATTTGGTTAAACAACTTACCACTAACACTTTGCAATTTCAGCAAGACACGAAGGCCAATATGCAGAATTTGGAAATGCAAATGGGACAAATGGCGACTGCAATCAATCGATTGGAGGCTAAAGGTTCTGGTAAATTACCATCTCAAACGGTGGTGAATCCAAAAGAGAACGCAAGCGCAATCACTTTGAGAAGTGGTAAAGAGATACAAACTCCGGAAATGCCAGAGTCTGCACCACCAGAGCAAGGCAAAACAGAAGCGGACCACACGGACAAAGGCGACAGTAAAGCTGAGCACAATGTTCAAGGCGACAATGGTACCCCTAATCATAAATTTTCATCTCTCTCTGATTATACACCGGTACCCCCTTTTCCTCTCGCTTTAACAGAAAAACGAAAATATGAGAAAGATTCAGATTTATATGAAACTTTTCATCAATGCGAGGTAAAAATTCCATTGTTAGATGCAATTAAACAAGTACCTCGCTTTGCTAGATTTCTAAAAGAATTGTGTACACACAAGAGAAAACAAGCACTCAAAAGATATGAAAAGATAAAAGTAGGAAAAAATGTGTCTGCCGTGATTCAAAGAAAACTTCCTCCAAAGTGTCAAGATCCAGGAATGTTTACTATCCCTTGCCAGATAAGTGACACTAGATTTGAACAAGCCATGTTAGACCTAGGAGCATCTATTAATGTCATGCCATATTCTATATATGCTTCTTTGAAACTTGAACCTTTACATAAAACCGGTACAGTGATTCAGTTGGCTGACAGATCTAATGCCTATCCTAAGGGTATAATAGAGGATGTTCTTGTGCAGGTAAATAATTTAATTTTTCCTACTGATTTTTATGTGCTTGATATGGAGAATGGTGATCAAAATGCTCCTATTTTGTTAGGAAGACCATTTTTAAAGACATCCAAAACCAAGATAGATGTTCATAGTGGTACACTTACAATGGAATTTGATGGCGATGTTGTGCAGTTTAATATTTATGATGCCATGAAATATCCCAATGATGATAATCCTGTTTATTCTATTGATGTGATTGACTCATTAGCACAGGAAATTTTTGAACTTGATGGAAAGGATGCAGTAGAAACGACAATCAATCAGAATCTGGAGGAGGAAGAAGAGTTCGCCTTGACCGATGAATTAAAGGATGTTATTGCAACACTAAATGATTCTCCAAACGCAGGTAACGTTCCTTATATTGATCTGTCAGCTCCTAACGAAAAATCTTTACCATCTGTTTTGCAGTCACCTACTCCAGAATTGAAGCCTCTGCCGGATCATCTCAAGTATGTTTTTCTTGGAGAAGAAAAGACATCGCCAGTGATCATCTCCAATCAACTTAGTCCATCACAAGAAGAACAACTCATGAAAGTTCTTAAGGAGCATAAGAAAGCCATTGGTTGGACGATTGCTGATATCAAGGGAATAAGTCCGTCGACATGCATGCATCGTATCTTACTTGACGAAGGAGCGAAACCCACCCGTCAACCGCAAAGAAGACTAAATCCACCTATGATGGATGTAGTGAAAAAAGAAATTCAAAAGCTTCTTGAAGTTGGCATGATTTACCCTATTTCGGATAGCAGTTGGGTTAGCCCAGTTCAAGTAGTTCCTAAAAAGACGGGCATAACTGTGGTCAAAAATCAGAATGATGAGTTAATTTCCACCCGTATTCAAAATGGGTGGCGGGTTTGTATAGATTATAGAAAATTAAATGCTGTAACCCGAAAGGACCACTTTCCTTTACCTTTTATTGATCAAATGCTTGAACGACTAGCTGGTCATTCTTATTATTGTTTTCTTGATGGTTATTCAGGTTATTTTCAAATTGCAATTGCTCCGGAGGATCAAGAAAAAACGACGTTCACATGCCCATTTGGAACTTTTGCCTATCGTCGTATGCCGTTTGGACTTTGCAACGCCCCTGCTACTTTCCAAAGGTGTATGGTTAGTATATTTTCCGATTATATTGAGCATATCATGGAAGTTTTTATGGACGATTTCACCGTTCATGGGGACTCTTTTGATAATTGTTTGCACAACCTTACACTTGTTCTTCAAAGATGCATAGACACTCACCTTGTACTCAATTCTGAAAAATGTCATTTCATGGTTGAACAAGGTATAGTTTTGGGTCATGTTGTTTCATCTAAGGGAATTGAAGTAGATAAAGCAAAAATTGATATTATTCAGTCTCTACCTTATCCCACTAGTGTGCGGGAAGTGCGTTCTTTTCTTGGACATGCAGGTTTTTACCGGAGATTCATAAAGGATTTTTCCAAGATAGCATCACCCCTATGCAAATTACTACAAAAGGATGCGGATTTCAACTTCGACAAGGAGTGTAAGACAGCGTTTGATAAGTTGAAGGAATTATTGACCACTACTCCAGTTATTCAACCTCCGAATTGGGACATACCTTTCGAGATAATGTGCGACGCAAGTGATTATGCAGTAGGAGCTGTTTTGGGTCAAAAAGTTGGGAAAGCATCTCATGCAATTTATTATGCTTCGAGGACCTTGAATGATGCCCAGAGAAATTATTCGACTACTGAAAAAGAACTCTTAGCTATCGTTTTTGCTTTAGAAAAATTTCGATCTTATTTACTTGGTACTAAAATTATTATTTATTCTGATCATGCAGCTCTTCGTTATTTGATGACAAAGAAAGAGGCAAAACCAAGGTTGATAAGATGGATACTTCTCTTAAGTGAATTCGATTTGGAGATCAAGGACAAAAAAGGGTCAGAAAATAGTGTTGCAGATCACTTAAGTCGTCTGGAAAATACTAAGGATGAACTTCCTTTCGAAGAGACATTTCCTGATGAACAATTGTTCTCTGCATATAAAAAATCACCTTGGTATGCAAATATTGTCAATTATTTGGTTACTAACATTTTGCCTTCTAATTTGTCTAAAGCTCAAAGGGATAAAATCAAAAGTCAAGCAAAGTACTACGTGTGGGATGACCCATACTTATGGAAGCATTGTGCGGACCAAGTAATTAGAAGGTGCGTCCCTGAAACTGAAATTGATCATATTCTCACTTTTTGTCATTCGTATGCTTGTGGAGGACATTTTGGATCTAAGAAAACAGCGAGGAAAGTACTTGACTGTGGTTTTTATTGGCCATCTTTATTCCAAGATTCCTATGTATTTTGCAAGTCATGTTGTAATTGTCAAAAGACAGGTAATATATCCCAACGAAATGAGATGTTGCAAACTCCCATACTCTTTTGTGAAATTTTTGACGTTTGGGGCATTGACTTTATGGGACCGTTTCCTGTATCTTTTGGTAATATTTATGTTTTACTTGCTGTCGATTATGTTTCAAAATGGGTGGAAGCTAAGGCCACCAGGACTAACGATTCCAAAGTTGTTGCAGATTTTCTCCGTACTAACATATTTTCCAGGTTTGGAATTCCTAGAGCTCTAATAAGTGATAGAGGCACTCATTTTTGCAATCGAACTGTGGAAGCTTTGTTGAAAAAGTATCATGTCACTCATAAGGTGTCGACTGCATATCATCCGCAAACTAATGGACAAGCGGAAGTGTCGAACAGAGAAATTAAGTCCATTCTTGAAAAGACAGTCAATCCGAGCAGAAAAGATTGGAGTTTGCGCTTGGATGATGCTTTATGGGCGTATAGGACGGCTTATAAAACGCCTATTGGTATGTCACCTTATAGATTAGTATTTGGAAAACCATATCACTTACCTGTGGAGCTAGAGCACAAAGCTTATTGGGCTATTAAGAGTTTTAATATGAAGATAAGTGATAGCGGAGAGCATAGGAAGTTGCAACTACAAGAATTGGAGGAAATTCGCAATGATGCTTATGAGAATGCAAGAATTTACAGGGAGAAGACAAAGGCTTTTCATGACAAGATGATTTCTAGAAAAGAATTTACAATTGGTGACAAAGTTCTTCTATACCAGTCTCGACTTCGGTTGTTTCCAGGTAAGTTGCGTTCTCGTTGGGATGGACCTTTTGTTGTGACTAATGTTTTTCCTTATGGTACAGTTGAAATTCAAAGTTTGGAAACTTCTAAAGTATTCAAAGTGAATGGTCATAGACTCAAGCATTTCTATGAGGGATTCCGAGGAGACGGCTCGAAAAAAGTGGATCTTGAGGATCCGATTTATACTACTTAAAAACAAAGGGGAAAGCATGCTGTCAAGCCAATGACAATAAACAAAGGCGCTGCTTGGGAGGCAACCCAAGAAATCAGATTTGCATTTCTTTTCCTTTTTCTTTTTATAGTTATTTGTGCCTTTTTCTTTGCATTTTATTTTACATTGGGGACAATGTCAATTTTAAGTGTGGGGGAAGGGATTTAGGATATTTGTTTTATTTTTTTATTTTTTTTTAAATATTTGTTTTATTTTTTGTTAAAAAAAAAAAAAAAAAAATTAAGGAATTCTAGAAAATTTGAATTTTGTGGGTAAATTCACTGCAAACCCTCACGAGATAAAACTCGTCCACTTGGGGTAACCTTGGGGTTTAAAGGCTTGTTGCACATGCTAAGTGTAACCGTGTTTCCTACGAAAATGGGGTAGTTTTTTATTTTATTTTTAGGATGTGTCACTTGAGCAATGAGTTAATTGAATTTTAATTTTTAGCCAATGATAAAATTTTGATTTTTATAACTCTTGAAAAAATGATAAATTTTTGCTTAGTTTGAATTTTTGACTTTTTATTGATTATTACTTTGTTTAAGATCTTTTAAATTTTTATGCACTTATATCCATTTGTTTGAGCCAGCTTTAATTTAGAGAAAGTTTATATGGTTAAATGCTTATGAAAGATATTTTTGAACTCTATATCTTATTTGATCATTATTTGAAGTGAAATATATGGTAAAATATAATTTGGAGGAGATGATTTAGGTAATTTTTTTTAGGATTATTATTGAAGGAAAAAAATCTTGTGGTGGGTTGAGATGGAGCGTAAAACGCACTCACTCATAAACACATGAAAACGCGAGATGGAGCGTAAAACGCACTCGTTGGTGAGATGGAGCATAAAATGCACTCACCGTGAAAAGAAAAAAAAAAAAAAGGAAAAAATGGGATGGAGCATAAAATGCACCCATTAAAAAAAAAAAAATGAAAAAAAATATGTGAAAAAATTGATATTGATAATCCTAGTGTGCTTCATTAATTAAAAACCTTTTGATCTTCTGATTTATTATTTGTCTGTATTAACTGAAAGTGATGTGAAAAAGAAGTATATTGAGTTTTGTTGTATGTCTTTTATAAGGTAATTAATAACCGAAGCTTATCTGAATTTTAATTAGTTTGATACATTTGGATTCACACACACACAAAAGATCTTGAGTAAAGTAGAATTGATAAATATGTTAAAGTTCTAGATTTTGCATGGTTTTGAAAATTTTCTTTGAGTTATCATTTAAAAAAATCATTGAGGCTGATGTTGAAATTTATATTGATCTGTTGCTCAAGTAAGTTGTTTGGTTATTAGTTTTATTTTTATAGTTTTTATTTTTGTTTTGCCCGAGGACGAGCAAAAAGCTAAGTGTGGGGGTATTTGATAGAGTTAAATTATACAATATTTTTATTCCCTAATACTTAGTTTTTATATTTATTGTGTGCTTAAATGTTTAATTATTTAGTTTATTTTGGTTTTAATAGGTTTTATAGGGTTTTAGTTAATTTATGTCAATTTAGGTAATTTTATAGTATTTTTATATTTATTTTTATTTATGTGTTTTTATTTATTTTTAGTGTTTTAGGTGTTTTATTTATTATTATGTGTTTTTAGGATTTTTAGTATTTTTATATTATTTTTATTTATTTTTAATTATTTTATATTTTATTTTGTAGGAAAAATAAGCTTTGGGGGCAAAATCTGTAAATTCTGCAAAGCTTCGGGGACAAATCGGTAATTATCGGAAAAGTCAGCGCGCGCGCATCGCGCGAGCAAGGATTTCAGCATCCCGGATTAGAACGACGCCGTTTTGTTCTAGGCGGCAGGAACAGGGTCCGCGCAATGCGCGGCTGCGTTCTTTGGCTCAGGCGCGTGTAATACACGCGCCAACGGTAAAAAAAAGATAAAGGCGGCTGACGCGTCAGAGAAGAGAGAGAAAGTGGCGGCTGGCAGCTTTGTTCCTTTTCCTTCCTTATTTTGGATTTCCTACACTGCAATGCAACAAATCAGTAGAATAAAAGTCCAATTTTAATTTGGAAAAGAAAGCAATAATTCTTTATTTTATTTTTAGTATTTTATTTAGACTTCCAATTAGGGTTAGGATAATAATTATTTTATTTTTCTTTTATTTTTAATTGTAAATCCTACTAGGTTTAGGAGGATTTTGGAGCCTATAAATAGAGGGCTTGATACACAATGTAAGAGACAACTTTCTATTAGAATAAAAATTCTCTCTTCTATTCTTTGATGCTCTCTATTATTATGAGTAACTAAATTCTTTTTCTTGGTTTAAGTTATTGAAGCCATCAAGATTTATACACTGTGAGATCTAATTTATTTTAATTGTTCAATTTATATTTTGAGTATTGAATATTTTTCTGTGTTTAATTTTATGATTAATTCGTTTAATTGCTAGGATGCATACTAGTTTATTATTCGTTGAAATCTACTGCTAAATTAAATATCAAATCCGTAATTGTTTGATCACTTTAATTTGCGAAGCAACTAAGATTAATAATTATTTTGCTTATCAAAAGATTGTTTTATCTTAGGAAGAATATTCATCTAAATTAAATGCAGACGCTTGGATTGTGTTGTTTAGTTCAACGATCTCTCTATTTCTTTATGCTGCTACTAGGTTAAATCTTTAGCGCTTGTCTGAGATTATTTAGTAGTAAGGGTTATTTAGATCGCTTGTTTCTGCTTAACTAAAATTAAGGAGAGATAGGAAAATTATTCGAATGAGAGTAATTATTCCACGTTGAATATTTAAAATATGAATTGATTTATTCTTGCATCAGTGATCAGTTGTAAATTCTTGATGGTGGATATTGACTTAAACCAAGGCTTTTTCTTCTCATTTATTTCATTAAATTACTTGCATATTTATTTTAGTTATTTTTATTTAAATTATTTCTTTAATTAAAAACCCCCCTATTTTTATTTGCAAAAATATAAAATTAAATTAATCATTCTCTGTGGGTTCGACTCTTACTTGCACTACTACATATTTATTTTTCCAAAGTAAGATTTTATTTTTGGGTGCTCGCGACATCACACCAAGAGGCGACGAATAATCTTCTTACAAACTCAGAGTTGAATCATTTGCCTAAGGCAAAAATTATGCGTGTTCTATCCAGTAAGGATGAAGGTGAAAGCTCTGCTACAGTCGTTCCAGATCCATTCTTAGAAGCAATTAAAGGAAGTAACGAACTTGCGAAAATTATTGCCTTTAATTTACTCACTAATTGGGAGAGTGATATCACATGGTTATGCTCTATAACAAAGGATCAGAATATATGGACTTTTCATATTAGTCTTTGGGATTTATGGTGTTCCAGCTATGATTTTCAAGATTATTTAAAAATGATGTTTCTATACTTTTGGGCGTTACAATTTAGAGGAATTCAGGTTAAGTTAGTCACTATCGTGGAAACTGCAGTCTATCGAAAATACTATTTTAATGGAAATCATTGGTACCTTACTACTGATGAAGTTGATGAACCCGAGAAACAGTTTGCTAGAAAATTATTCAGTGGTATTCCCATGGTTGAAATACGTGAAGATCCGAATGAAGTATTCGGGATTCGATTTGACGATAACAGTCAAGAAACCGAATGAGGTGATAACCGGTAAGCTATTCATAAATTCTCGTGAAGTCTATGCCATATTAGATACTGGCTCTATCCACTCTTTTATCTCACCTATATGTACTCAACGTTTAAATTTGACTATTGAAAACTTAAATCTTGTTTTATCAGTTGAAACCTCATTGGGAGAAATACCTATTACATTTACTATCTATAAATCTTGCCTAGTTCAAATCAACAACCTCACATTACCTATTGACCTTATTTCTTTGGAGATGCGTGAATTTGATGTGATTTTAGGAATTGATTGGTTGACTACCCATCATGCTAAATTGATTGTTTTCATAAGATTATTAGTTTTCATATTCCTAATCAACCTGTCATGCTAATTCAAGCAACTAAACCATTGAAATCTATAACTGTTATTTCTAGCCATAAAGCCATTCGTTTATTGAAAAACGGATGTCAAGCCTTTTTAGCTCATGTCACTGATTTGAACAAAAACACGTCAAACTTGAATGATATTCCCATTGTTAATGAGTTTCCTGACGTTTTTTCTGAGGAACTTCCTGGCTTACCCCCAAACCGTGAAATTGATTTTTATATTGATCTTGAACCCGGTACCAAGCCCATTTCTAAAGCTCCCTACCGAATGGCTCCCATTGAACTTCAAGAGTTAAAAGTCCAACTACAGGAATTGTTGGATACCGGTTTCATTCGTCCGAGTGCATCACCTTGGGGTGCTCCTGTTCTATTTGTGAAGAAGAAAGACGGGAGTATGAGATTGTGCATTGACTACCGAGAATTGAACCATGTCACCATCAAGAACAGGTACCCGTTACCTCGGATTGATGACATGTTTGATCAATTGCAAGGCGCTCAACATTTCTCAAAGATTGATCTCCGTTCTGGATATCATCAGTTAAAGGTTAAAGCTGAGGACATTCCAAAGACTGCTTTCAGAACTCGTTATGGGCATTATGAGTTCTTAGTCATGCCTTTTGGACTAACTAATGCTCCTGCAGCTTTCATGGACATGATGAACCGGATATTCAAGGAACATTTGGATCATTTTGTGGTTGTTTTTATTGATGACATCCTCATATACTCCAAGAGTCGCGAGGATCATGAACAACACCTGAGATTGATACTACAAAAGCTCCGTGAAAACAAATTATATGCCAAGTTAAAGAAATGTGAGTTCTGGCTTGAGGAGGTCGCGTTTCTTGGGCATGTGATTTCTAGTCAAGGAATATCAGTCGATCCTGCGAAGATTGAAACGGTACTAAATTGGGAACAACCCAAAACAGTAACCGAAGTCCGAAGTTTTCTGGGTCTAGCTGGTTATTATCGGAGATTCGTAGAAGGATTTTCTCGAATCGCCACTCCATTAACGCAGCTTACTCGGAAAAGCACAAAATTCATATGGAGCGAGGAATGCGAGAAAAGTTTCCAATAACTCAAGAAGAGACTGGTTTCAGCTCCTGTTCTGACCATACCATCAGGATCAGGAGAATTTGTTATCTACAGCGATGCTTCTGGCAAAGGTCTAGGCTGTGTCCTTATGCAACATGGAAAGGTTATAGCCTACGCCTCTCGACAACTCAAAGATTATGAGAAAAATTATCCTACTCATGATCTAGAGTTGGCAGCAGTCGTTTTCGCGTTGAAGATCTGGAGACACTACTTGTACGGAGAAAAAGTGGATATCTATACGGATCATAAAAGTCTCAAGTATTTCTTCACACAGAAGGAACTCAACATGCGACAACGACGTTGGCTTGAGCTGTTAAAGGATTATGACCACACAATCCAGTATCACCCGGGAAAGGCGAACGTTGTAGCTGACGCTTTGAGCAGAAAATCTTATGCAAGTACAAGTGCACTGCTGACAACACAAAAGTGTATTTTGTACGACTTGCAAAAGATGGAGATAGAGCTAAAGACACCAGGGACCCACTCGAAGATTGCTCATGTGCGAGTAGAACCAACTTTAATCGATAAAATTAAAGCTGCTCAAGCTACCGATCCGGAACTGATAAACATGATAAAGAAAGTACAAGAAGGTGTCATTCCCGAAGCAAGAATCGACGAGAAAGGAATACTTCGAGTCAACTCTCGACTCTGTGTTCCTAACGATCCTGAATTAAAGCATAAAATCATGATGGAGGCACACAACACGCCGTTTGCAATCCACCCAGGAGGTACCAAGATGTATCAAGATCTTCGACATACATTTTGGTGGAACAATATGAAAAGAGAGATTGCGGAGTTTATCTCAAGGTGCCTAACTTGTCAACGTGTCAAGGCAGAACATCAAGTTCCTAAAGGTCCATTACAATCACTTGAAGTTCCCGAATGGAAGTGGGAACACATCAATATGGACTTCGTGACGGGTCTTCCAAAAGTTTCTCAAGGCTTAGATGCAATTTGGGTGATCGTAGATAGATTGACCAAATCTGCTCATTTCTTGCCTATACGAGAAAACTTTTCACTTGAACGTCTTGCCGGTATGTACATAAATGAGATCGTGAGATTGCATGGCATGACAGTTTTCATAGTTTCTGATCGAGATCCTAGATTCACTTCACGCTTTTGGATCAGTCTACAAAAAGTTATGGGCACTGAACTACGTTTTAGTTCTGCATACCATCCTCAAACGGACGGACAATCGGAAAGGACGATCCAGACCCTCGAAGATCTTTTGAGACTTTGTGTATTAGACTTTAAAGGAAGTTGGGATAAGTACTTGCCGTTGGTGGAATTTTCTTACAACAACAGTTACCAAGCAAGCATAGGCATGGCTCCATTCGAGGCATTGTATGGAAGGAAGTGTCGCTCTCCAATATGTTGGAATGAGGTAGGAGAAGCAAAATTGTTGGGACCCGAGTTGGTACGCTTGACGACCGAAAAGATCCAAATGATCCGACAACGAATACAGACCGCACAAGAACGACAAAAGAGTTATGTTGATCTTCATCGGAGAGACGAAAGTTTCAACGTCGGAGATCATGTATTCTTACGTGTTTCTCCATGGAAAGGGGTTACGAGATTCGGAAAGAGAGGAAAGCTCAACCCTCGATTTATTGGCCCATTTGAAATCCTCGATCGAATAGGAACCGTAGCCTACAGACTAGCCCTACCACCAAGTATGTCTCGCATCCATAACGTTTTTCACATATCTATGTTACGTAAATATGTGAAGGCCCCAAACCACGTCATTGAGTTAGAACCAGACGTTATAGCAGAGGATTTAACATACGAGGAAGTACCTGTTAAGATCCTGGATAAGAAGGAGCAGATCCTACGCTCAAAGGTTATACCTCAAGTTAAGGTTTTATGGAGGAACCAAGATACTGAGGAAATGACCTGGGAGCTAGAATCTGAGATAAAATCTAAGTATCCTTACCTCTTCGATATGTCAGGTACGTCAATTTCGGGGACGAAATTTCATAAGGAGGGGAGGTTGTAAGACCCCGAATTTTATGAAATACAAAATTTAATTTTTCTTCATATATATATATTTTTTAAAACAGTAAGTGGTTAAATCGATAAAGTTAAAAGTTAAGGATGTTATGTGCAAATTTTATTTTGTCGGACAATATTCGCTTTGTCGGGGAATATTCGTTTGGTCGGGGAATATTCGTTTGGTCCGACGGCGCCGAAATAACAAATTATTGGTGGACCCCACAACGGAATATTTGTCGGATATAGAAAACGACAGAAATAACCTTTTTAAATAAAAATAGTCAACGGAACTGTTAAAATACCGGTGATAAAAGAATAGTAGCATACGGTAGTTTATGGTATTTTCTGTAGCACTCGGTACTCTACAGTAACACACGGTATTGCATAGTGTCTCGTATTATTGGTCTGATAATTGACACCGTAACTGTTACGCATCATTTCATCGATAATTGTCACTGCATAATATTTTATATTATCAATTCAATAATTGTTGTTACACAGTATTTTGCATTATTGATTTAATAATTGTCATTACACTGTATTTTATATCATTGAGTAAATAATTGTTGTTGCACTGTTTTTAAAATTATTGAACCTAATAATTGTCACAGTAACATATGCACAGTAATTCACATTATTGAATCAATAATTGTCATTACACAGTAACGTATGCTTTATTTTACATTATTGTTATCTCTATTATGATGTTATTTAAACAGTTGTATTTCATTAATTTATTGACTTGATATCTAAGAACTAACTATACTGTATTTATAACAATTAGTCATAATAATTGAATTGATAAAGTTATTTGTTTATAATATAAAGTTAGGTGATTATTAGGTGAGATGAAATGAATGGTGTAGATTAAAGTGTGAATTATTGTTGAATAATTGAATTGATTTGTTTATAATATAAAGTTAGGTGATTATTAGGTGATATGAAATGAATGGTGTAGATTAAAGTGTGAATTATTGTTGAATAATTAAATTAATTTGTTTATAATATAAAGTTAGGTGATTATTAGGTGATATGAAATGAATGGTGTAGATTAAAGATAATATAATATTTGAAATGGATGGTGTAGATTAAAAGATGATCTTTAAATGAATGGTTTAGATTAAATGAATGATAAGATTTTTGGCTATAAATAGAAGCCTTAACTTAAGGATTTTTCATAAACTTCCTTACTTGTTCTTTCTTTCTCTCTCTAAATACTTCTTGTGAAAGTTCTCTCTAAGTGTGCTTAAGTCATCTTAAGTATTTGTGAAGATCTATAAGTATACGTGTACTGTTCAAGTTAATCAACCTCATTTAAATCAATATCCAGTCACGTGTTGAGGTAAGGGATACCATCTTTTTCATCTTCCATTATTCAAACGTACTATGGTAAGGGATTATCATTATTTGATTCTCGATAATAATATTGTTTCTTCCTTACTCATAAGACGTGCCTTTTATTTCCATGTATTAAAGTGTGGGAATAACCTTACGGAGCGGATTGCCGCCTGTTGGTGAATAACCTTTCGTATTCATTCATTATTAATCTCTGAGAATAACCTTACGGAGCGGATTGCCGCCTGTTTGGTGAATAACTCTTTGTACTCAAATTCTATTAAATTGTGGGAATAACCTTACGAAGCGGATTGCCGCCTGTTGGTGAATAACCCTTTGTATTAATTTCCTTCACCTTTTGTTAATCAAACCTGCTACGGTAAGGGATATTATTTTCTTTCATACTCCTAAATCGAAATTTATTATGGAACTATTGCTTCTATAATTCCTGAAAATATTATATGTTCCATAATAGTTGAACTTCATTATTTCAACTGAACCTTCCTATTTACGTGAACCTTTCTATTGAATTGTAACCGTTATTCTGAACTGTGGATCTTGAATATCATTTTTAAATTTCACTCCACATCATGTTGACAATTTGGACATTATTTGAATCTGTACAAAGTAAACTTCCGATACTTATTGTTATCCTATTTCTTCTGTTCATCATTTATATCATTCTAATCATCCAAAAATCAAGCTGTTGTGAATATCTGTGGCCGGGGGCACAGATGTGATATATTTGTTGAACAGATGATAGGTTAAAGGCGATATAATAGGTTAAAGGCGATACATCTGTTCGGTGTCTTTTATGGCACGTGGTGAATGTTCTCTTTGGCCCGTAGTGCAAAGATGAACTGTTGTTTGGTATGATTATGACCAAAGGCTGAATCTGGTATAATCATGACCGTTGGTGTTATATTGAATGTCTTTGGCCCGTAGTGCAAAGATGAACTGTTGATCTGCATGATTATGATCAGGAACTGTGAATTTGTATTATCTTGACTAATGATATTTCAGATGATAAAGGTTGATGATGTTTTTCCTAAAAAGAGAACCGAGTGGACATTATAGTCTGCATTATTCTTCTAATAGATTACTCATTCCGCTGCTATTATTGATCTGAACGTTGTTTAAGAATTTAACTGCAGTTTTTGATATAAACCTTGTAGTCTATTGTATTCTATCAAGAACTCAACTGTTGAAGACTAATGATAATTTATTCGTCATTATCTTAGTCATGATATTCTTTACTGGGCTATTTGAGCTCACCCTTTCTTTTGTTCCATTGTTTTTCAACAGGAGATGAAAACATAACAGGGTCTAGCCGGGGAATGGAGTGAGGGTCCGAGGAATAGTTATCATAGTCTTCACGTTTTGTAAAATAGTGTGGCAATAATAGTGAAAACTTAGTTGTGTATTTTATACACTGTATTGTTGTACGTTGTGCTTTGTTGTATTAATTTTGTTGTAGTATTTTGACGACTCAAGTTTGGGCTGTGTGGGCCCAGATTTGGGGGCGTCACACTAATCATCCAAAAATCAAGCTGTTGTGAATATCTGTGGCCGGGGGCACAGATGTGATATATTTGTTGAACAGATGATAGGTTAAAGACGATATAATAGGTTAAAGGCGATACATCTGTTCGGTGTCTTTTATGGCACATGGTGAATGTTCTCTTTGGCCCGTAGTGCAAAGATGAACTGTTGTTTGGTATGATTATGACCAAAGGCTGAATCTGGTATAATCATGACCGTTGGTGTTATATTGAATGTCTTTGGCCCGTAGTGCAAAGATGAACTGTTGATTTGCATGATTATGATCAGGAACTGTGAATTTGTATTATCTTGACTAATGATATTTCAGATGATAAAGGTTGATGATGTTTTTCCTAAAAAGAGAACCGAGTGGACATTATAGTCTGCATTATTCTTCTAATAGATTACTCATTCCGCTGCTATTATTGATCTGAACGTTGTTTAAGAATTTAACTGCAGTTTTTGATATAAACCTTGTAGTCTATTGTATTCTATCAAGAACTCAACTGTTGAAGACTAATGATAATTTATTCGTCATTATCTTAGTCATGATATTCTTTACTGGGCTATTTGAGCTCACCCTTTCTTTTGTTCCATTGTTTTTCAACAGGAGATGAAAACATAACAGGGTCTAGCCGGGGAATGGAGTGAGGGTCCGAGGAATAGTTATCATAGTCTTCACGTTTTGTAAAATAGTGTGGCAATAATAGTGAAGAATTAGTTGTGTATTATTATACACTGTATTGTTGTACGTTGTGCTTTGTTGTAATAATTTTGTTGTAGTATTTTGACGACTCAAGTTTGGGCTGTGTGGGCCCAGATTTGGGGGCGTCACAACATTAATGTAGTTTTAATGCTTAATAATCTTGGCATATTATTTTTGCATTTAAAATGTTAAAAAGAAGAAAAAAAAGGCAATTGGGTGAAATAAAATAGGAAGATTAAAATAGTCTTTCCATACAAAAACTAATAGTGTTAGAGCAAAATCGTGTCACTGAAAATGAAAGTGAAATCACAGATGAAATCGATAGTTTCGGATGGTAAGTGATGATTCAAGAATTTAAGAAAATTACAAGTGATTTTTTGAATTTAATTTTATATTTTGCAAAAAAAATAAAATGTGAATAAAATTTATATTTTATACAGGAGCTCTTTTCATTTCAAAATGATATTTTTTCAAAAACTTTACAAACGGGTAAGATGAGAACTTATTAAAAAAATTAATGTAAATTTTATATTTACGTCAAGGAAAAATATTTTTTTATAGAAAAAAAAAACTTGAGAATTTTGAACATGTAATGTATGTCCGGGTGTTCTCGATTTTTTTCTTCTATATTTGGGTCAATATACAATTAAAAAACTAATAAATAAAAAATGTTCAAGATTTTTATTTATTTATATTATAATAAAAATATATAAAACTTTTGTTACAAATAAACATATTGACTAATTAATCAAAAATTATTTTAATTTATATATTATGTCATTGCATATTTTTATAATAAAATTTAATTATATTTTTATCGTAGTGTTTATAATTTTTTTAAAAAAATTAAAAGAAAAAAGAAAATTAGAAAAGATAAGACCTACATGACCGATCATGTGACATGCGAGGAAGTGAGGATTAAACATAAGTCCAACTTGTCCCACCATCAAACAATACCATTAGCTAATCTATCATATCTTAGCCGTCCACCTTTAAAAAGAAGATACTCTCAGCCGTCGATGAGTCAGTCCTATCAAAACCCATTCACATGCATCGTGGGCCCCTTTAACATCACATCACAATTCACTATACAACACCTGTACACACTTTATTAACAACCGGCAGCCGACCGAATATAACCCGTCCAAAACCGCCTAAAGGTAGTCAAGTCAATCAATGGGCTCGTTCGGAGTACTCCTAACCTTTAGCCTCGTGACTCCGAAGCTATCAGCTAACCGATTAGGATAGCTCTTCTTACACTATAAATACCTATCAACGTATCTCACGGTGGACGGTCCGAAACAAAGCTTTGGTTGAATTGATTAGATATTTTTCCCGTCTTCGTCTTCGTCGTCTTCTTCGATAACAGGTACTGTGCGTTATAAGTCTCAGATCGTTAAACTCAAAACAAATTAACATCTGTATTTGTTTGGATTCACCGATCTGATATATTTTTAGGGCTTTTATTTATATCGTTGTTAACATGATTGGTTGACGATTAATTTGACCAAGTCATTTTTGGCGAGTTTATGGTTATTTATTGATTAATTGATGAGTCGAATTAAATTTGAAACTATTTGACTGATCGTAGAATTATTTTAGCTCCGATGATAATTTTTAGTTTACATATCAAAACTCATGTTTGGTTTTATTTTTTTAGATGTGATTTCTTCAATATCAATATTAATTTTGTTTTGTTGGATTTTGTTCATGTTATTCTCTCTGTTTGCTTGTTTATGAAGTAATTTTAAATTCTTTAAAGCAATTTATATGGATATTTTCGAAATTAGTTTATTTAATGATTCTAGTTGTTTGATCTATTAGTTAGTTAGTCAGATGATCTGCTTGTGAGGTCTGAATGATGATACGGTGATCTTTACTTTTCTGGTGATTCTAGGATGTTTTTGCTCTGATTGTTTTGTTTTGATCATTTGATTTGATTGGTTTTAAATTTGGGACCGAAAAAATTTGTGGCTTTTTTGGATATTTCAATAATACATCATTAGTATTATAGCTTTGTGTGATCAGTAGGCCAAGACCTTGTCTTTGATTGCTTAACTAGGTGTTCATGAAATTGTTTCAGTTGTACTTTTCTTGTTTGATGTTTAGAATCAAGGTTGGAATTATACTCTATGATTCATGATTGTAAATAGCTTGGTCTTGGCTATGAAGATCATATTTGATATTATGATAAACTTTCAAAATTGGTAGTATGTGAAATTATTTATTGCAGAATACTATGTTTCATTTTCCTTCTTTTTTCCTCTTAAGTTTTCAAAAATTTCTCCTTTCTGTATTTGGTAGTTGGTATTTTAAATATGTCAAAATAGTATATGATTATGGAAAAACTTTTTATGAATTTGGGCTCTCTGCAGCATATATATTGAATGAGAAAATCTCTTGTTTAGTTGTGTTCAGTGTGTTCCGTTTGAAATGCTTGTCTAATTTCTTTTTCCGGAGTTGAGTTTGGACCAATTGGTTGATTATAGTTGGCAATTAAGAGGTCCCAGTTTTTAGTTCTACCAATAAGTAAATAGCAAAATTTAGTGATAGGTTTGATTTTATTCTTTTCTACATCTTTTAGGTTACAAAATTTTAAAAATTTGGAGGCTACTGAAAAGTGAGAATGGCATTAGTATCAGGAGGAAGGTCTTTGTTGAACCCAAATGCCCCGCCCTTTATTCCAGCTGCTGTTCGCCAAGTGGAGGACTTCTCGCCAGAATGGTGGCAACTGGTGACAACCTCAACATGGTTTCATGACTACTGGCTCAGCCAGCAACAGGAGGTTGACGATTTCTATGGAAATAATGAAGATGACTTTGAAGACATTGCTGACCTGTTGCCAGATACCATTGATCTTGCTAGTGAGGAGGAATTTTTAAACATGGAAGCACAGTTTGAGCAATTCATCCAATCATCTGAAGCTGGAACAGGAAACAAAACATCTCTATCTGCTTTGAAGGGAATGCCTGGAAATGGTATGTTGCTCAGTAACTTTTAGATGTGATAAACTATTAATCAATGCACTTGTGCTTTCGAATATGGAAAGTGCCTTGTTTGTTGGTGAAAGCCAGATTTGTTAGCATTGTGGTGTCAAAACAAAAGCCCCATCTTGATTGAATTTCTGTATTTGGATGTAAAACAGGTTTTGAAGTTGATCCTGCGGCACTGATGAAGAGTCTGAGCTTGTCAAATTCTTTCAAGCAAAGAGGTCCCAAGTCTCCAGTTGAATCAGCAAAGTATTGGGAGAAGCCAGCTAAGTCTGTTAGCCCAAAAACGAACAACAGGCGCATCCAGCAGCCCCGCTGAATGTTTAGCTTCTCAGGATTTGCTCCCCTAGTTTTATTCCAACATCACTCAACCAAGTTGTCGTTGTTTCCTGTAATTTTCTGTATAGGGCAAGGTTGCAACTTTGTATCTAGCCTTGTTCATATTCTGACGTCTTTTATGGTAGTTAACCAGTATAATTTCCAAGATAATGTAAAAAAACAAACAGTAGAATTTCAATGAAAAGAGAAGTCAATCTACTTACTTTCCGTCTCAACGTCTCATCTCTTTCCACGAGTGCATGCACTTTAGCCTGATCAAGTGCCTATTTTAGAAAGCTTGTAATTCACAAGCAGTTTAATTTCCAATCTGGCCATTTATGCAGATATCCGGGTAGTTTTAAGTGACGAATTTAAAAGGAATTTGTTATTTTTTCAAAAAAAATTTTTAGTACCACGAAGTCTTCTGTCAGATGGGTCGACTTTCTAGTAAAATTTGAATAACAACCCCTATATTAAATTTGCTAGAGCGGCTATAGAAAGTACCAGCAAAATTATACTGATTAGCCCCTTTAGGCTCTTCAGTTCTTCAGGAAAGAGGACGGAAGGAGTATTATTAATACCAAATCTATCAGCAAATGATAACTTATGATACTTGAATGTTTGATAAATAACATTTGACTTTAAATAAAATCCCTATCTGAACTGTTTATATCAACATGTCATTGCTTCACCCTTTTTAATTTTTCCCCCACAAACTTTTAGCCTTTTTGGTTTCACAAAATTTTAAGCACAAAAGAAATAACAAAAACTTCTTGTATTGAAAATTAAGGGGCTTCAATTTTGTTCTTGCACAAATCCTGGCAACAACTTATTATACTCTCTTAAAAATCTGTATCATTTATTATATACAATACTCGGTTACAACCGCAAATACCTAATCCGACATGACCCTTTCTCCTACACCTCATCTTGCATTGAGAAGAAAGGGAAGAAGGGGAGCCATCACATTCTCCACAACCACCCAGATGCAGAACTAACAACCAAAAGTAAAGACATAGCAAAATTAATCAATTTCTTTTTCTGTCGTATTTTCCTCTTCAACTCTTTTTCTTGTTTGAGTTTCAAGCTTACTTAGGTTGCTTAAAGCCTCCGATATAGCCTTTGGTAGCAAAAACCCGGGTCTCTCAAGGAATTTTGCTCTATCAAGAACCAAAGGTTCTCATAAAGTTATCTCAACACCATCAAATGTCCATAATGCCAAGGTTGCTTCGCCTTTTAAACCCAAAGAAAACCAACCAAAGCCAGCTGCTGCAATGTCGATGCTGTTCACATCCCAGCTTTTTCCCGACACTCTGACTTCCCTCTCTTTCCATATGCCCAATTCAGAAACTCGATCTGCAGCAATGGGAGGCTGAAAAAAGCAAAATGTTTTGTTTCAAAATCAACTGAACACTAATAAAAGCACAAGATTCACATGTTAGAATTAAAATTCTAGACCATATTATTTTGAACTTTAAACTAGTCATGCTGCCAAACGCTTCTCTACAGGTTATCATGAGATGTTTTCAGCAATCCTAGAATCATTCAGAACTGTTTTTAAATTCTTCAAGCAGCAGAAACTAAGGTTGAGTACACCATTGAGTTCTCACCAGCATTTTCAGTGACAATAGGTTCTTTAGCTCACAACTATTGCATTACTCTATAAATAGCCCTAAATAAGATATATGACCTTGAAAGTGAAAGATGTACCACAATTTAATTCAAAATAAGAATTTTCTGATGTGTGATTGTTGAAAACTCGAACCCCTTTATTCTAAATGTATTTGGCACTTAAATGTTAAAAACACACAAAAGAGATGGGGAGTTGCCCAAGTACATTAGAAATCTACAAAGAGGTCATCCATATCTGTAATTGAAATTTGAGCAAAAAATAATAATGACCTCAGTCTCACATTCTTCAGCATGAAAATAAAGATCCCTCCCTTTCAAGAGGGTTCAGAGACCGGTAATCCATAATTCTACAAACTAACAGAGCAACTTAACCACCAACTGAAATCTATAAGAACAATGTAGCACAAATAAATAGCTTCAGTTGGTGAACAGTCTCTTAAAAGAATTACTCATGCAATTTAACCAAGGGGTTTACTAAAAAATTCAGCGGCAGATGGTATTTCAAGTGCTAGATGAAAACAAGTTAACTAAGATAACTCTATATAAGTAATATGGAGAGGGAATGCGTTATGCATCTTCTTTGGACGAGTGTACCTGCAACCTAACACCAGCATGCTTGCTCCAAGTTTCATCAGCATTTTCTATCTTTCCCATATGTAAAGAAACATTTGGTGATGCCCAAATTGAGACGTAGATTGTCTGCACAGAAGCTTGTTTAAGGTCTAGTCTCATTAATCCACCAACATGTATTGTTTGGCCTGGCTGCACAAGTCCATATGCTAAATTAGATCCAGAATTCAGCCTGGAACACAAGCTCAACAATAGTATCTACATTACCATCTCCGAAAGATAGAATTTGCAATTTTGAATTTAGATATTCTAAAAGGTCTAAAGGAGAGCGGAAAGAAGAAATGAGGAGTTTTTTTTTTTAACATATGAAACACTCATAATAGTTTTAATCATCAAATAACTGGTAAACACGCAACAAAACTCAAAAGTTGATAGAGCTTTAAACACATTAACTCCAACTGTGGCCGTTTACTGTGACACAGTAATTTACAGATTTACTCGTAAACAAAAACAAAAAACAAAAAACTGTGGCTGTTTACTGTGATTTAGTTGTCTAAAAAACTGCGGCTGTTTACTATGTGCTGTTCCCGTGTGTTGTGTCAAAGCAAGTTTACACAAGTATTCCTCGATTTGTGCTAGTGAATGCTGCAATTTACATGTGAAAGAAATCAAAGACTTTCTACCCCCTGGTTTGGCCTTTTGAACATATTGACAAATCAACAGCACCAGACATGGAAAGAAGCATGCTGAGAAACTAGGCTAGTAGGCGTTAGTTTATTGGAGAGAAAATATTTTGACAACCATAAGAATGAGCACTTAATGGATCATGCGGATTGCGGAGGAAAGAAGGAAAAACAAAAGCAAAGACCATATGAAATGCTCCTGTAAATAGTACATCTCACATTGATAATGAATTACACAAAAATGGGATTACTATTCCTTCAAAATCAGATTGGAAAAATGGTTTAGTTCGTCCTAATATGTATTTTGAACGCCTAAATGGCATGTTTATTCTTCATTAACCATTGCCAGCATACATAAAGATTCAAGCAGTCAGTAAAATTATCTTTTAAATGGAAAAGGAATATATAGGTACAAATAGGTTCCAGCTTTAAAATGTAGTAACAAGTACTTGTCTTCATCCTGTAAGTTCGAGGCTGTAGCTCCTTTCGAATCTCAACCATTTTCTGCTCCTCTCTATTCAATCTCATGGACATCAAATAAGGATGCAGGAGGCCTGGAGTGTCATACATTTTTGCCTTGGCAGGTAATACTCCTCCAATTCTTAAAATACCAAGAGTCGTCCCAGGAACTGTAGCTTCGGTAAGCTTTGTCACTTTGACCTTCTTTCTTAGCAAATGCATTAATTAATGTAGACTTACCCACATTTTGAGCCCCAATAACCCAAACATTCCCTTGTGGTCCAGCCAAATTCTTCACAAATTTCAGTAGGTTTCTCACACCAAGATCTTTACGGGAGCTAACCAAATAAACCCCACTCAGCTTTGGCGCACCTCCCGCTTTAGCACGATGCCTAATCCATCTATCTAACCTAGTAGGGGAAATTTGGGAAGGTAGGAGATCAACCTTTGTAGCCACAAGGACAAGCTTAGGCAACTTCTTGGTAAGCTTTTGACTGTCTTGGCTTCTTTCCAGTGCCTTGAACAAGGACATGGCAGCTCGTTTGGGAAATGACCCATCAAAATCAACAGAATCAACAACAATAACCACAACGGAGGAATCAGCAATCTTGGTAGGTTTCATCAGCCGGGTTGTTATCAATCTATCAAAGTCAAAATCAGGTATTAAATTTTCAGCAGTCTGATTCTTTACCTGCCTGTAATTCCTCAAGGAATGACATCGGGCACAAACTGTAACCTCTTCTTTCTCTTTCTGTGCCTCCCTAGCCATCTTTTTCCTCTCGGATTTTGACACCCTCTTCCTCTTTTCCTTTTGCACAGTCTCCTCCGTAATATTTCCATAACCAACACTTGGAGCAGTAAATCCATCCAGATCCTCAGAATCATCATCTTCACCTTCGAAATCAGAATCCCAATCAATTCCATCTTTACTTTTCAACTTATCTTCTTCTCCATCACTGTCTTCAAAACTACCCTCAATGTCATCCATAAAATCATCACCTTCTTCATCAAACTCATCACCCAAAAAAGCCTCCACACCCTCCTCATCCTCTAACATTTCTGTTACTTCCACCTTTCTTTTCTGGTAATACCCAGGAAGGCTTGGGTCTTCGTCTTGCATAAAAATTCCACAACCAGGGCAAATAGTACCATAATTCTCATCCTCATCTCTCCCCTCACTAAGAAAAGGTTTCCTATAACCTTTTCTTGGGGCTTTTTCTTGGTTTTTATTTGTTGTCTGGATCGTTGTTTCACTACCCTTTACTGACAAAGAACTGCATAAATCTCTTTGTGGAGTTTGTTGTAATCTTTCTTAATTAGGCCTGAGAAAACACGGTGATTCTGAATGTGGGTATAGACTGAATGGAAGGGAGGTTCAAGAAGGTAAAAGATAAAATTAAAGGGGAAAAGTGATAGGAAAAAAATAGAAGTTACCTGCAAAAAGTTGAAGTCTTGATGATGGAATTGCTTCGGTAGAGCTGTAGTTGGATAGCTTGAGATTGAGAGAAGTCGTTGTGGAGGACGGGGAAATTGCTGAAGATAACAAAAATGACATCTCGTTGGCTTCGTGCAGGGGTTCTGATTGAACCCTCTTCTGTTTGGTTCCTAAGAAATTAAATTTGCAGATATAAATAAATAATAAATAAGTATAGATATATAACATTTGACCATAATATTTATTTTAATTATTAAAAAATAAAATATAATATTAAAATTTATATTATATTTTATTATATATTTTAATAATTATAATAAATATAATATTTTATATTTAAATATTATATACGTAAATTTTTCCATAAATAATTACATCGCATAGGCACAGTCGTTAAGTTGGAAATTTGGGTGTGGGGCTTCTCAGTGGTATATTTTTTTTAAGACTAAATTTATTCCCTCTATTTCAAATGATTAAATTTAAAATTTAAACAATATAATAATAAATATTATAAGAAATATCATAAATATTTAATTATCAGATATTAATATATGCAATTAAAATTATAAAATTAATTTATTATATCACATATATCATAAAAATATTACCATCGATAGTTATAAATATATTATTTTTCTTATAAGATTTATCATTTATTAATTTATAATAAATTATCTTAATTTTAAATTTAAAAATATTTTAAATTAACTTTCAAAAGTCGAATAATCTTATAATTTAAAATAAAAGAATTATTATTACATTTCAATCCTTTAGTTTTTATATTCATTTTTCAAATCTTTCTAAATACATCTCAAATTAAAATATAATAATATAAGTTTAAAAAAAAAATTATATTAAGAAGAAAAAACAAACTTCACATAAAATAACAAACAAAATTAATGAGACTAAATTAAATTTGGACTCCAAACTGAGACTTAAATAAACACCAATCCGCTCAAAATTATTTATGATTTTTTGATAAATGAAATTAGAAGAATTTGTACTTCATTTGGAAAATTGACAGATCTAAAAATAAGATATTATTATATAATTTATTATTCTTGACAATTAAAATTAAGTTTTGCTATAAAAATAACATATTTATAAAAATTACCACCGGCAACCGGCGAGTCTAGACGATGCATTATTTGACTAAACTACCACCGTAGATCATCCAAATCCACAAAGATACCCTTTTCGCGCCCTTGTATAAATGTAGGTTTTTACTCCCTCTGAGAATGTATTGCTCCATTTTGAAAGCTACGCTAAAGCAATGGCGCCAAAAAATCCCCCATCCTTTCCATCACCCATTTCAATCGGTATAATGAAACCCTAATTTCATCACAAAGAAATCAATTCCTCGAAGTTAACATTTTTATCTTTTTGTATTTCCCAGGTAATTGCGAAGTCATTGTTCAAGCTAAAAATTTCAGCCTTGAATCAAATCAAAACATCCTCCAAATCTCTCTATCCAGGCACTCCAAAATTAGTATTTCTGGTATAACTCTTCTACTCGTATTTCGGTTTAATCCTCCTGTTTTTTGCTAATTGTTACATATACAAGTAGTTTATTTAGAAACTGATGAGAATTTGGCTTTGTTCTTGGAATTTTGCAGTGGCGGAAGACGTGAATAAGAAAGGTTATGATGATATTGGACGTTCTAGTGCTGAGAAAAAAGGTATAAACTTGTCAAATGTTTGATTTTGGGCTTGTGGATCACATATTGCTTATTGGTTCCCAATTTCTATATATAATTTGATCAGGTGATTGCTATTTCTTGCTGGTTAACCCCGAAGATGTTGATGGTCAATCCAAGTCTATGCTCCAGGTTATCTCTCTCCCATGTACCCATGTGTATGTATCTGTGATATGTGCTTCAAGAACTTTATATGCTAATTTATACTCCCTCTGTCCTGTCCCAGAATGAGAGTCCATCTTTCCATTTTTGTATTTCTGAAAATGAGTCAACTTTTTTCTAAATAGACTAAAATGCCACATAATATTTCAAGTTTATCATTAATGAAAATGGGCTAAATGTAGCTTCTATTTAAATGTCAATACTATTATTTAAATTAAGCTAGGCAATTTATAGGAATTCCATAACCTTTTCCTAAATTGCATGAACATTTAATAAGTGGGCTCTCATTTATGGAAGAAGGGAGTATTAAAAGTATTTGAAAAGGTAGTTTATGCTATGGTGTTGCGTAAGTTGCTCGCTTTAGACAGGATTAATGTCTGTGCTTTGACGCAAAGCTTTTATTTCCCAAACATATTAACCACACAATATTGAGAAATCAGCTCTTAGAGTTTTGCCCTTTGATTTGTATCTGTCTCTTGTTAAAAGTTCTCTCTTTACATTATCAATGCAGCTCAAATATTCTTTAATTATGGTTTTGCAGGAAGTAGTGAGCTTATACATGAAAGAACTACCTACCATGAATTATGCTGCAAATACTGGAAAGAAATCTACTTTTCTCGAAAAATGTGTATCAAATGGGTAAGTATCCTACAGATCCTCGTTTATCAATTAGCACGGTACTTTTAACTTCTAATCTTAGTTACTGTTTCCTTTTTCATTTGTAAACTCTGTAAAACTCAGTAATACCACCATTGGTAAAACTGTGTCATTAAAAACTCAGTACATTACAATAAGAAATGTACTAGTTGGTTTTTCTGTAAAACTCATGCTTGGTATGCTGTTTTTCTCTGCAGGAAATATTGTACATTACTTTTGAAATTGTTATCTGCAGAAGGTCCTGGACAGGTAGGCTTGCTTTGAGCATAATTTGTACACCTGTTACTATTGTTGGGAGGATGCAATCTTATATATTATCTCCAGTTATTTTTTTTCCTTTCTATTCTACTTTATGAAAGTTATGATGTAAGTTGGAGACACTTGTCGTAAAAAAAGTTAAAACTTGACTGCCATTTGCAGAGCACTAATAATGTCCTTGCATATGCATCTAAATTTAAATTAACAAATTGCCAATTGTAAAATGTTCAAGCGTTATCTATAGACCAAAATTGTAACTGTAGAATGTTGCTTTCTTGACCATTTATTTGTTATTTTGGTTCTTCTCGTTCAGGTTATTTCTGCAATAACTTATCAAATAATCCCTTCTGATACGCTATACGCTGAGGTTCCTCTTGCTGCCGTTAGTTCAATCTACCAACTCAAGGTTTCTGCTTGTTCCAGTCCAATTTCTAACTAAAATAGGTTTGAGGCTGTATTGGTGCATCAGGTCATTTGATGTGGTCTGCTGTTAAATTAATAACTTGACTTGAATTTTTTTACTGGCTACTTGGTTTCTGGTCGTGAATTAGTAGCACATAATTTTATGGTACTACTTATGATAAATGTATTACAACATATGCTATCTTAAAAAAAAAGGCATTATGTAAGACTAGTACGCAAATAGATGAGAATCACAGGCCTTTCAAATGTAAAAGTTATTTTTTCATCATTAGAGCTTTTCCCATTCACTGTGGCAATCCTTCAGGTTTACGGTCCAAGTTTCTTAATATAGTGCGCCGGTGTCTACTTTCTTTCAAGATAAAATGAAATTCAGATTATATTAAGTTCTTGTGGTGAACATTGTAGTGAGCTTTAATTTTGGCATATCGTACTTCAAAAATATACATATACATATACATGCACATACATATGTATAGGCTGTATATCTAACTTCTATTATATGGCTGATAAAAGGATTCTACTTCATGGTTAACTAACTGGATTTAATTACTTTTAGGGGATCGGCCGTCTCATGTACATGGAACTGAGAAGGAGACTACAGAGTGTCGGCATCCGCACTATATTTTGTTGGGGAGATAAGGAATCTGAAGGATTTTGGCATAAACTGGTAAATCCTTTTATTTATTATTGTTTTGTCAGGTATAAATAGGTATATCTTAATTGGTGATTGTCATGAGATTAGATTAGGACCTAGTTGTAGCTAAATTGATTCAATTGAATATCATATATATATTTTCTCCCCTTACCTCTACTCCCAGTGAACTAATATTTCATGATAAAAGCTCCATTGCTCGAGGCAAAAGTACCATTTCTTTTGAAATATAATCCGTTAGATAAGGTAATTTTCAGTAATAAGTTTTTTTTTTTTTTTTGTTGAAGAATTTTAAAATTGAGTAGCAATAGGCACTTTATGTGAGTTTCATGTCTCTGTCGGTTATGATATCTTAGCAAGAATTTAATGAATAGATTTCAGCTGACATACGTGGTATATTTTGTTTTGTAGCTCCATTTCTTGTAGTATTTTGATCACTTTAGTATAGCATTTTTCATAGTTGGGAGTAATTTTTATTTTTTAGTTTTGGTATCCTAAATTGAACTAACACTGCAGGGCTTTGTACCTGTCGGTGAGGTGGACGCCAAAGGTAGAGCTCGTAGGCTACCTATTAAGGCCAACATTCGTAAAGCATTGTGCTTCCCTGGCGGTTCAACCCTCATGGTTTCTCATCTTAGTAAGGACTTTTCAGCTAACCCTAAAGCACCTTTGAATATTTCTTTTCCACTAAAGCTTCTTGAGAAGTCTTCAATACCTGCTATTATTCAAAATCAAGAGCTAGGAGGAATAGTAGAAAGCGATGGACCTCCCAACAGAATGAACCGGATGATCTCTGGATCTCAAAGTAATCAGTCAGAAGAACTGTTGACTGGTATTTTTCTATTTGATGGCAAAAACTATCTTGTTTATTACAATATCTGTTTTCCTTCTTTCCCTGTTTAGAATAGCTCTTCTGCTTATATATTTCTAGTGTTTCATTAAATTAAGAACTGTATCTAGTGGTTTTTGGTCAGATGGATGCTGGATCATTAGTTTATGTTCTTCATTATGAGATCATATGGTTCCATCGTTATGACGGGTATCATTATTTAAAATAAAGTCATATCCTAACTGATCAAATTGATAATCTCGGATTTAATTTTACTATAGCTGAGGTATCCTTAAAGTGATCTTTCTAGATGCACTTAGAATATATACATACATAAGCGCACGCGCGCGTGCGCACACACACATATTAAATTTGCCTCAGCAATTTTTTTCCACGTTCAAATTTGTGATCCTATATAGGTTGTCGAGACATGATTCCTTTAGAGGGCGTGGATTGCATCAACATGGCTATTGGTTTAGGATTAACCCAAATTGGAGCTGATATAGATGGGAAGAATTGTTCCTGTTCTGCACTAGGTTCAAAGAAGAGGGTCTGGGAAGCTTCACATACCTCGCTGAAGTCAAAGAAAGTACAAGGAGGCCATCTAAGCTATTGTGAATTAGATTCTCGAAATGTAACAGCTTATTGCCCTGTAGATGGAAGCTCCTTAACCACTTCGAAAAACGAACCTTTAATTGATGTTGCACCTAGAGGTCTTTTGACTCGTACTTGCTTGGAAAACAAGGCAGTAGATTATGCAGTAATTAATTTCACATCTCAAGATAATGGTAATGAGGAACTTTTTCCAAGAAGAAAATGCTTTAGAATCATGCTGATGAATATTGCTGATGATGCTAAGCAATCACGTCTCATAAAGGTTTGTTCAGATATATATTTCATTTATCACAAGTTGATGTCCAGTAAAATTATGGTTCACCATAGTTTATGGGAAGTGTTATTTCCACAAGTAAAATTCTTTATTTCCACTAGTCTCTTTCACATGAGTGTGAGATCCACTTACTACGGATGTGAGGAGGAACTTGTGGAAATGTCACTTTTACTTTTATCATTATTACCTTCGAAAATATTGCTTTTACAAGTGGCACTGTAAATTCACTAGTTTATTACTCGATGAAGAGCAAGCTATTTTGCTCCTGTTTGTTACTTGTATGATAATGTGTTATAATTGGAGTCGGTCAGATGTGTTACTTTTCCAATTTATTTATGATATTTAATGGAAATAGTTCCTAGGTCTCGACTTCTGGGATCAGATTTTAACAGAACAGCATTTGTAAGCTTAGTGGGTGATAAGGAACACCCATTGTGGAAACTGTAATATAAATTGCACACCTGCTACTTACTTTTTTTTTCTTCTTTTATTAATATAATGCACTCTACTTGTATACTGGGCCACAATTCTTTCATATGAATTTCTAATATGCTATCTAGAAGGAATGAGGAGACTGTCTACAGAGTTATAACACTGTCCATATTCCAATGAAGTAAAATGTAGTATTATCGGTTTGCTAGCTTTTGTTAATTAGTATTATGTCATATGTGATCTGAAATCTTACTTCTCTATTTTTTTCCCTAACTATTCTGTCATCTATTGGTGAAATTTGTTATATCATTTTAATTATAGTTTTTATGGTTATCAGTATTTGCTTTTAAACATTTGTGCTGTGAATATAGATAATTGAAGAGCTTGGCGGGGTTACTACCTCTGATGGAAGTGTCAGCACACATGTTATCACAGGGAAAGTGAGAAAAACTTTAAATTTCTGCACAGCTCTCTGCTCTGGGTCAGTTTTACATGAATATAAAGAGTTCCACTGCTACTGCTTAAACGTTTCCTCACATTTTAATACTCGTGGTGCCTGAAATATTTAGCATGCTGCTTTTGAGCATCCGAGTACATGTTCTATTCGTCTGAATATACTAATTCTTTTACAATGTAAATTTCCCATCTGTTATATCTGATAATATTGATGAGATAACTTATTACGTACTATAGTCAGTTTTTTGAATAATTCTATTACAAAGAAGATACTAGCAATCTAGCATTTAGAGATGAAGAATGATGTCTGACATGTAGTCTTGTTTGGTTATCCCTTATCGTGCTCTGCAACCATTTGAGAAGAAGTAAGATATTGTAGATTGTAGACATGATATTGTTCTAGATACTTGGTACAGACTGGCTTTGGAAGAACTGCATGACAAATTGACAATATGTACATAGAACTAAACAATTCAGGTGAATATGTAAAAGTTCTTTTGGATTATTACTGCACGATCTTTGAAAGAATGGCTAATAAAAATATGATGTAATAAATGAAAAATAGATGCGAAGAAAATGGGCGTAGGGCTGCAACTGAATGGAACTTGAGCCAAGCTCTGCCATGTTCAAGATCGGTTCGTTTATAAACGAATTTAGACTGAACTGAGCTTGCCTTGAAATTGAGCATAGCTAAAGCTGTTCAGGACATCTATTTGCCAACTTTTTAAAATAATATAAAAGTATAAAAGTTTGAAAAAGTTAATAGTTTGACCCAAAAAAATTGTAGATTTAATGTTAAGATAAAATCATATGAAATGTAATACAGTTGTAATCATATTAAATAATTATATACTATAAAATTAGTAAACTATATGAAAATTATTTAATTTTAAATATACTTGTATTTAAAATGTACTAATTCAAGCTAAATTTGTATTTAAATTTGATAATGATATTTACCAATTATGTAACATTATGTAAACATTCAATTTAATTATTATGATAGAAGAAATAATTTTTTGAAATATATATATTTTCAACGAGTCTTGTATTTCCATGAGCTTTTTGATGTTCAAGCTCGGCCCCTTTACTACACGGGTTAAATTTGAGTTAACTTGGCTTGTTTACATAATAAAAGACTTTATTACTACGGTCTGACCAACAGACTGAATAATATTCAAGATTGACTTTTAAATCTACTATTTTAAAGCTTGTATCTAAATTTTATACATGTCGATACTTTTTGTTTTGTATTATCTTATACTCATTTTATTTTTGTGTATATCCTTCTGTCTTTGCAATCACTATTCATTTTTGTGCATCTTCATGTCTTTGGTAAACATATATTAATACATAACTCTAACTTGTAATACAGAGCTTGGATAATCTCTCCTAGTTGGTTAAAAGAAAGTTACCGGGAGGGCAGATTTGTTGGTGAGTCACAAGGCTTATCTAAATAATGCATCTAGTCTTTACTTAAGCAGTTGGTGATTTAACAAAAAAAAACTTTTCTATCTTATGTAATAGATGAAACAGCTTTTATTTTGAAAGATGAAGAGTATGAGTTGAAGTACAGAATTGAGCTAAAAGTTGCAGTTTTTAGAGCAAAGGCAAGCCCCTATGCTTTGCTCAAAGGATATGACATATGTGTTGCAGCTTGTGTCCAACCTCCAGCTAGTACCTTATCAACCATTGTCAGGTCTGCAGGTGGAAATGTAAGTTAAATCCCATGATTTTTGATTATTGGTTGAGCAAAGTAAAGAAATGTGATGGTCTAATTAATATAATCACTTCACATATTTTATATGCAATATTATCCATCAAGAGCACAAAAATTAACCAAAATGGTAAGAAGTACGAGGTTTAGATTATTCTTTAATTTTTAGTCCAGTTTCTGGCAAATTGAACATGAATTGACATTTTTTGGTTTTTACCTTCTTTTGTCTCTTTACTCTCCTTTTCAATAACCTCTAGGCATTTGGTTTGTGACTGTTGTGCTGTAGCCAATATTAGCTCACAGCTAATCTATGCAAGTGTGCATCTTATCAAATGACTTCTCGTTCTCAAGGCGTAGTAGTTTATTTCTATAGTATAGAGTTGTTGGCACTATTAACGCGTCTTGTGTATTCAGGTTATTAATGATATAAGCAAAGCAAATGAAGCATCAAAAACTATATTTGTGGCAAGTGAAGAGAACATGGAGGAAGCGCTTTCAGCTTTGAAGAAAGGGATATGGACTTTCAGCACTGATTGGTTTATGAACTGCATCATGATGCAAGAACTGGATTTGGAGGCTCCACAGTTTGCAGAATCCCTCTAGGTGCCTTCCAACCTGGAACCACGTACTATCAAATATGTATATTCATATCATGGAATATCTTCTTATTTTAGTGAAGCAGGACTGATAAATTAAACGTTACATGTCTTATCAACTTAATCAGCAATCCTACCAGCTGGGGTGATAATAGAATTCGGGCATTTTCCTCATTTTTTCCATTCATATTGTGGATCTAAAGATATGTTTCCTTATTCTTTTTCTACAGCAGACCTCATAAATCATAATTTTGCCAGATGTATGTTCGCTTTGGTGCTTACCTCATTATATTGTTACAGTGGAAGGCATAAACCAAAAATGCAGTGTTGTGCGAGTGTGTTTTGATTTGGAAGGGGGTTAGGAGTTGGGAATATGGCGGATCTAAAAAATTCTTTTTGAGATGGAATCGAACTTCAAATTTTTTAATCCAAACACGTCCTTAGATAGAGATGTAATGGGAGTAATACTCCCTCAGTTTCAACATTACATATACACTTTACTTGGTTCCTTTTAAAATCAAAGATAAATTTATATTTTTAAACTATAAAGTTGCATAAAAAATTTATTATACCGTTACAACGTTTAGGTGAATTGAATATCATTATGTCATTAATATAGTATTATTACATTTCTAATTAATGTGAGTGATTTGCTTGATAAATAAATGACAATTTTAAATTCATCATTTAAAAGGCCTATCTCTAAATTTTGAACAAGGAGAGTATACAAATGTAATTCTTTTATAATATATTATCTTTATTCTAAAGTTAGAGGTACATTGGCTACAACATTAATTGGAGTAATTTGGCAAAATCTGAAAATACATATAACAAATGCAACTAACTATAAAATACTGCTCCTTTTATTCCAAAATAAGAGATGCATAAATTTTTTATAGATCAATGAACACAATTGGGAAAAGAAAATAATATTCCTTTCATAGAGAGAGATTACCATAGCAGGCAATAAATTCCACTAAATCAACAAACGAATCCCTGATTTCAGGGTTAAAGAAACATCCGTATATTGTTTGTTTGCCATGCTAATGCTAATACAAAACCAATGTCATGAGTCAAAAACAAGCTTTCAAATCTAAAAATTTGGGAAACACAACAGTCAATATCCAATATTAGTGGTTTTTCGCCCTAAATCGTTTCTGGTCTTGGGCTTTGATTGCAGCGCATATCTTGTTCCAGCACCTAATTACTATTAGCGTGGGTATCCAAACCCAAAAAGAGTTTGCAAATATGTAGTATGCATTATAATGAAATGAGCTAGCAGCGAAGTTATCTCCTTCCAAGTAAGAAGTGACGAAATATACAGCAGTTCCATAGAGCTGTCCAAGAGAAATGGCAACTTGAAGTATGTGGCTATATGACTTTCGAGTCGCTAGAGCATATCTGCCAAGTGTTAACAAGCTTGTTAAGATTACAATAGAATATGCAGAAGCTAAATCACAGAAAATTGATCATAGGTTAACAAATTAAGCATGCCCCTGCCAGTTAGACTATATTAATTCAAAAAGGTAGACCCTGTCTAGAAACGTTATTCCTAAATGCATTTACAGTAACTTGTTTATACTCCACCTCCAATTTTCATTCCAAAATTTTGCTTTTATATTTTTTAAAATCTTTTAGAAGCACTCTCTTGTTCCAAAGTTAGAAAAGAGGCTCCCACCAAAAAGGACTAGCCAACAGCTAGCCTTAAAATGCAGATTTAGCATTCTATCATAGTATCATCTCTCTTCTTGTGTAAAATCATGCTTCTCTCTACATATTTTCTCTTTTTCCATATTTATATATGACGAAAAGAAAATGCATTCAAGGCCAAGAGACCCATAAAAACATCTTTTAATGTATTTTTACATACGCTGCTAGAAGGCAAGCTGGACCCTCCAAAACAGCAGTTATTCCTTCAATAGCAACTACTGCAGCATCCCTTGCTGCATATCTTGAATCACCTTTGCTGTATTCCTTCCCTGCCAATTTTCAATGAGAAACACTATAAACAGTGTGACCCAATTAATATATTGGTTGTGGTCCAGAACTGAAAAGCTGTAGAGAACTCACAAACTTCTGCAAGGTAATGGGGAGTCTTCTCCTGGTAAAATTGGGGAGAAAAAACAAAATAACCCTCCAGAATAATGTGGGTCAGACCAGTGAAGACCCACCAGCACATGAGCACTCTATCGAGCTTTGATATTTTAGCAACTCGCCCTTTTATAAGAAAAGCATCAAGAAATGAGTTAAAAAAACTCCAACAATGTTTTCAGTTGTTTAGAGGTCACCACCATAAAAGAAAGCAGAAGTAAATAGAAATCATAGACAATTCAAAATATACAATAACACTAAGAGTCATATTCAAATCTTCAAAGTAATAATCATAGATTTCCTAGTGGATAAATTCCAAAGCGAAAAACATAATCAACAAACAAAAAATAAAAAAGGAAGTGTTCCTCTACGTGTGATTTTGACAAGTAAAATCATACCACACTTATCAAACACAAGTTTCTGAACCATAAAATAAAAAGCCAACTAAAACACCCAGCAACTTTCTTTAAAAGATTACTTTGTAACACTTAACTAAAAACATTCAGCTCACCTTAACTTAAATGCTTAATTGCATTATTACCAAAAATCATCAAACTTCAATATACAGAAACACAACTAATGAGACTCAATACATCTTTGACCTAAGTCAACTCGACTTGCTTAAAATCGACACCTTCAACTATAATAATATAAAATAATAATAATTACTATTGCTGTATTCATTAAAAAGGATTTCACTGGACCTTTTTAAATAGATTATGTATTAGTAGTATATTCATTGCAATTACCAGAGAGGATCCATATGAGGGAGACAACAAGCAGCGATGACCCACCATAGACTCCGACAATAGTTGACATTGAGAGGAAACCAGGCACGAAACCTGGAAGATTCAGCTCTCTCGGAACATAAGGATGGCCGCTTCCATGAGATGTCTGAGCCCCCACCATTTTCTGCACCGTGCTTTCAGAATATCATCAAAGATATTAATTTTTGGACAAGTTTCCTGCAATAAAGTTCAGGAATAATTTACACAGTAAGTGTTCTGTGCTCCGTATACTACATAGGGATTAGGAAGCGCCATTTGCAGTCTTATATGTGCTATATGGCTCCACCCAGCTTTCAATATTATTTAAACAATTAGAATAACGTCCTACGTACTAGATTGATATAATTGCAGATATAAAATATAGCATTCTAATACGAGAAAATGTTGGACTTGTAGTAAGAAATTATTTACACAACATAAAAAACAGAAACAACCACAAACTCTGCACTTGAAATCTGATATATGCTGCTTAGACATATAATGCACTAAATGCAATATTAAACATGTTTATTACAGAGCAAAAACATAACCCATTTGGACGAAAGCTGAAACAATAAAGGGTAAGAGCAATAGTATGCACAGGCTTAATCAAATCTGAAACTGAAAGACCAAAGAATTATTTTTTTTTGGCTTTGATAAGTGTCAAACATCTTCCTATGCAACTCAATTGGTGAAAATTGAGTTAAGACCAATAGACCATACATAATGTGTTAAAGATGTAAGATTAACTTGAACCCATCAAAAAGTTTACAAATTACTAGTGCCCATCAACTAAAACCACCCGATCTCAAGTGAAAAAAGAAAATAGACTTCACAGATCTTAGCAAAATTATCATAAAAAAGGATGAACCCATTCGGTTATAGTTACAAATGTACGGCTACTGCAATGGTAGTATATGAAGCACACAATAAATAACTAATTTACGTTAGTAATGTAAATACTTAAGAAGCACCTGATTTCACTCTCGATGCAGATCCTTGAGCAGATGGTTTTGCGGCCCCAATCAGTATAGATTCAGATGCTACCACATGCTCCCCCTCCTCTTTATATTCAAAACGAGAGAGAGAGAGAGAGAGAGAGAGGGAAAGACGAAGATGTGTGAGGTGTGAGAGACAGAAATAGCACCCTTTTAAGTTTTGACGATAGAAGGAGGGCCAGGAGGGGTGATTTTAGGAACCGGTCCCAGCGACCGGTCAATTTTTTATTTTAAAAATATTTATAATATTTATTTTAATAATTTATTTTATAAAATTTAATAATTTAGATATAATTTTAATACATATAAATAATAATATTATAAAGTTTATATAATACTATTATTTTTATAAATTTAAATTACACCTAAATTATTAAAATAAATATTATAAATATTTTAAAAAAATATAGGACCGATTCCCCAAGACTTCTTGCTGAAAGAGACGACTTCCGGCTCACAACCAAGAAAAATCATTAACCTTGTGTTTTAAAAGAATAATTATTCATTAGTATGAACATTTATCACGTGATCTCTTATATTATTTATATATTATTATTTTAATTCATAAAATAATTTATTTATAAATAATAAAGAGCTATGGGATAAATGTTTCAAAAATATTTAATTTTTTTTTTGTTTTAAAGTGTCGGAGAAATTAATTTTTCTGTCCAATTTGTTTATTTTTAAAAGATTTTAAATAAATCTTTTATTATATCTCTACGCGCTATGATTCTACACTTGATATAACTTAGTTTATTAAATAATTATAGGTCCGTTTAATGTGTGTCTTAAGGGCAAACACTAAACGCGAAAAATAAGAGATGTGACCCACTAAAAATTATTTTTTTATATAGTTACACTGAATTCAATACATAAGGTCCACTAATATATTATTTTTTTATACATTAAATTCAATGTGTCTCCATAAACAAATAATATTATTTTTCGCTCTTAGTGTGTGCCTTAAGGGCACACGTTAAGAAAATCCAATAATTATTAATAAAACTCATGAAATGTTAAAATTATCATGCATGACGTCAGCGATCACATATTAGTTATTACTCCGTAGTAAATATAAGCGGAGGGGTCCAAGGAAACCTAGCTAGCCGCCTAGCTAGCCTGAATCTGCTGCAGCAACTATAAATAAAAATTAAAAAGAAAATTGTAATGATTATTAGTAGTAGTATTATTACGTTGGATTGGGTTGGGTTGGGTGGAGGGAGAACCTGCTCCTCTCGGCGATCACTTTCAGCCGCAACCAAACCTACCCATTACCATTCATTTCCACAACCAAACCACACTTTCCGATACACAAGATTGAGGAGGGATTATGCTTATATAGAGAGAGAATTGAAAACTTAACCCCATCCACCAGAATGGCGATCATCTTTAGGCAACTGTAAACAAGTAAGTGCATATGTCCATTGACCCAATTCTCCCATCTCTTTCACATACTGTTTAAGTTTGTATTTTTAATTTGTTTATATATCTTATGTGAACTGTTTAGAGGCCGCCCGGGCCGACTTATAGTTAAAATATTAATAAATTTATAAAAGTGGTCGGCATTATTTTTATTTATAAATTAAAAATTATAAATAATAGTTACGTGTGTTCGGTTAATAGTTCAATAAAATATAAAAATTATTAAAAATAACATTAAAAAAATAAAAGATTCATTTGGGTTGACTGACTTGAAAAAATTGACTTATAAATTTTTGTTTTTAAGTCACAAAAACTTGCTTCTTTTTTTTTTAAACTTTTTTTTGAACTTATAAGTCAAAAAAAAGTCCTTCCTCAACAAATTATTTAACTTATAAGTTGGGTTGACGAAGTTATAAGTAGGCTGATCACGCTCTTAATTGGTCCATATATATATATATATTTTTTGGGGGGGGGGGGGGGGTTAATAAGTTATTACATGAATGATATGTTGCCAATCATTAAGTTCAAACACTTATACCCATGAATTTTTTAGTTCTTAGGATGTTGAAACAAGAGAATTTGGCTAAAGTTGAGATTTTGTGGTTTTTAAGCGGTGTCCGTCCTTTCTACTACTCCCTCCGTTGCTAAATACTAAATTTTTTAACTGGGATGCAACTTTGTTTCTTGAACAACTGTGGTTTTCTTTTTAAATGATGGCCATTATTATGCAGGATCAGTTTCACAAAATGTTCACTAGAAACACTTGCCTCAGACATGGAATACTTGTTGCTTCTCACTTCCACCCGAGAGAGAGCCAATTTTCCCTACCACTAACAATGAAAGTTTCATGCTTACCTGCTTGCTTAGATTCCCTTGATCTAAATCGACTAAAAAGGTTCCATTTTGAAGCCAACATTCGGCCGACAGGTACTCCAATCTCATATGCACTTTATTATGCCTTTCTTTTTATGATTGCTAATATGCATTAGTAATTGGACTACCATAATTAATTTAAATAATATTATGGAAATGATAATACTACTGAAGAAGTAACTGTTTATAATCATGAGAGTGGTCAAATTTAACTGAGTCTGTGATAAGGAGGCTAGAGTCCTCTATTACTATTGTGATGTGGTACCTGGACCATTCTCCTCTTCTGGTAGGACTGCATAATCCTGTTATAAGTGAATGCATATGGATATAAGATTCATGTCCCGTTCTCCTGAGAGAGTTACGAATTTTGTTAAGGAGTAGTTCAATATTGATATAACTTCAAACTTCTATTTGTCGTATATCGCAGTTATTTTCTCCATGTTCTGTCAGTATCAACTTCTTTTATTGATCTTTGAACTTTATGCAGGAACAATTATAATGTTGTCCAGGATGCCAACTTATCATCATCAATCCGAATTGATTCTTTGTGCATTAATAAATGAATTTATGAACTGTTCTGAACTACTTAAATACAAATGACACCTATTTATATTTTTTTAAATTTCACAAGTACAGGAATCCATTATTTAAAAAAAGAAGAAGAGATTATGCTTGTTTTGACCATATGAAGAACACTGTATATTAGCACACAATTAAATAGCGGCCAAGATGGACAGCCAAAAATCTTCTTTGGTTTCTCTGGTGAAGTGTCACTGCTATAAACTAGTGGTTGAGATAATGCGAACTTTAGTCAAGCTCTCGGGCCTTCAAAAGCTAGGTAGCGTAATCAAAATGACACAATATTTTGCTCTCAATTCATAACTTCGGGAACATCTATGAAAATTTAGGTAGCGTAATCATAACGACACAATATTTTGCACTCATTTCGTAACTTCATGCAAATCTATGTAGTAAGTTTGATGCGTGTTCATGTATTTCGAAAATTCGTCCCGGATAAAATTCTGATTCATTTTGATTAAGCTTCCTTCTTATTAATTTGAAAATTCTTCTATGATATAACGAAATGATTCAGTTCTAGAGCCAAAGATCATAGTTCTCGAACGAGTATATGTGAAATTAATTCATCAAGTTGGTTAAATCCATGGACGTTCCAGCGGACATTATGCACTTGTTACACATCAACCCCTTAGAGGAAGGAACAAGCAAGGCGACAACGGGTAGGAGAGATGGAGGTTTGGGCTCTAGAGGGATTGGGTGTTGTTCATATTTTACAAGAGATGCTTACTTATAAATCAGATCTTGTTCTGTTGAGACTAAATGAGCGTTGAGCTGTCAAGTTTTTGTCTATCTAGATGTTTTACGTTGTTGGCTATTAATGGTCTTGTTTAGTGGTTTGGAGGAAAGTTGAGGAAAGTAAGACTGTAAGATTTAGCTGATATATCTGATATACTTTAGTGGTAGGGACGTGAACACCTTGTTTTTGCTGTTTATTTACTGTTGTAGCTGTCTGCTATTTCCTTTTTGTCCTCTTCTTCAGGCACGTATGAGTGAATCTCAGATGAATTTTTGTATTTGCACCTTAATTCCTGATGGTCTGAATACTTAAGTTGCACATCTTTAGTACCTTAAGCTTTTAGAATAGTTGTTATTAATTTGGTATTAGAGTTGGTAGGTGTTTGAATTTTTCCACCTCCTTATTTTATAAAACATCCATGTGATTGCACCAATTCTAGAGAGAAGCCTGACAAGTGTAACAAAGATTCACCTTGTTGATGATATTCGTACTTTAGTTATAGTATTTGGGGTTGCTTCAGCTTTACTCGTTAATTGTCTATAATAATTCTTTAAATGGTATGAATGTAAAAAAATGCTGGAATCATGATATGATACAAGTCATAATTTATTGTGATGTCATATGCATGTCATTAAACTTGAGTTATCAACTTCTTTTCAGATTCTGGAAATACAAATATGTCATCTAAAACCATGGAAAGAGTAGACAACAATGTAACCGCCAAAAGTTCTTCACAGAATTTGCCTCTTTCATCTGCATATGAAAAAGCAATGGAAGCTCTTACATCTCTCATTACCTGCCAAAAACGCGGTGAAAGATTACGTGCAGGCAGTAAATATAAGAAATTGGATAGGATGTCAATGTATATTAAGGTAAATTCTGGGAATTTACTGATCTGTTGGTTGGTGTTTTACTTGAAATTTTTTATTCAAACTTCATTTACATTTATGTTTATAACTTCTTCTACGATATCCATGAATTGCCAATAAACAATTTGTGAACTTTCATGTTATAGCCTTGTCATTCTATCCGATAAAATTAACCCAGGACATTATGAGACCGTCTATTTGCAATATTACATGCGAACCTTATATATTTACCATTATAATAATAATAATCATATTTTTTACATACTATTTGAATTAGAATATATTCTCACTTCTGTATTTGTTATAAAAAAAACTTTATTATTTTCCTGCCTCTAGGCCACCTTTTGTTGCCTATTTCTATGAAGGATTTTTTATACGCATTCGTTAAAGAAAATATATGTTTTAATTATTATATGACTGATGCTCTGTTAATTTATTGCTGGGAATTTTGATTTTTAACTGGGCGAGTTACTGATCTGTTTTACTTTATTTGATGAATATGCTGAAAGATTTACAGATAATGTAATTTTGCAATTTCTTTCATCCTTGAACTAGGAAGTTTTTTTTTCTTTCCTGGTTATATTAGAAGAAATATGCTTCATTTCAAAAATCTTATGTTTGTTCAGTTGCTCACCAAAGAATTTAGTGCAAGAAAAGTGAGTTTCCTGACAAGTGACCCCCCTCCCCCCTTTTTTTTTTCCTTTTTCCACTTCTTTTTCAGATTTTAGGCTTGGAGGAACATATGGCTGGTCTTAAAATTATCCATGTTGCTGGGACGAAAGGGAAGGTACTCATCTGAACTTAATTATATCTTCGCCATATGCTTAACAAGTGAGATTAACTTAATTATATCTTCGCCATATGCTTAAAAAGTGAGATTAAGTTTTCAGGGTTAGATCATTAGCAACAGCAGGACTTCTATATATTTCATATTTGCAAGTTATCATGATCTACTTGCTTGCATGCCAATCTAAATATCCTTTTGAACATTAACACTGTTAAATATGCACCTCTAACTCTGATAAAATTTGCCTGGCATTGACACATTTATGAATGGACATGATTAAGAAATTGCGAGCATGAACATGGGTGTGCTTCTCAATATAAATACTGCCTCTCCATGTGCAAATAAATATATATAAGAAGAAGAAGCATTTTGCACCGGTGAAGAGAAGAAAATGGATTGTTGTAATTTGGAAGTCTAACATGATCAGAATTGATTATTTAGTGGCAGACTGGCAGGGGGAATGAAGTCCAGTAGTAACATCAATTGTAACAGTAAAGAAGATAACTATTTTATGAGCAAAAGACTTAACTGAGCAGAGCAGTGATGAGTGACCAGCTTGGTAGAACAAGCCTTTGTTGAGTTGTAATTTCGATGATGCTGTTTGTAAGAATATGATATCTTCTGCAAATGCTTTGTACACTTTCTCCACGTGTTTCTCTTACAATGACTACCCACATTATCAGGGTGTTACATTTTCCAGTTAATATACTTCTGAACCAAATTGGTGCCTTGAAAGTTTCTCGTTATTATCTTTTTAGTTCCTGATTGATTCATGGAGTGGTCAAGTCTGGTGTATCTTGTGCTAGGGTTTGATATATTTGGCCATTTGAGTGAGTGAACATACTCCAACCTCAACCTTTTCTTCTAATTGTATTCTCATTTCAGGGTTCAACATGCACATTCTGTGAGGCAATTCTACAAGAAAGCGGTTTTAGAACTGGACTATTTATCTCCCCTCATCTAATAGATGTGAGAGAAAGATTCCGTATAGATGGGTCAGTGTTCCTTTTATTTACTACTGTCATTTTTGAAACATCCCAAATTGAGTATCCACTTTCACAATCAAAGTACAAGATCTTATTATATTGAAGTAAGTTGTGACATTGGCCATTAATTATGTTGAAGTCAAACTATTTTGAAAATTTTAAACATTAGAAGTGGACTTTCATTTTTGTGTGTGTGTGTGGGGGGGGCGTGAATGGAGTAGTTCAAGTTAATTTTAATGTTGTCTCCTCTCTTTCACTCTCACACACATCTGTCATCTCTATCTATCTATACAAATTTGGACAAGCAATTTTTGTAAAGTCTTGGAAATATTTAACAATTTTTTTTTATTAAAAATGGAAGATAGACTCTATTAGACAATCAAAAAGCTTGATCTATATCTGCTAAATAGTATTTATAGGAAGTTAAATAGTCGAGAGTTATCAAGAGCAATTGATTAGAACTAATATTTTTTATTTTTTTAAAGTTTCTCCTTGTTTTTTATGACCATAGTATGAGTATAAAGACTTTAATGTGATCAGTAGATACTGCTAAATTTTTAATAGTCCAAGAGACCTATCGCAGAATGTTCAACTATTTTTACAGTTCACCCCTATGAAGTCTATTACATAGTAAAATGCTTTTTTTTTTATTCGTTGTTTGTTAGGTAAAATTAGAAAGCTATACAGGATACTCATATTAAAACAAATATTCATTCTCTGACACACCAACATGTTGTAGTGGTTATATGTTGATATATATTACCAACTTTTTTTACTAACGTATGCTTTTAACCATTATTTACTTGTCACATACATATAATCGTCCAAATACCCACTTTGAAGCATGTGTATATGCCAAGATAACTATAAGCTTTGAGTAAATCTCCCCAATTCAAAGACCTGTGGGAGACAATGTTAAAATCAGTATTCTAAAAATCCCCGCTTGGCACTAGGTGGTTCCTCTACCATCTAGATTTAGCTGGGCGCCTAGGCCCTTATCTAGGCGTAATAAGACCTCATCCAGGCGTAATAAGAATAAAGGTTTCGAAACTCTACAATATTTTAAATGAATTTGTTTAACTTTAAAAGATTGTTTTTTGGTGATCTTTCATATAAAAATTTTAAAAAAATTATATCTAGCATATGTTTTGTATAGTATAACAAATATATACAATAGTAAAATAAATAGATGAGACCGCTGAAAAAAACGCCTAGGCACCGCCTACGCGGCCTTGGCGCCCCGCTGCCACCTAGCGTTTTGTAGAACATTGGTTAAAGTTCTTATTGTTTCTTTTATAGAAGATAGATGCCGTGAAAACATGTTGCTACAGGTCTTGTTTTGTGAAGTTGTGACTTGTGATATCATGAAATTACTGTTAACACCATTAAGTGGCATTTGAATCACCCCACTTAATAAGAACTATGGTACCGTCCCGTTTTATGACTTCACTATTTAACTCTTTTGGCCATTGAACAACACCTTAGAGCAATGGTTGCTGTTTGAATATGCTTTTTGCTATATCTAAAAACTTTTTACTTACTTCGGTTTCTTGTAATCATCTATGTAAGAGGCTGCCCAAGAATCAGGTGATGTTGGGAGAAAATTTTCTGCACTTTACATATACCAAAATAACTGTGCTTAACTAGATTTATTAATATCCTTACCAACATGTATGTACAAGTTCAATTTAGGAATTTTCTCATTATGTTATTCTGATACTTATCTTTCTTCTTGTTTGTCTAGGTTGGATATATCAGAAGAAATTTTTTTATTGTATTTTTGGGATTGTTGGAACCAATTGAAGGTATATGTTCTTATGTCTTTATTATTGATTCACATAATTCCGCTCTTGCTTTCAAATACAATTATACCTGCTCAAGCAGCCAAGCAGAGATAGAAGAAAAGGGAGTACCCTTTTTTCCTTGTGGTTGTGAGTTTTTGGAAGGAAAGTATAACTAAAAGTCTAAAACAGTACATTACTATTTTACCCTTATGAGACTTAATTTGAGAAAAAACCACTATAAGTTTTTTTTTTTGCTTGTTTAAAATGTTATAAAAGTCTTTTATTACTTTCTTTCCAAATCTTGCCACTGTTGGGAAGAAAAGTTTTGGAGCAAATTTGCATTAAACTGTTCTCCAAGTCTTTTCTTTTCTGTCCTGTGCAAACTCGCACAACAGGGACTTTAGTTTTCACTCCTTTTCATTTCTCTCCTTTTTAAAACTCACAAACACAGTGTTCATCTTATAGATATGCAAAGAAGGCATCATTTATTGTTTGTGACTTCAAGATATAAACAGAGATGGAAAGAATTCTATATTCCCCACCAAATCATGGATATATGTAAAACAAAAATATCATGATTATATATATATATATGCCCTTTTCAGAAAAATGTCTTGATTTTGATGACATCATTGTGAATTAACCAGCTTTAGAAATTCAGTACCTAATTCAAATATCTATTATTTGTGGTCATGCATCATTTTTCATAAATTCGGAAATTCCTTTGCATCAATTGTTCGTTGCTGCATATGGTAAACAATACTTGGAATTCAACATTTTGCATATGACAACTTTTAAAGCAAAGTTGTTATATCCTTTAAATTCAGAAGAAATGCTGAAAATGTCTGAGGGAGGTATTATTCTATAGCCTCTCAGGAAATTACCTGTGATTATTGGTGATTTCAATGGCTGCCTGAGTATAGAAAGTTTTAAGTGACAATGCCTTGATTCTGTAACTTTTGGATTTGCAGGAAAATGTTACTGAAGACTTGCCAATGCCTCCACTATTTCAGTTTCTTAGTTTATTGGCATTCAAAATATTTGTTTGTGAGAAGGTAAGGTAAAATTGTAGTGAACCCCCTGTTTTTTTTCGGTTTATATTTTTCTTAAATGCTGAGGAAGGTGTGCATGTGCTTTAGTTATTTAAGCTTTGGATTCAGTGCATGTACAAAGTAGTATTTAGACAGTATTAGAAACATATACGAATCTGTAGCATGTATTTACAAGATTAAAATGCATTTCACATCATTGAGTATTACATATGAAACGAACCATTAAGGTTAGAAACCCAGGGAAAAATGAAGCATGAAGATAACCTTTTTAAAGAAAGTTAAAGAATCTCTTAAGGTGAAGCTGCAAGGGAAGAAGGCAGATTGAAAGCAAAGGATAGGACCCTGGTTCCAACCCCCCCCCCCCCCCCCCCCCCCCCCCCCCCCCCACCTGCTGCACTAGCACAGAACCGAATGATGGATTCTGGCGGCAAAGACTACAAAATTATTAAGCACTACCAACTAAGTCCTATGCTTGGTTTGAGGAGAGCAGTGTCTTTTGGGAATATTTATGCTCTTCTTTTAAAGCCTAACAAATCTAGTGTATAATCCATTTTATTCAAGTGATGAAGCCATCTTCATTGGCTTGTCTATAAGCAAGTGATTGTTTTCTGGGTTAATGGTGCAAATCCAATCTCACATCCGGTTTTACTATCACAATTAAATAGTGTTTATGAAGCTTCCCAATGTAGTTGAGCAATAAAATTTAATGCTGGATGCTCTAACATGGTAAGCTTGATTTGGAGAGGTTCTTGGTCTAGTCTCTCGGCTGTTTTGTTTTTCCTCATCTGCATGTCTGAATTGTCTACTCCCCAAAATGTGGTGTGTTCACACATGGGGAGGTTGTGACCATTCAAGCTTTCACATTTGTTCACATCATAAGGTTAACTCCCCTGACCTATATATTAGTTATGTGCTTCTCAACTCCATCAAGTTTTGCTATTTTGATGGTAGGACAACTCTTGCTAATATGTGCCTAATCTTTTGCTATTACTATGGTACTAGTTTTGTGCAATTTTTTATATTTATTTTTCATTTTTGACATCTCAGTCTCTGAAGTACTTTCCTGTTCACAGGTAGATGTTGCAATTATTGAAGTTGGTCTTGGAGGGAAAAAGGACTCAACAAATGTGGTACATTTCTTTTTCAGAGATTAACTTTGATTGTTTTGGTGTTGACTAACTACACAACTGCTCAACTATAATATCATGTGCCTGAGAAGAGAAGTTGCTTATCAGGAAATGAAAAGAAAAAAGTTAATGTCAAGAGAAGTCCATTCTTCTCTGCATTGCTGGAAAGCATGCCAAAACATAAGTAATTGATATCCTCGATCATTGAATTTATGGCTTAAACTATGCAGATCAAGAAACCTGTTGTTTGTGGCGTTGCTTCTCTTGGTATGGATCACATGGAAACATTGGGTATGCCACTTTTGTACATTTACATCTTTCTCTTAATTCTATTTTTCGTAAATAATTTCTTCAACCAAAATGCTTCATTGTTCCAATGGCAAATATTCCTTGCAAGTGTTTGAATTGTTGAGTAACTTGTATTGAAATTCTCCCACATGTTTTTATTCCATTCCAACTCTCTATCTCTCTCTCACACACACACACACACACATTTTTAATATTTGCATGTTAATTAGGAGAAAATATTTATTTCATGTAGCATATTAACATGCAGGTGATACCCTGGGAAAAATCGCTTCACACAAGGCTGGAATTTTCAAGGTACAAAGATAGCTCACAATTGTATGTATCCGACTGGTGCTTTCTATTTTCAAGTTTTTACTAAACTGGGTCAATGTCTTTCCTGCCCTTTGAAGCCTCAAATTCCTGCATTTACAGTACCACAACTTGCTGAAGCAATGGATATTCTTCAGGACAGGGCCCGTGAATTGCTGGTAAGATGCATTTCGTTGTGAACACAATATTTAGGCTCGTTGCATAAACAGGGCGAGCTTGGCCCAAATGTGGTTTATATGTAATTCTACTTGCAAGTTATATGCATATAACCTCATCCATTGACAGGATAAGTAGAGATCAAAATGGAGAGCACAGATATCATCTGTAACGAATTTTCTTTAATGATATACGTGTCTTTCATGTGTATGTAAGAATATACATGAAAGATATCTTAATTATTTTCATTATTATTACAGGTTCCTCTGGAAGTGGTAGCACCGCTTGACTATAAAAAATTGAATGGGCTAAAGCTAAGCTTGTCTGGGGATCACCAGTTCATCAATGCTGGTCTAGCTGTTTCACTTTGTAAAAGTTGGCTCCAGATTACAGGAAACTGGGATAAGCTTTCCCAAAATGTGAGTGAAATTCCCTACATGGTTACATCACCATAAAAGTGCTTTCCTTGTAGTCCATGTCATATTTTTTAATTAGGTTTTTGAACTTACTAACCTCCTAGCACATTTGACTAATTGAGTAAGAACCACTTAATGTTTGTAAAAAATAAACTAAAAATTCTTGTGCTTTTGTTTGTGCATTGTGCAAAATTGAATAATGGGTAGTAGGGTTTATAGAATTCGGATACTGCTAAGAGCTAACTAAAGCACCAGTATCAAGTGAGCAACAGGCTTTTCAATCGCGACACTACTACAAGGAAGAAACATAGCCTCTTGGACAATGTAAAAAAGACGAGTTCGTGAGAATCCTTCAAATGCTATCAAGTTGAACACTAAGGGAAGACAGAGATTCTTTGCAGCTTTCAACCTGTTTTCGTGATTAATTTTTTCTGGAAAGGTGGGCTTGTCTTTAGTGTCATAAAGTGCAAACCTGGATGTGGATTGATACGCTATATAAGGATTGGTGTTTTCTGAAGACCATTTTGACATTTTATGCATTGATAAGCTGTGAATGTTCTTCTCTTATTAAAAAACACTAATATTTGGATTTTTCCATACTTTAAATTCTCTGCCTGTTCAGGGGAAATTTCTTTCTTTCTTTAGTAGTTTTTCAGATATTGTGTTATTCATTTTCGTATGTTATAATCAACTTTTTCTTGGATATCAAATCAGGATAGCGGGGAAGACATTTTGCCAGAGGCATTTGTGAGGGGTCTTTCAACTGCACGTCTTTCTGGAAGGGCTCAAATTGTTAATGACTCTTCATTGAGGTCTTATAAATCACCAGAAGTAACTGAAATCTCTTCTGGAGATTTGATTTTCTACTTGGATGGAGCTCACAGTCCAGAGAGCATGGAGGCTTGTGCTAGATGGTTTTCTGATGCTGCTAAAGAAAACGAGAATATATTGCTGCCATCATCTTCTTCTAAAGTTGGAAATTTAGAGAAAATCTTGGGAAATGGTTACATTCAACATAGAGAAGGGACGGAATCCAATGAAACATCGAAGAAGGTGAAATTTTCTTTACAGTAGTCAAGTTCAAATTTCTCCTTTAAGCAGCAAAAGGTATATAATTTCCCCCCTGTAAAGCTTTATAATATGGATTACACATTTCAGATTCTTTTATTCAATTGCATGGATGCGAGAGATCCTCACATCCTTCTTTCAAGGCTTGTGAATATATGTGCTTCCTCAGGTATTGTTCTTGTACTATTGTTCTTATAGTACAAACAAGTTGATATATCATATTTTTATTCCCTGAAGATATTCAGCCTCCTACATTATGGCACGTGATGAATTGTTATGTAATTAAAGCTCTTTCTATTGTACAACATAAGTAAGACATAATATAAGTAGTGAGTAGCAATATACAATTTTTATTTCACCATTTGTAGTCACTAGTGTATTTCATTACATTAGTCTTCATTTTGAAGTTCTCTTGACTTTTTATGATTGGGTTTGCATGAGGATTTATCCATTCGTTGGTGCAAAAAAGAAACAAGGAAGAATGACTTTGCCAATATCCTTGTGCAAGTATAGAGTTGGGTAAACACAAAACAAGCCTGCTGCTTGTCCTGGTCATTTATTGACTGCTAATGTTTGTGAGCCAAGGAGAAGTCCTTAAGAAATTGGGAAATATTTGCCCCTTTTTTATGATTTGGGGTAGTCCGCAATCAATTAATTGTCAACTGCTTGTCATGGTAGTTTGTTAGTCTTGGAAACTTGCATGGGTAAAGATATCTGCATTGGAACATTGATCTGCTTGGGATTGTCTGAGACGGTATAAAGCTTGATACAAGCCCAAAGGGACGAAAGGTTGTTTTACTTCTGCCGAGTAAGTCTGAAAATTAGAAAGGTGGAGTAGAACCCTCCACGTGGAGAAAACCTTTTCTGTGGACACTAATAGTCCAGGCACCATTTTGGGCCAGAGGCTAGCAGCTTTCTGATAGTGGGGATACTCCTAATTGGTGGATGAGCTTGCACATCATGTCAGGATGGGACTGTTGCTATTGATTTACACTGGCTACAGGAAAATGTTCGGCGATTGACCAAGATGAGCACATTTTAGGGAAGTAATTAACATCATATCAAATCCTGCGGACATGTGGTTTGAGTCGCTATCAGCTTGTTTCTCTTGGGTTATCATCAATGGGCACCAATTTGGTGTCAGCAGACCATTAATTGATGTTGATTGATTGTTGTGCAAACACTGGTAGATTGTCAGCCATAATAGGCTTTTGTGTGTAGTAAGTATATCCTGGATCTAGTGTATGCTATGTGTTTTCTGGACAATTTGCTCATGTACCATGTGTGCATCAGGTGTATAGTAGCATGTGGTACTTACAATTGAAATGCAGCTGGGTGATAACTAAACTGATAACCACTCTGGTCCTCTGGATGAGTTGGTTTTTGCGGCTCACATGTTGGCACTCTGTCTTCACATTGTGCACCTGATTACATGTTATTTGGCTCCATAGACTAGGTATGTTTAGGCACATAGTGACCTGTAGGGTTGACTATTTATTTGTTTGGCGTGCATGCACAAGCTGACTATTTTGAAGGATTTCTGTGTGTGAAGCTTCATGTTATGAATTGCAATTCACATCAGGATTATGCATCCATGTCGAAATTATGTGCTATTGTTTGAAGGTCATCTTGATGTGGTGGGTTTGGAAATATTACCCAAATGTTTTGAATTTTTCAGACAGTACCAGATAAATTATAAGGTCTGTCTTTTAATGGTTTTAGTATCCGCGGGGATCATCAACAGTACCATTTTAAAGAATGTTAATAAATTCCAAAACTCCATTTCTTCGTCCAGTTGACAACCATCTTTTGGGTTGGTACAGTAGTGCCCCTTTTTTTGGTACTCCTGATGATAAATCCCTGATGTTAAAATTGTACAAGACTGTTATTGTGTTTCTGTTATTACATGTTTTGTCATTTTCAAGGTTAAGGTGGTTTATGGCAAAGTAGGAAAGCCAAAATAGATTGGCTTAAAGCCTCACTGCCCATACCCTTCCGTGTTAAAGAACTTGTGGGCGCCATGGTACTTATCTTGGTTCTGAAGTTTCTCAGTTTGTAAGTCATTCCCTTATGGGCTATTATTCTCTGTTTTTGTAACATGCCAATTTTGGAACGAATTGAAGTTGCTTTATACAGAGACCAGATAACCTGTAAGAATTGGACATGTTTCATCCCCTAATTGGAATTCCCAAATTGCTTCCTTCAATAATTTTTTCCCCCAATTTGGAATTCACAGTTTGTCTCGTTAAATAAGGACTTTATGTAACACTGATACGTTCACCATTATTATTTACTTGCCCAGGGTCTCATTTCTCGAAGGCCATTTTCGTCCCAAATCTATCAACATACAACAAAGTTACCTCTGGTGCCTCAGTCATTCCTTCAGATATTCCTGCCAGAGACTTGTCATGGCAATTCAACCTTCAGAGAATATGGGAAAAGATAGTTAATGGGAAAGGTAACTTCCTCCATATATTTGTTCTTTAAAAAGCCACAATATTTATTGTTAATGTCTTGCCATCTCCACTTCCTGTTTTATCTATGGCCCCATGTGCTGACAGATATCTCGATCAATCCCTTTGCCTCTCATTCTTCGAGAATCAGATAGATCATATTCAAGTTCGAATTTTTTCATATATATGCATACTGTCTAATGGTTTGTAGACATAAAGATTAATTTTAAATTATTATTTTCACCGAGTGCAATGGGGGAAGAACTTTCATGATTAATTGAGATTCTTGAGGAGAATTTAAAGGGCCAGCTGCTTGCACCGGCTCTTTGAATCCTCTTGAAGGATCACTGTTTAGTATATGTTACTTACAAAAGATCTCCATTGTTGTGTCTCAATTTCATGAGATATTACTCATCCCATCGACAAATAAGGAAAGCAGAGTGGAGGGACTATGAAAGGCTACTATGAGCAAAGTTGTTTATTTAGTGCTTAATTTTAATTTATCAGATATGCAATTGAGAATTTTGTTGTTTAAGCTTTTGAATGTTGACCCAATTTAGCGTATTCTGATGTCCTCCTTATCATGCAGATGTTGTGCTTGACAAGAAATCCATGACAGTGAGTACAGAGAACTTGCCACCCTATGAGTTCCTTAGTGAGGATGTTTCACGTCGCAATCCTGAAGATGGATATTTTCGTTGCAGTGCGGTGATTCCTTCATTGCCAGTGTCAATAAATTGGTTAAGGGGCTGTGTTAGAGAAAACCCTTCCCTTAGGATTCAGGTAAGAATATTCTGAGAAATCAAATGTACCATCATATCAACTTAGGTTTTCTTGAAGGTAATGTATCTGATATTTATCTATTTAGAGATAGGAATAAGGAGTGAATTAAAAATTAGTGACAAATACATAATAGATTCCATCTCCATGGAAGAGTTTGAAGATGATGGAGCTCTGTAGATAAATACACTAATCCGTGGAAGAATAACCTATTCAAACTAATAAAGTAGGCGGAGCTTCAGACCTAGAAAGTAAAAATTTTACCAAAATTCAATGTTAAAAAAAGACTTCAACATGTTAATTAGGAAGGACCACAAATGGAGGGGAATACATTCTGTGATGACTGTTTGAAATGGCTAGTTATGCCAGTACATGTAAACTGACTTGATCGCCAGTCTGTCTATACCTGGAACTGTATTGCCTATCCTATAAGGTCTAAAGTCATACACCGAAGTCTTTGCTGCTTAAGATGCTTGACTGAAATCTAAAAGTTTTTCTTTGTATAGACTGCAAATTATTTGTACGAAATTTGATTGTGAAATATCCTTAGGCTCCCATGACTTAGTTTCTCTTACCAGAATTCAATTTGAAATCTCCAAAATGAAGGAAAAGTTAACTTCCCATGTTTTTTCCTGGATGCTGGCAAAGATAAGCTTACTTTGCTGGTGCGCTTTGTTCATTATTTTAGTGATAGTATATATATATATATATATATGGGAATCAATAGCAAGTGTTGGATGTGGTCCACTTTATAGCTAGCGTACCTATAATTGTCCATCTAGACAACTGATGGACACGATTTAAATAGCGTATGGTGCCATTATCGATGGTGTCTGTCATTGTTTAGATGGACAATTATAGATGCACCGGATGTGAAATGGGCCATTACTAGCGCTGATTATAGATCAATCCCTTGTTTATATAGATATTATGTTCGAGCACACATATAACTAAGTTTATCACCAGTTATCCTTCTCAGTTTGTACCTTGTATTGAAAGAAGTTCATATATGCAGGTTCTTGTTACTGGCTCATTGCACCTGGTCGGAGATGTATTAAAGCTTCTAAGAAGGTGATTTTAGCTGCCTCAAGTAATAAGGATTATAGAAGATATTCTTACCACATTACCTTTGTTGGTTTCATGAAATCATTCTTTTAAGCAGCCAAAAAAAAAAGAGCAAATTTTCCTAGTGGAGGTCATAGATTTATTGTGATAAAGAACATCAATTTGGCCTTTTTTTTATTTGTTAATCTTAGATTATGCAAGTTTAGGCGCTAAGTTGAAAAATACTCATTATTTTACTGGTTTTGCATTAAAAATTGTATTTGTCGAATTTCATTTTCTGCAAAAGGTAATATTGCAAGAGCTATAACCACAATTGTTTTTATTCATCTTGGAATTGTATGAAACTTGGCCTTTTGTATATTCTTGTATTATCTAATGTGGAAGTTTCAGTTTTTGGAATGTTTATGTTTATGCATTTCATTTGGTCAATATAGGAGGTGCTAAGCCCCTAATGCGTGTTTAGATTTATTATCTTGTAATAGTGTAGATTTTTTTAAAAAAATTAATAGGAGAAAAATAAATAAATAAATAAAATTCAAAATCTCAAATAGTGATAATAATGTTATTTCTTAGGTCCAATTCTGAGTATCTTTATATTCACACCTCACCTGAGTTCTTAAAATGTATACGAAAATTCTTATCCATATATCTTAAATTTGATGAGAATAAACTTTTGAAACATCCCTCCATGTAACCAAGTTTGAGTGTGCACGTAACCGTTTAAATTGAATGCGTTCAAGTTCCTAAAATATCACTCGTGTTAATGAAATTAATATAATCAATTTGAGTATGTTGTATTATTTTTATACAATTATTATTAAAAAGTGATTGTTTTTTTCGTAAATGGCATTTTTTATTTATGAAAGTGATGGAGTAAAATACAACATTCTTAATTTATATTGCGTCTCGTGTCACCATAATTTTTTTTTTACTCTCTACAAGTTTAGTTATATTATTGTTTTTTTCTTTTAATTTAAAAAATATATATCTTTGTATTTAAAAAATATGACTTATTTTAACTCATTAAAGTTAGTTTTCAAATTTATTTATGTATAAAAAAAACATTGAATGTTATAGTGGATAGTGATTTTTGAATAATTTACAACACTTGGTTTTTATATTGGCTTAAATTAATTAAATTCTACTCCCTTTGTTTCACCAAGAAATAAAAAATCCACGTGTTTAAAAAAATGTTTTAAATAAAAAGCGTAAGATAAAGATTACTCTCGTTATAGTGATAAGTTATTATTAAGTTTCATATAAGATAATTACTACTCTCTTGTTTTAAAATATATGATCAAATTTAATTTTTAAAATTAATTTAAAATATTTATAAATATAAAATAAATATAATTTATTTAATTTTAAATAACATGATTATAAAAATTAAACTATCCGAATTAAAATAATTATTTAATTAGAAGATTTATTTATTTATTTAGCTTAGGGTTTTTTTTTGGACATGAAAAGATTTATTATTTTCAAATGTGAAATAAATACGTTAATTTTGAATTTAATTTTAAAAAATAAATAAATTAGGTTAATACTGACTTGTGTGTTTGAACGGAGGGAGTTATTAGATTTAATGTGATTATATAGTGTAATTTAATAAGAATCTAAGTACTAATGAACTTTAATTTAGTTAGACACTATTTAAGTAATGAATTCATGATTAAAAGAAATATAATTAAATTGCGATGTTAAAATTTCAAGTGTTAATAAATTTTAATTTAATTTATTAATTAAATTAATAAGAAAAGTGCAGAACTAAAACTAACTAAATTTGTGTTTTAATTATGAGTGTTACTATATATCTATTTAGTAAATAAAGTGCGATGACGGTTTAGTGTAAACATATTTCTTTGATTTTTTTGCCTTTTTCAAAAATGCTCTTTGACTTTTAATATAATTTTTATATTATCTTTTTTATATATATTTTTAATATTTTTATTTAATCATTCAAATTTTATATAATTTATATTTTATCTCAGATAACTTATACACCATACTCTTTTATTCTCTCACACTCTCTTATTCTATTACATTAAATTACACTTGATGTGTGTAGTTAATTAGTGACTATAAATTTATGTCCATATCAATATGGATTTATGTGGATACATGGTATAGAAGAGGATAAGGAAATGACTCAAATATTATTTTGTTATCTTATGCAAATATTAATTTTGAATTTAAAATATTTTACAAAATAAAAATTATTTGTATATTGACTAAATTAATAACGAATGTGGATTGTTATTACCGTGAAATAAATATATATCATATAAAATATGATAAAATAATATTATACAGAACTCATATCCCATATTTACACATGCGTCATTATTAATTATCTATATAAATTTTCTGTCATACTCTCTCTATCCCAAAAAAATGATTCAAGGACAATTTTTACGTAATTTACATTTTGTTTCTGATTTTTGGACGAAAAAGAAAAGAATAGAAAACTTAATTAAAATAGAAAAAAGAATTAAAATTTTCTTTTGTGTTGTTTCTGAATTTTTAATAAAAAAGAATAAAAAACTTAAATAAATTTTTTTCTTGTTTATGAGTTTAATGAAAAGTAAAGAAAAAAAATATTTTTTATAAATTTATCCTTTTTCTGCATGTCATGTATCGATTATAGTTATAATTATTGAACTATGAATTATTTAAGCAGCCGCTCGTATTCAAGATCGTCTTCAATTCGTCCCAATGGTGCACACAGATGGCAAAACTATACGACTAGACCAAAGTATGGCCAGTACTCTTAGCATTACCAATCAATTGTGTATTTCCCTCTCTTCCCACATATAATCTTTTGTTTGTAGAAATATGTAATCCTAGGAAAGGCAAATTGGAGTAGTAGGTTCCTCCCCGTTTTCACTGTCTGTATAATCTGATTTTTCCCATCTATCTTAGAAAAACAGACTATCATGCACACATTTAGGTCTCCCTCCGTCCTAAAAAAGGAGCGCCATTTCCTTTGTAAGATACAAAGAAATGGGTACTCTTTTTTGAAGGACGGATGGTGTACGATGGATGCTTATATTTACTTGTAGATGCATGTGTTAAACGATAGTTCCTTGGAATCACCACCGTGGCACTAGATATTGCTCTCTACACCTTCACTGATAATACTTTATTTTGTATAATAATTTCCTAAAATCTTACTGCTTTTGTTGTTTAATATGTATTGGTTTAGTGGAAAGTAGTATTTTCTTTCTATTGATGATATGAGCTAAATGTAATAATATTACGTGTTACATTATAGTGACATCAAATTGGACGAGGCTGCCATTCTGCATTACACTTACCCCAAGTTTTCGGATTTAACTTCAAGACGTGATAGATGTGGCTGCAGGCCTACACAAAAGGATGTTAAGAGATGCTTTATATTAGATTTTGACAGAGCTGTAAGTTCTGACGCATTTAATTTGCCTCTTTTCTTTCATTTGAATGAACCCAATTTACTATATTCTTTTATCTCTGCCTTGACAGCTTGACTAGTTTAGGTTTTTGTTACCTTTTAACTGTAAATAGATCTGTTATTAGTACTTGCATGTTTATAATTATAAATCTTATTTAATGATTACAAGCATCAGGTTTGTATGACTTTATTTACTTCATAATCATTGTAATGTATCCTGCATCATATAATCATCTAGATGTGATTGAACATATTGGTGTTGTCAAGGTATAACTCCTATGCACTGGTCTTTTTTAGGTATAGGATGGACTGTTTTTGTCTAGGAATTGGGTTGTTTGGAAGCATTAAGTCAATCACGATCTTGCCTTTTGTGGTTTTTAATACATTTTTGAAACTTGCGAAGCATGGGTGTTATAGATTACTTGAATTGTCCAACACATAATTGCAACTTAGTGAAGGAGAATTATAAACTAATGCTTCTGATGTGGAGACTGGAGAATACTTTCCCACAACATATGAAGTTTTGGCCTCCAGCTTTTTCTCTGTTTTTCGTTAAAAGTTAGTTGATGGCCATGCGTAATGTTTCTAGATGTGAGTTGTGTCAACCATAAGGTATTCCTTGTCCTGTGACCTTAAAAAAGTACACTGTTGGGAATGGTTTGTAGCATAGTTTTTTTGAAGATAGAAATATCTTGTTGGTTTATCATAAAGTTCTGCGTAATAGCGATTATCTCTAGATTCGAACATAGTTTCTTGTCCAAATTCTAAGCTACTTGATTGGTTTTAACTATGTTATTCTTTGATCTTTCATGCCAAGTCAAGGGTGTCATTTTTGGGGCCAAACTATATAGGAACCCATGGTTTATGCCATCTAGACTCTGGAGTGATCAGATGTTACGTTGTGCGTGGGGTTAAGTACTAGTTGTAAGAGTGTATTAAAATACCTATTATTATTAACTCTGTTATGTAATGGAGTTGAGAACTTAAGATTGAGTGAAGCAACTCTGAGGGGTATATAACCTAATCAATTTTAGTTGAGGATCCTGAAATATTAACAGCTATACTATTTCATAGCACTCAACATCGTCTTCTGGCCGTTTACCTTGTACAATGCCTGGATCCTGTTCTTCCGCATAACGGGTAATTGTAAACACAATAAAATCATCCTTAGGAAGCACTGTTTAAACTTGTAGTAATCAGTATACTTATGCTTACTGCGGACTCAAAAGCTTTGTGATGAACATCATATTATCTCACACAGATGATGATATACTGAATATTGGGTTGATTTAACATTCTGATTAGTTTTTCATATTGCATATTGCCATTGACATTCATATGGATGGTAATGCTAATGTTGATTCATAGAATATAGATATACTAAAATTAGAGATTCTATCAGAACAACATTTAAGATCGAAAGGTATTTAACCCAGACATCTAATATTTTGAAATTCATTTTGCTTAATGCTGCTATTTGACTATTGCAAATGGTAAAACACTGCAGCACTTGGTTCAAAAACTCCAACAATACATGGTATATTTGGAAATTTCCTTCTTGGCCTTTTCCTTTTCTTCAAGTATATAGATTGGAATTGTATCCCACCACAAATTAAATAAAAGGCAGCATTTTCATTAGTGTAATTGAATATATGAGACCTCATCTGCTTGTATTCTATACACATCAAATTTGAGTTACAAACATTGTTTTACTGTAACATGGTCTCCTACTGATTATCTCGTAGTGACATTTCATTAGTGTAGTTGAATATAATAAATACAACATGAAATAAAGATTTGTTGAAGTGACCTCCCTTCTTAGGAAAAGAATATTAAACGTTTTTAGTGTTAACTGCAACACATTGAAATGTTTGTTTCCCAGATGAAACGACATTTTTGTTTGAATTACATTCCTTGGAAAAAACTGTATTGATGCGAGACGATTGTTTTGTTCTCTGACAGAGAAAATGGATTCCCTTGAAATCAAACTTATCTTGATTAGAATTTTTAACCCTGGCTCCCCTCCCTTCATACCCGTTGTGAAAAGATTGCAAACACTTGATCACTGTGCTATAATTTCTTTTAATAGAAAACTGAACATTTTCTTTCCACCTTAATTGTGGAAGTGATATTTTGATTTTGAATCTTGTGAGAACTTCTTCTTAGTAATCTTTTACTTGCTCTGGGTATCGTGAACACGTTGTATGGACTGATGAAGCTCTAAAGAAGGGCATTCTAACTCACATTTATGCTCCAATGGTGAGTCCAATTGGTTAATTTTCGAAATAGAATGTTTTATCCTAAAAAATTATTTGCATGTTGAATCTCTTTCATTTTTTTTCTAGATTTCTTTGATAAATACAATATTACCTGGTTGTTACACAGGCAAGATTATTGTAATACCATGGTGCCTTCCTAATATATCTTTATTAACAGGTCATTATTCAAGGACTGAGGGAATCCGGAATTTTCAATTCTATAAATGAATCTGCACAGACAAGTCTATCAAATGATACATTTTCATCATTATGCCGAAAGTATTAACTCCTCTAGAGCCGTCGAATTCAGAGCAATCTCTTCAAGAAAGTTTGGTAAGCTGTAGAATTTAAAGCAACTGCAAAGAAGGTTTTGGACATTTTAGGCACTGATTATGCAGCAATTCCGCCATTACCTGCTCCTGCTCCTGACTTGGATAATATTCACCTTGATATATATATATATATATATATATTTGGGGGGGAGGGGCTGTTCATGATCAAATATTCTGCTTTGAAACTGAGCTGGCAAAAGATTTGGCGAAGGTGTTTTCGATCATTAACTAAGCGCTGGTGTACATTTCAGACATAGATTAAAGGTTTTAGATGTAGACACTAGACAGGGATCCTGCTAGCGGATCCATAATTTCCAGGCGGCTGCTTGGCTGAGGTTACATGTTAGATGGACAAATTATGTGTCCGATTTTCTTTCTTGTGTACAACAAAGCAAAGGCATGGTAATGATCGGTTTACCCCTATAAATGGTATAATTGGCATTTAATTTTGCGAATTAATATTTTCACAAGAAAAATTGATATTTTTCCAATATTCTATTCACATAAAGATGAGTTCTACTTTCTATTCATGTACGTGAGCAGAGTCTTACGAAAATATCAATTTTTCTTATAAAAATATCAGTCGTCTTAATTTTTTGTCATTTTTAGTTTTGCACCAACTATAGTTCAGTAAATCAAGTCCATTAATAGTGTTAAAACTTTTCGTTTTTATTTTGAATTTAGTATATGATATGTGGTTACATGATTACAATGAGGATTTTGTTTTTGTTTTGTTGTTGTTGTTGTTGTTGTTGTTTTTATACGATATTGATGCGAAAACTATATCATTGGTGGGTAAATTTTTTTCTATTTTTGATATTGTATAGATAACCCTATTTGCAAGCGTTTCTTTTTACTTAAAAGAATAAAAACAAAACAAAAATAATATAAAAGCTTCTCCAACGCGTATTATTTTAATTATTTAATCTCTTAAGAAAATCTAATATTATTATGATTGATTGTTTTTTTCTTAAATTTTTGGGAAAATCTGAGAGAAGAAATATTATTAACAAGAAATCGAATTAGTTGAAACAAAAGCTTATTCTACCCAATAATAAAATTCAAAAAAATAAAATATAATAATTTTTTTTAATAATTAAGATAAATATAATATTTGAATGTGATATATTTATAATTATTTTTTCAGCACTTGTAGTCCGCACGTGTACTATGTTGAGCTCAACAGTAATGACATGTCCAATCGGATGTTATGGAGGCACCCAATTGGATAGTACACCTCGGTACCAGATCGCCGAAAACTGATAGTAGAGTAAAGAGACTTGTATTCTCTTGAAGCGAAACTAGAGAGAGAAAGGAGTGAGCAGAGGAGAGATAATTCACCATGGCGGCTCGGAAGAGGGCTTCTATAGACGGCACTGTAAAAGCTAGATCAACCGGCGAAACACAAAAGCACAAATCCGAAGAAGCGAACGCCGGTACGACTTCAACCTCCCCAATAGACCCTCCGATCGCTTGGACAAAAGCAGGCCAAATACTGAAATTCGCAATCATATTCTTCATTCCCTACTTTTACCTAATATTCTACCATTATGGGTCTAGTATTGAACCTGAGCTCAAGAGATCGATCCTTATAAATGCCCTCGTCAGCTTCACCGGCTTCTTTCTAACCCTAGCTATGATCCCGGTTGCTTCTCGATACGTTCTCAGGCGTAATATGTTTGGTTACGATATTAATAAGAAGGGCACTCCTCAAGGTTCTATCAAAGTGTGAGTCTTTTTTTTCCTCCTATAAATATTGTTGGAATTTAATTAGATTCCAGTCACGGCATTAAATATCTCGATTATACTTTTTTAGCTCTATATTTGTTTATGAAAATGATATCTACAGCTGAGTTCCATGTCCTCCTCCTTAAATTCACGAGTCTAAGATTGTTTTTTACTCGTATATACTCTTGTTCTTGAATTGGATTCATGATCTTGGCATATGCTGAAAATTTCTCTGGGGTGTCTGTCTTTCAATCAAAATGATTTTAGTCTGCCCATTACTAATTGGCATTTTGACTTTAATTTGTTTTTTTTTTCTTCTGGTGATTAAATATTGTTACATGTGGCATCCGTAATGAGAAACAGTTTTGTTATTTAAAATTTATGGAGGAATGTTTAAGATCCTAATATTTTTACTCAAAAGTCGGACAGATAATTGTGTCATTAATTCATTCAAATTGTTAGATTTTATTTCCATCTGATATTATGAAGTTAGCATGTGGCTTTGATTTTTTTTTTTTTAATTTGTTTCAATATATTCCAATCTTCCATAGTTCAAATTGTGATACTTTATTACTTTCATTGCTCCAAATAATTCAGATTTGGAAGTAACAAAGTGTTTCTCTTCAATCAATTGTATAATATCTCAATACACTAAATATTATATATGATAGACATTGACCATGTGTTATTTTTTAAAATTGTCTGATCTTGAACTTGGACAATCTGTGGGTTTGAAATATTTTTTTTCCAGTAATTGAAGGATTATTTTTCATTCTATATTTCTAAGGACAATTTATAGATCAAAAGTTATTGTTACCCTAGTTCTCATCAAATAATATTCAAATATCTCACTAATTTTCCCCCACCATTTTTAAAGATTTGGCATTGTATGATTCTTTAAATTTCCCATGATCAATTTTTATAAGAAAGAATTACAATCAACCATGCTTTTGGTAACAAATATGAATGAAGGGGCAAAAATATACTTTAACCCATTCAAGTTGGTACGTTTTGTGAAATAGCCCACTGAACTAAAAATAACTACAATTATGAAACCGAACTACTAAAAACACTATAATTGTCCCATTTTGTCAAATTAATCAAACGACCATCCAAATCAAATTCTATTTTTCCTATGTGGCCAATTGAAATTAAAAGAAAAATGACATGGAAAAAAGAGAGCAGTTAAGTCAGTTACCCAACAAGAAAGTTCATGCGAATGAACTTAAAAAACAAAATAAAAATAAAGAAGGTCAAACCCATCAGCATCCATCTTATTCCTTGTTCCAAATTTGAATATTTTGGTTCTCCCTTCTTCCAAATCCATCTTATCTCTTCTCCCTCATCACGTCTCTCTTTCTTCTCCTTTCTTCCTGATCACCATCATCATCATTACCAAAAATGCAGTGCCAGAATCAACCATAATCACCGGCGCTCAACCATGCATCACCGGAATCCACGCACCCAACCATACATTGCCGGCAACCAACCTTCTTTCATTCGGTCGAGGCAGCCTAGATCTGCTAAATCACCCATGATCCACGTCATCCTATAAGAACAAAAAGAAGAAAAAAGGAGAAAAAAAGAAGAAAACCCGAAAATCTCAAATCAAAATTCAACAATTAAAGTATAAAGTTTAGATTTACTACATAGAAATTCAACAATTAAAATATATAAACCTTGTTGACGATCTCTTCGTCGACGGTTTCTTCATCTTCTCCAACGACGATCGCTTCATCTTCTCTAATGATGCTCTTCTCTGTGCCAAGCATCATGTGTGTTTTATGTTCTGGATGGGCCACGTCATTATTGATTCAATTTTATTTTTTTAAAAATCCATGTAAGAAATTACTGTACTCAATTTGACGGACGTTTAAAAAATTTGATAGAATGGGTTAATTACAACATTTTTAAAAGTTCAGTTTCCTAATTGCAATTTTTTTTAAGTTCAGTGGACTATTGCATAAAACGTGTCAACTTGAATGGGATAAATTATATTTTTGCCGAATGAAGAGACATACAAAACTTTAGACTTTTGACAAACACGTTTTGGCATTGACAGTATCTTTTCTTGCAGGCCTGAATCGCTGGGGATTGTTGTTGGAATTGTTTTCTTGGTCTTGACCATCTTATTTCAGTATTTTAACTTCACGTCAGATTCAAATGTAAGTATTTTATGTTTCAGATAGGCAAAATTTGGATTTCTAGCAATAATTCTATGATATCCTCTCTCTTTCTCGTGACCATCTCTCTTCTTCTTTTTTTCTTTCTCCTAACTAACAAGAATACAACGTATGTGATATTAAAGGGAAAAGTGAAGCATGATGGACAAGGGAGAGACGAAAGTTGATCAAACAACATAAAGAGGAAGAAGTTTATAGTAAATGCTACCTAAGACTGTGGTCTATGGAGTTCTTAGTAATTGTTGTGCAATTGCGAGTGATGATGAATGCTTTTTTTTTTTGGGGCAAAACAAATTCAAGCAACATTCAGTGAAGTTAGCTTTACCTTTTACTAAGTTGACAAATATAATAAAGTGGATAAATGGAAAAGCAAACTAGGATAAAATTTGTCGCAAGCATGGTATCTATTTTCAAAAGAGGGATGTAAGTTCAGCTAGTCCTATTAAAGGGTAAGATCTTGCTTTTGAAGAGGGATGTGATTTCAGGCTTTCAGCTAGTCCTAGTATAACGTAGGGGTAGAAAAATATTTCTTTTAGAAGTTGGATTTTGAGAAAGCATATTACAGGGTAGGTTGGGGTTTTTTAGCCTATTCCAGTGCTTGGAAATTAATCTCTCAGGGATATAACTCTTTGTATTCTCTTATTCGCTTATATGTTGATGCTGGCACTCACATTCGTTTTCGGGAGGATGTTTAGGTAGGTGCTAGTCTTTCTCGTGAGCGTTTTCTCGCTTTTTCCGCCTTTCATTTTCTTGAGTATTTCGTGTTTCTAGATTCTACTAGGAGGGGAGACCATTTCATGGAATTTCTACTTCTTTCACGTATTAATATGTAGGGAAGCTTAGGATAACACCACGTATATTCAACTCCTTGTTGGATAGCTATATTTTGTTTATAAACAATCCTGCAAGCTTTATATTGGTGATACTTTTTGTACTTACTTTGCTATTGTCCTCTACTCCATTTTTCTATAGCGTCCTACATGTGGAATGAAAAGGCTCCTTATAAAGTTAAGGCTTTTATGTGTTCATTGTTCCGGTTCACTTTAACACAAGACCCAACAAATCTCAATCTCCATAGTAACCAGACACGAGTGTTATATGTATGTAAGAGAGCTAATCTTGCTCACATATTTATCGAGTGTATGATGGTTTGCCAGCTTTGGTGCTCTTTGTTTGGTGTCTTTGATAGTGTTGAGTGTGTCCTTCTAAAGTGAAGAACTTGCTTGTTACCAATTTTGTTTTTGAGTTGGTGGTGTAAGGACCGATAGATTCTATGGGGATGTGCCTGTTTTGCCAATTTATTGGGATTGGTGGACATAGTGGAACACATGAATTTCAGTTGACGAGTTTTCAGATGCTTTTAGATCGGTGTTTTAAAAATCCCCGCCTAGGTCCAATTAGTCCTCGCTTAGGCCCCTTTGCCGCCACGCCTAGGTGTTAGCCCCCCCCCCCCCCCGACGCCTTGCCTAGGCCCAAGGCGAGAAAAAAATTCTTCCAGAAAATTAAACGGGCCTAGGCGGGTAAGACAGAGAAATTAGGCTGGCCTAGGCGGAGAAATTAGGGCTGCAATTGTTTTTATTTTATTTTAATAACTAAGCTACAAAATGACGTCGTGAGAGTAGATGATGAAGTTGAGGACTGTTCGGGCTTTACTTGGAAGGCGGTTGGTAAAACATCTAGGGCAAATAGCGTGCTAGAGCCTAGGAGAAGTAATAAAAATGTTGGAGTCAGAGAACTCCATGAAGAATATTTTTTGTCAGATGATGACACGGATGAAGAGAGAGATGATAAGTATGAGTATGAGTCCGATAAGGACATTATATTGGAAGAATATGGAGAAGAAGAGTTATAGATATAGATGAATATGGAGATGATGACTATTAGTTTGAATTTTTTATTATTTATTTGTGTTTGAACTTTGGACAATTCATGTTTGTGTTTGAACTTTGACAATATGGATATGTTTTTGAACTTTAAGCAAATGCATTTATTATCTTTATCATAGATTGTTTTGTTTTATATTATTGTTTTGTTTGGATAAATGTAAGATAAAATATTAAAATTAGTTTAAAATAAATAATCCCACCTACGCCCCCCCCCCCCCCCCCCCCCCCCCCCCCCCCCCGGCCGCCCTCCTCCCGCCTAGCACCTTTTAGAACATTGTTTGAGATAGATTGTCTTTAAGCATTTTGAGGAGTTTCACTCTCAGGTTACATAGGGATTGGAGAGTAATGCCCCATAGTGATTTTCGATTTCCTTTTCCAATTGTATTGTTTTTAAGTTTTCTTGGGAGGATATCTTGTTCTCACTTTGCATTGTCATTCCTCTCTCTTCTTTCTAATAAAATCTTCCGCATTTAAAAAAACCAACATAGTGACATTGTTTTTTCCTCATTTGATGGCTTTTTCTTCCTTTTTCAGTAGAGACAAAGCTACTTTTTAATTTTCTTTTTTTAGGGTATTCAGTATTGATTGTTTCAATTATGCAGTGGCTTGTTGAGTACAATGCAGCATTAGCATCCATCTGCTTCATGATATTGCTTGGATTTGTGGATGATGTCCTTGATATCCCTTGGAGAGTGTGAGTTTGTGAGCCATGCTACAAAAATTAAATTTCTCTTTTTTTATTTTCTTTTAGACGCCTATATGTATCGGTGTTAGTGCTAAACCAGTATGATGCTATTGCAAAGCCAGGAAATTGTTGTTGCCGTCAATTGCTGCTCTTCCCTTGTTGATGGCCTATGCTGGACATACAACTATCATTATACCAAAGCCTCTTGTTTCTTATGTTGGTATTGAGATTCTGGATCTAGGTAAGTTGTTATAAAATAAAGGTTCTTTAAGCTACTATAATTCTGTGAAAGCGGTCGGGTATTGGATACAAATAGCATTAGACATGTAGCATTCAAGTATTAATTGCATGAATCTGTCAAATTTTTGTTTTAGAGGTATAATGTGGTCATTCTTTACCTAGGTGGATAGGCTACTAGTATTTTTCTACTCTCACTCTTTTTTGTTGAAATCTTATTAATGTGTCTAAACTTTCTATTACTTTTGGATAGGATGGTTATATAAACTATATATGGGGCTCTTGGCTGTATTTTGTACAAACTCCATCAATATTCATGCTGGTATAAATGGCCTGGAAGTTGGGCAGACAGTCGTTATTGCATCTGCTGTAAGCATCAATTCTTGTAAGAAAATTAGGAGATTTGACTTGCTTACCGAATCTGATATAAAAATTTCTCACTTATCCAACCAAAGTATTGGATTTGACTTAGTTTGATGATTTTACAGATTCTGGTACATAATATCATGCAAATTGGAGCATCTACGGACCCAGAGTATAAGCAAGCTCATGCATTCTCCATTTACCTTGTTCAACCATTACTTGCAACTTCGTTAGCTTTACTTTCTTACAACTGGTAATGATACTGTCATTCTTAAATGGTTTTACCAAGGGTTGGGATTAATTTTGTATCCCATAATTATGTTATCCGTCATCTAGTTTTTGGTTTCTCTTCATATTTTAGGTATCCTTCATCAGTTTTTGTGGGTGATACCTACACATACTTCTCTGGAATGACAATGGCTGTAGTTGGTATTTTGGGCCACTATAGGTGCGTTTGCTCAGCATCTCTCCTCCTTGTTGATCAATTACATATTATAGTTAAGATATATAGAATATGGATAATATCACAATCTTGTTTTGATTCTTAAAACTGAAATGGAGATATGTATCTTAATATCTTGTTTTGTAGAAATTATAATCTTCCTTATATAATGTAAAAAGGGAGAAAAAGCTTGCTCTTTTTTAAGGGGCCTGATATTGATATTATGATATATGAAGCTTCTGTCTACCATTACTTGATGGTGACAAACATACATCAACTCACTACTGCATGATAAAATATCTCCTTTGAATAAATGCATTTCATTGTTTCATTTATTTCTGTCCTACTTTCCACCAAGTAATTAGGTTAATTCTACGAATTCATGTTGCAGTGAAACACTCCTTATATTCTTCCTTCCTCAAGTTTTGAACTTCCTCTTGTCACTTCCTCAGGTTTGCTCTCTGTAATTCCGTTTCTCTCTCTCTCTCTCTCTATATATATATATATATATACTTTATGTGAGATTTAAGAATTCTAACCAGCCATAATTTTTTCTACCAGCTTTCTGGATATATTCCTTGTCCAAGGCATCGGCTACCAAGGTAGCCTTTAAGTTTCTATCTTCTTGCCTACGTTTCATAAATTATTGCCCGAAACTCTGAATTTCAGTGACATATTGTAACTTTTTACTGTCATTCATTTTGCTTTGTAACTGTCCAGGTTTGACCCTCAGACAGGACTACTGACTGGAACTAATGATGGAACCCTTGTGAACTTATCCTTGAGACTATTTGGCAGGAGGTCTGAAAAGTCACTTTGCATCCTACTACTTGTTCTCCAGGTAACGTAGCTCATATGTTCTCATTTAGTCTGCAAGCTACTATTAAAAAAAGAAAGCTTCATTACTAGTTTAGGCTTACACATAGTTCACTGTGTGGTATTGATCTATTTATCAACCAAATCAGCCTAACAAATGATTTTGGAGAAGTTGACACTAATCTTGTGCTTTTATATGATTCACAATATTAATTTTGAACCTTAAACATGGGGTTATCTTCCTCATTTCATCCCCTAGTTACTCCAGAAAAATTATAATTTGGTTCTCGTGTCCATTTCTCTTTAGCAGCCCCAACAGATCATAGTCACCCCCTCTTTCTGATTGGTGAAAAACTGGCAGTAAGATTTGTCTTTATATATCTGGCAGTGAACTATGCTGTAGATGATTTTTTCTAATTTCTTCTTTCTATTCTCATTCTGTACCCCAAATAGAAAATCCATGTGAAGGGATGTTTTTTACAGATTGATGACTTAAAATCCAGAGAAGCATTGTCCATTTGTCAAACTAAGGATAGGAATAGAAGATTTGTATGGAAACAAGGTGTCCAAATATGTAAGCAATATTATAAACTATGCTGCACCAAAGATGGGACTATTGAATCTTAAAAGTTTGGAGCTATCTTATATCTTTATATGATTTAAATTAACTAGTTGGAGATAAGTAGACTTGAATCGCTGAGTTCCGCGATTGGGTAAACAATTTAACTTCGTTGTGCAGTACGTGATGCAATAGCACAATCTAAACTGCAGTTAGGTTATCCTTCTCTAAATATCAGTTGCCAAATTCAATTGGAACATTGTTGCTGATCATCATTATGTGTTGGGCATTTAAGCTTTTCCATTTTATGAAAAAAAGAAGAATGACTTTATTTATTTTGTATAAAAATCGTCTTTTAAAATACTCATTTACCATGTGGTGAAATCCTGCTAATCCCATGTTCACCTGATTCTTAACTTAATACCCCCTCATACATATAGGTATTGATATTCTCATTTTACCTCTTGATTTTTTCTCTTACATGCATGTTAAGGTTTTCTAGGATGTGTATTTTCCTCCTGTAACTTTCCCAAATAACAACTCTAGTCTTAACATTTAATATTTTAAAAGTGAATCGTCAGAAGATTATGTCTATGGTGTCCAAGCAAAGCTTGGTGTGCATAATGATTAAGTAGTGAAACAGGACTCTTTTTGGACCGAGGGAGTATTACCATTTCAACCAACTGTAGCCTCCTTTACATATGATCATTTTAGTAGTTATTACTAGACTTGTCCTCTTCTTAATGGGACTGGTCGTGTTCCCCTACCAAACCCATGTAGAACCACAACTCGTCAGCTGTTCTTTGAACCATGAACATTCAGGAGGATGTTTTGTGAAAGGTTGAATTTTATAAATTTTTATCAAATAGGTGTAACTTGTTGCATTGCTGTATAGGGTTCATTATAAGTTACATTTTTTTTAGTTTCTAACCTAGTCTATAGTTCAAGGTTCAAGATGCATCAAGAAAGAGTTACATTTCATATGGGTTCATAGTGTGTGTGTATTAGCATTATAACAAGAGTTATATATATATTTATATTTGGCACAGGTTATAGGCTGCTGCTTCTGCTTCTTGTTGAGATGGGTCCTCACTGGATGGTACAAATAAGAAGGCTGCTGCAGCAGCAGAGGGGGGAAATCCCCTCCCAGATGTCGTCATTAACACTATTACCTTACCAGACGCATTGTGTTATTTGTTTCCATGTTCCAGTGTTTAGTATTTTGACAGCATAACAGGAGTTATATTTCAAAAGGGAGACAAGATTATGTAGGTGACAGTTTATGGTGATGATATATTACTCGAAAGTCTCAATTTTCCTCCTTGTATTATGTCCATCTTTGTTGAGGAATTTTGTCGAAAGTTATAAATACAAATCTAGGCTTAATAGTAGTGGGTGTTACAAGTTTATCTTGATGTAAAGAACTTTCATCATTTGTTTGTTGTTTGAAAGAGCCTTGTGTATTAATTCTGTTGTGTTGGGGTTGAAGTTGGGTTTACGTTGAGGAGAAAGAAAGTGAAGTGGGCAAGAGTTTGATGGATGCTTAATTAATTTATATTTACTTTTCAAATAGCTATTATTTTATTAGGCTAAGGATGTCTTATGGCATAAAGAAGTACATGAAATATACTATTAAAATTAATTTATTTGATTTAAATTTTTTTAATATATTTATTTAATTATTTATATTAAAATTGGTCAATTTGACCTTGAAAAGTCAAATAAAATTAATAGGACAAATAAAATTGAACGGAGAGAGAGTATTACTTGGAGGACAATATTACATACATTACATAGAATATTATATAGATCTCAATCATTAAAATATAGGGTTTGATACGAATTTTTGTGTTGGACTTTATATTTTAACTAGGGATAACTCATACCTGAAGGCACAGTGCAACAAATATAACAGTTGAGTGCTGTATCTAATATTTTTAGATTGAAAAATTTAAAATTGTTGTGAACTCTTAGTTCCATAATAAAACTGAGAGTCCAATCATATACAAAAAGATTGATACTCAATCCAGTCATAGTTTCTTTTTTAGGCAAACATCAGTGTGCCACTCATTCTCAACTTAAAATTAATTCTTAACAGGTTTGAGCAATTAATTGATTGACGATAGCGGACTCAAATTTGTGTAATATAGTATTTTCGGGTATTCTACACACTTTTCTTTATTGACAAAACGGAATGAAAAGTTTGGTAACATTTATTTGTTTTCAGTATCTTTAAACATTGATCAATATGATTCATAAACAGTATTTCATGTGGAAAATGGTAGTATTGCAAGTCATTTGGTTTGATCCAATGAGGGAAAAAAAAAAGATGTAAAAATTCAAAAGAAAGACTTTTGCATATATATCCAAAAGTATAAAATGAGCATTCTAAGTCCAAACAAAAAAGTATTGTCATAATACCAACTAAATCGCATTACCATAACATTTTTTTCTCTATATTTTTTCTTGAAATTGGACAAAAGATTCTCATATCATGAGTCAGAGCCTACTATAATAGTTGTTCTCGATATAGCTCACAAAAATACCAAAGAGATGACACGTAATTATCCGTGCCTGAAGGCACGACGTAGATTAAAATTCCAAAAATACTCTATTACCTAAAAACTCTTTGCAACCTAAAACAACTTACAAATCAATTAGAATGAATCTGAACTGTTCTTGTGATTTTCTGTCCAAATCAATTTGCATGTGAAAATATAACGACTGCAATACCCGAAAAACAGGAAAATGGCGTCAATACTAAAAGGATGACTCATGTTGTTTACGTGCAATTTTTATTTATTTATAATAATAATAATAATAATAATAATAATATAATAGTAATAATAATAATAACAATATTTATTATAATAATAGTACTAATAATAATAATAGTAATAATAATAATAATAATAATACTAATAATAATAATAATAATAATAATAATAATAATAACAATATTTATTATTATTATTATTATTACTATTATTATTATTATTATTATTATTATTATTATTATTATTAGTAGTAGTAGTAGTAGTAGTAGTAGTAGTAGTAGTAGTAGTAGTAGCAGCAGCAGCAGCAGCAGTAGTATTAGTATTATAATTATTATAATTATAATATTTATTATTATTACTTTATTATTATTATTATTATTATTATTATTATTATTATTATTATTATTATTATAGTGTAGTGGTAAATTTGATTTGAGTGGAAAATATGAGTGGATAGATTTTTGAAAAAAAAATGTTGAATTGAGGGGCAAAATGAGAGATAGATTAGTGACCGTTGGATGTTGAAACTTAAATTGATTTGAGGTCGTTTGATGTTGAAGTCTAAATTAAGTTGAGACCGTTTTATGTTGAAGTTTTGAAATTTGAGCCACTCTGTTTTATATTATAAATAGTTGAGATCTATGTAGTGTTCTAAGTAATGATTGATTGTAGTATATTTATACTTATTCTTACTTGGATGATATAATTTTAGAAATAAATTATTTTTATATGGGTATCATACAGTATTAGCTAATAAATCTAATGATATATTTATAATAAAATATTAATAATATTATAATATAAAAGAAGTACATAATAAATATTTGTTTGCCTGGATGCTAAAGAATGATGTTGTTTTATGTTAAATATTGTACTCTTTATTTTGAGATAGATTACTTGGCTTTCTAGAAAGATGGTTGAATTTGTTTATTTATTTTTTAAAAAAATTAAGTCATTCTTCCTCTATTTTAGGACGAGGTACTACTAATTTGTGTACAGGAGATGAGTACGGACTACAAGGTCGCGTTGCCAACGAAGGAAATGATCTTTACATGCATTCATAGAATTAGAGGTAAATATGCACCTCCACACATACTAAATCCTCCTCCCTGCACATCCCCCTATAAAAACAAGCCTAGGAAGAAATCTCTCCTCACTCCCTTTTGTGATTACAGGGATCACCCCAAATTAAGGTATTCAAAACCTTAAGCCTTGGTGATCTTGTAGCCACAAATTAAGGGGTCCAAAATGGGTGCAAATTATTTTGCACTCCTTTCACTTCTTTTATTCTCAGCTTCATTAAACCAGGTAACTTGTAATCCAAGTTATGATCAATTTTTACAATGCATGCAACAAGCTGGGGTCAACCAAGCAAACTTATTCGCCCCAGATTCTCCAAATTTCCCAGATCTATTTGAAAATGCTCAAAAAAACACCAGATGGCTAAATAGCTCAACCGCACCAAGACCCGTTATCATTGTTACCCCGAGCACCGAAGCCGAAACCCAGGCCGCCGTTGTGTGCGCTAAAAAGAGCGGCCTGCTAGCCAGGCCCAAGAGCGGTGGCCACGACTACGAGAACCTCTCCTTCATAGCCACCGAGCCATACATCATTATTGATTTGGTAAACCAAAGGGACATCACCATTAACTTGACCGAAGAAACCGCTTGGGTCCAAACCGGGGCAACCCTAGGGGAGCTTTACTATAAAATTTCTCAGGCTAGTCTGGTCCATGCATTTCCCGCCGGGACATGCCCTAGTGTCGGAGTCGGCGGCTTCCTCTCTGGCGGAGGAATGGGCATGCTGACCCGAAAATACGGTCTCGGAGCCGATAATGTATTGGATGCTCGGGTAATTAATGCAAACGGAGAAATCCTCGACAGAAAAGCAATGGGAGAGGATTACTTTTGGGCCATTAGGGGAGGCGGAGGAGGTAGCTTCGGGGTGGTAACAGCCTGGCAAATCAAGCTTGTTCGAGTCCCGTCAGCTGTCACGTTCTTCAACAAAAGGGTACCCATGAAACAAGGGAACCTTCCCCAAATCATCGCCAAGTGGCAAACTCTGGCGCCTACTCTTCCACAAGAATTGTTGATTAGGATCTTGTTGAAATACGACGCAACATCTAAGGACGTGAATGCTGACTTTAACTCGCAATATCTGGGTCCTAAATCAGATCTACTGGCATTGCTGAACCAGAAATTTCCCGAGTTGAATGTGACAGATATAAACGCTCATGACTACCCTTGGATCAATGCCACCATGGCTGTTACTGGCAGAAGAGCAAATGGTTCTTTGGAAGTACTTTTAAACAGAACAGATACCAAAATCAATTACAAGGGAAAATCGGATTTTGTGACACAAGTCATCCCGGAGAGTGGAATTCAAGGATTATTGGACAAATTGTCAAAATCAGAGTACGATTTGTTGGTGATATTTGAGCCTTATGGTGGCAAAATGGACGAGATTCCGGAATCTGCACTTCCTTTTCCACATAGAAAAGGAACTCTATTCAACATACAGTACTTACAAAAATGGGTAGTGAATAATCAAACAGAAATCACTAGGAATTTCAATTGGGTAAATGACGTGTACGCGTATATGGAGCAATATGTTAGCAAGGCTCCTAGGGGTTGCTATGTCAACTATAAGGATCTGGATATCGGATCAAACCCGCCGGTTGGTAACGCAAAGTACTCGGAGGCTAAGGTTTGGGGTGAAAAGTATTTTAAGGCTAACTTTGAGAGGTTGGCACAAGTGAAGACTAAGGTTGATCCAGAAAATTTCTTTAGATCTCTGCAGAGTATCCCACTTTTGGAGCACTGAAGAGAATTAACTGGCTGCTAAGGGGCGGTAAATACTTGAAACTGAAGATGTTATTATTTGTTGAGATGTAAAAGTGAAAATTGATGGGAATAAATATATGGCTTATAATTATATATCGAAGCAAATGCGTAAACCTACAAATACGTGCAAGACAAGTAAAATATGAACCTTATGAATGATATTATGCCAGTTGCCTAACAAGACGATGAATCGCTGACATGTTAGCAAATGTGTATTAATTAATAATCTAATACAAAAGAAAATTGATACACCCTCCGTTCCAAAGCAAAATGAAAAAAAGAATTTTATTTATAAAAATAATGTACATATTTCATAAAAGAGGGTTCATAGAATATAAAATAACATAATATCCTTAAATGTAACACTATAAATTTATCACTATTAAACTAATTAAACACTAGTTATATATTGAGATAACACGAAAATACAAAAGCTTACAAAATTTATAAATGGGATATAAATGGGATTACCAAGGCAGTATCTATTAATTGCTAGCTGCTGCAACCCGTGTCACCTGGTTCAACTATGGGTCAACCCAAAACCACTTATATTAATTGGGTTGGTTATCTATTTTGTAAAATATAGTTTAGCTAAAGTTTGGATCCACATTTAAAAAAAAAATCTAGGTCCAATTCGGATAACCATTTTCAACCCATATTTTACACTCTTCTCTCTCGCCTTCGCCCAAACTCGCCCGTACAATTACTATTAACGAAATTATATATACATACATACATGCACATATATATAAAATTGACTGTCGTCCACACAATTTCATCCCTTATTAGGGTCTGTTTGTTTTTTGGGTCCTGATAAAATATCTTTATTTGGTGAGTTTTTTTATTTTCCATTTCTTCTCCTTGGATGCTTCTTAATTCCCTTCAATTAACAGGAAACTTTATTCCTGTGGCATCTTTAACGTAGTTCTCCCTCTCCACATATATATATATATTACTCCGTAATTGATGAATACATAATTCTGCGCAATTCTATTTACATATATGGAATTTTTTCAACTTAAAAAAGTTTAGAGATAAAGTGTACAAAAAATATGAGAGATTATTAAAATTTTAGAGAGAGAAAGTGTGTACAAAATTTTTAGAGAGAGAAAATGTGTATAAATTTTTTAGAGATATAAAGTGTTTGAGAATTTTAGAGAGAGAAAATGTTTATAAAATTTTAGTCTTTATATATAAGATCTTTACTGAGAGAACGTCTATATAAGAATTTTAGAGAGAGAAAGTTTGTATAATTGTTTTATAGAGAGAGAGCGTTTACAAGTTTGAGAGGGAGAGAATGTATAAAAAAAACTAGAGAGAATTTGTTTCATTGGAATATAATAGTAATAGAAAGTTTAAAAAATAGGTTAATTTATATTAAACTCATAATCATTTGAGTCCAACCTACATAATTCATTTTTAAAATAAATAATATAATTTTAATTTTTAAAACAATAACTATATTTTATAACCCAAAACCAAACCATATCCATATTTTGGACGTTTTGTACTACATAATTTCCCCAATCAATTCTCTGGTCCACTAATTACTTAATAATTATTAAAAGGTTCACAGTCGGCCTGCAGGCATATATTTTAATTACCTCCGGTTCAATTTAAAGAAGTTTGCGAAGGGAGAGAGTAGAAACAATTGGATGGGCTTGGAGGAGAAAGATGAATGACCCGTAAGTTAATAAAAAATATTTGCATGGACTGAAAATGATGGCCAAGCCTTCAAGATGAGCTTAAAACTTTTATCGGCCCATCAAAGCAATAGTCCTACCAACTACCAAGTACTTAGAAGAAACTTGTAAAACTACACCCTCTCTCTACTTTGGAAAAGACTAAAAAGTACCCATCGGCTCCAAGAGTAATATAATTCTTAGTTATTTTTATTTAAAAATAAATAAATAAAATGATTTTTGAAAGTATAAACGTGTAAGTGAGTGCATCATTTATCAAGATGATGATCCTTACATTACATTTTAATAAATTCATCATATATTTCAAAAAAAGAACTAATATTTTTACATAATCTTCTCGTACATGAACATAAAAGGGTCCTACTTTCATGTAAGAGAGAAACATGTAAAATATAAAAAACCATGTGAAAATAGTGTATCCTTCTCAAAAAGGATGAAGGATTATTTATTCTGTCTTATTATTTTCTTAAATATAAAATTTTGTAGATAACAGGCTTAAAAATGATTTTATAATTTTATTCCCATAGGCTATAGAAGAAAGAAGTGATCTAGAATGAGCGAGTACGAAGAATTAAGGCTGTAAACGAGTCGAATCGATCTGAATTTTAAACTGCTCGGATTCGACTCGTAAATTTAAATTTGTACTCGAATCCGACTCGGATTCGAACTATATTTGAAAAACTTTACTCAGATTTGGCTCGACTCGAATTTTGGTTACTCGAATTCAATTCGACTCGAATCAAATTATATTCAAACTACTCGCGAATTTCAAATTCAAACTCGAATTCAAGTCTTCACATAGGAACTAGTTTTATAATATATATAATTATTAATTGAACTTATTATTTTACTTAGAAATAAAAAAATATAATTATAATTACACTTTAAATATATGAAATTATAATTAAAATTACAAATAAAATAAAAAAATAATAACTAATTATTCAAATTTTGTTTAATTGTGTATATATTATAAGAAAATGTAACGAGTATCTATTTGAATATGTATCAATCGATTATGTATCGGAACATGATTAAAAATTCAAGTAGTTTGCATCCTAAACGAGTCGAGTATAACCTTATTTAGATTCTACTCGTATTTTTATTCGAATTATTTTTTGTGCTCAGATTTAGATCATATTATTAACAAATTCGAGTCTCACTTATATTTTTTCGAGTCAAGCCTGAATCGAACTCGAACTGTTTGGTTCGATTTGCAACCTTATAAAGAACACAATCACACATTCTCAAGTACATTATGTGATGATTCTACATTGTGGTAATATTTCACTTATTTTATTTCTAAAAAGTTGAATTTATAATAGTTGGAATTTTTGGAAAGTATACTTTTTGAAATTTCTTAATTCGGAGTTTGTGCACTCAAAAGTCAAAAAGGTCTGCAAGCATATATGGAACCTAAAATATGTAGGCATTAATTTAAATTCAAGATACTAAAAATTAACTATATATATGATAAGTGAATATTATATTTATTATTAACTACCTTTTTAACTTATTAATTTGCGAGTTCTTAAGTATTTTATAATAATTTTATATATTTTATATCTGTTTATGTGTTTTGACTTTGTTTTATAGGAATTGGAATAAGAGATTGGTGGATTGAAAATTGAAATGACTATATTTGAATTTTCAGTTTACTATTTACGTAGTAGTCACTTCAGGCTCAATTTCAACCATGATCTAATTAGAATTTGTTAAATCCTAAATTATGAAAATTGTAGATCTATTTCTCAACTTTTCGAAACATCTTGAATCGCCTCAATCGGAGTTCGTATGAAAAAGTTATGACCGTTTGACCGAAGAACGTTAGTGTTGAAAACAGAATAGGGACGGGGCCTTGTTTCTTAGTACAAAAGGAGGGCTGGGGCCGTGGGCACTCCAAATGGTGCCCTAGGTGCTTGACTGTGAGGCTAAACTTGATTTTTGACGTGTTTTTATTTTACTTTGAATCGGATTGGGTTTTGTTCCAAAGCTAGGAATTTGATATGTAACATATAAATATATGACAAAACTTATATTTTAAAGGAGGCTAACATAGTTTTAACATATAATAGAGTAGGAGTATAATAGATTCAAGGAAACATGTCAGATTAGTTTTTCTTATTCAGTTCTAAGGGATGTTGATCATTTATTACAATTGATAGTTTTATTAATTTAATATTATTTATTCCTTCGAATATGAGATTTATTCTTGATTATCTGTTTTAACTGATTAAATGATATTTGTTTTGATTGATTTAATAACGGCCAATTAAATTGATTAAGCTATCATCATCTGCCAAATTAAGGTATAATATTAAGCAAACGATATTGTATCTAATAATAAGTAGTGATTAGTAATATATAATTGTAGTCAAGCTTTTAAGTAGCTATGGTTATTAAGAATGCAAGTAGAATAATCTACGATTGTGTGATTGTTGCTTAGAATAATCTAATTTCACAATTCTTAATGCTAATGTTATATTAAATCTAGACTGATAGTTCTAGGTTGTATGATAGTTAGAGTCTAGTAGGGGCGATTGTTACATTAGATTTAAAACCTAAGGGGAATTTCGGGTAACATGGATTATTGCTATCTAGGGTTATTAATTTCATTGAAGGATAAATATGATTAACTTGATTATATTATCGCTGTGAAAATGTGTTACTGAACTGAACTTTTTAATTTATTGGTTAATTTTATTAATTTACTTTTGTTTATTTAGTTAATTATAATTAATTTTAAACCCCCAATTCTGGTTTACAAAAAATAAAATAAAATTAATCATTATCTGTGGGATCGACTCTTACTTGCACTACTACATAAATATTTTTTTAAAGTAATATTTTTTTTTGGATGTATGTGACAACATACCAATATATATATATGAAAATTGATTCATATTCAAAGTTGGATGAGAGCCTTATCCATCCAACCTATCTTGGACCGTCTAAGTCAACAATAAAAGGCGTAGATGAACACAATTCACACAACAGTTATGTGGGCGGTGACCCTACTGTAACGCCCTCAAAATCCCCGCGCTTTAGATACGGCGGACCTTGTGCGTTAATTTCGTACATCTATCGACTTAACCAATGATCCCATAATCTTATTGGTTGAATTAGTCTTATTTTAGACTAAACATTAAAATTTTCTCTTAACTTTGTCCCTGGATCTTAACTTGATCTCAGTCTCATAAGTATACAAGTATCAACTTGTATTTCATCCGTATAAATGGATAACACCATATATAACGGTCTAATTTTAACCTTAAGATTTAAATATTCTATAACTTTACATGTTCCAGCATCCACGGTATTAAATCATTAGGACGACTCTTGGGAACGGAGAATCTTGCGGTGAATGTTTGTATCTTCACCCGTGATAAATGTTTGCATCTTTATCCGTGACAAATGGTTGTATCTTTGTCCGGTGCAAAATTCTCTTTCTGTACAGAACATTACCCAACTAGTTAAAACCCTCATTCGAAACATATTTGTTTATAGTGATATCTCTTCATATCAATAATCCTACTTATATGGTATTCAGAATAGTAATAACGAGTTATACCTGGGTCCGATGAACCTTAACGATGGATTTGACCAGTCAACATCGTTTAGTCCTCTCTCGGATGTATAACACTCACAAGTTATTTACCGATCCTCATCCAGATAAATAGATCATTATCAATACTATGTTAAGTTTTAACAATTCTAGGTTATATCAAAATAAAGACATAATAACATTCTGATGATAATAATTTATATCATTCATTCAATATTCGGTTACATGTTTGTTTGTTCGTATTACAACAGTCAATATGACTTATACAAATACAAGTAATAAACATGAAAACCTAATCTACGCTTCATCTTTACGTTCATGATCTTCTTAACGTTCATCTTTAATCTGCAAATAAAGTTTTATTCGCAAGAATGAGCACGACGGCTCAGCAAGTCTAACATACAGCACATACGCAGTTTATGCTTTCATATAAACTTTAACATGCCTTGACTGAATATAATTCCCCATTTAATATCACATATAACTCGCATTCCAACAATTTATATCACATTGACACACAAAGTGTATAAATCATGTTCATACATCGTAAACATAATGCATAACAGTTAGAAGGCTTGTAAACATCAGTTAAATACTTCACATGACATTACACATCTCATTTATCATTTTAACAATACTACACAAGTAGCACATAGCAAGAGTTAGAAGACTTGCCTTAAAACCATGTCAGGGTTTTCCCGGGAAATCGTTAAACGCCTACAAAAAGGGTTACGCGACCCCGAATGTTAGTTTATCAAATTTTCCTTTTGAATAAGTCTTAGAATAACTTAACTAGACTATTTTCATTGGTGGAATTAATTGAAAAATTGGCTAACTCAAAAACTCATTTTTAAGCCACTTTTAAAAAATAGGCAGCATGTATGGCTGCTAGACCCCGGCTCGATCAAACGGCCACAACTTCTTCATTTTAAAACATTTTTGAGTTGTTCAAAATTTCACGCGTTCGTAACTTCCGCCTCTACAACTTTCATTTAGACCAAAGTTCGAGATTCCTTACTGATTTACACATATTTCCCAGTAATGGGACTGATCTAAAACTGATTCATATTTCTGACCTCTTTTACAGTGACAGCCATAACTTTGTCATACGAAAACATTTTTGAGTGATTCTTGAGGCTAAATTGCTTAGAATTTCATGATATACAACTTTCATTTAGGTTACTAAGGCAGATTCAGACTTTAAATTTTCGGAAATTTGTAAAAATATTCTGCTAGTATATTAAACTTAACTTTCTTTGATCCAATTGGTAAAACATGATACCTCAAGGATTAATTTGCTAAGATAACATGTTCTAACACTCTGTATCACTTCATAACATAAAAATAACAAAATCATAAACCTACTTATATAAGATTTTATGACTTTTTCTCAAAAACACGAAGAACGAATCCAAGAACACGAAGAACAAAGTTTCATCATTCTTCGTTTTGACTACTAAAACTTGATGCCACAAGCATTATTTAGCAAGGACAACATGTTTCATCATCCCATAACACTAAATAACCAAATCATAAACCTATTTATGTAGAAATTATGACTTTTGCTCAAGAACACACGAAGAACGAAAAATCGTACATGGTAACGACTTATGTTCTTGAGCTTTTGGATTTCATACTTGAAATAATTTGAGCATTATAACTGCTTACATATGTGATTATAACACTTATAATTGACAAAATTTGGTCATTATAACGACTTGTTTACTTAATTATAACAATTTATAATAATACTCCAGAACATACGAAGAACACGGAGAACGGATAAACCGTACATGGATACGACGTGTGTTCATGAACTTTAAACTATGAAATGAAATTTGACATAACAACGACTTGCTCAAGTCATAAGGAACACGGAGAACGAAAAATCGTACATGGCTACGACTTATGTTCTTGAGCCTCGTCGGTAAAAATAAACATTACAATAACTAAGAATCGTACCTTTTGTTATTGCAAGCTTTAACTATTTCTTTGCAATCTCTTGATTATAGAAATTTTGCTTTGAAAATTATTGAGAATAATGAAGAGGTTAACTCTCTATTTATAGGAAAACCAAGGGTCGGGGTAGTTTGGTCATTAGTTTAAAAGCCAAGGGCATTTTAGTCATTTCGCATATTATTTAATTAATAAAACTAGAATAATATCTAGACATTTTCCAAACTAGCTTCTAGAAGCTTCCCGAGCTGTTTTGTCATTATTTCTTCCGATTTCGGTATATCGGATAAATCGCGTGCGATTAATTTAAAATATTTCGTATTAGTAATATAATTTTTAATTACTTATATGTATTTTATTAATAAAATACATCATACAGTATTAATATGATGTCTCGTCTGACCCTCAAAGTTTTCCTTGAATTAATCTCGGACAATCTTCCGTGTATTTTTCTCAAATACACCTATCGGGCGACGCGATTAATAAATTTCTTTCATTCTAGACACTAATTATGAATGAATAATATAATTAGGTATTAATCTGATAAATTTGATTATTCAAATTTAATGTTAACTTATCTCGTGTTCCGTTTGATGAAAACAATACGGATGAATTAGCAGTTAATTATATAACAGTCTGATTCCAACTAAATGGTTAATTTCTTCTGATTTAAAATTTTGATATTACTGAGTTTTGTTCCGAATGAACACTTTTCTGTAAAATGAAAAGTCCAAAAGACTTGGCACGTTTTTCGGTGAATAATGTTTTTGGCGACCATTTCTCAGAAAATGGTTAGAAGACCAAAAAGTCAAAAATAATATTTATTTTCGTCTTTCTCCTATTTCGTCTTATTCCCGATGCGCTTTTCGAGAAAAACTTTTATTGCTTATTACGCATCGTTGTTGCATACAAACACTGTATCCATCAACGGTTTGATCAAAAATAGAAAGCGTTTCCGTTTGAAGAGCGTTTCACGTTTTAATTTGGGAAAAATATCAGTGGCTCCCTGATATCTTTTCCCCGTATAAATGCTATATCGTGAAATGGAAAAAGTCCAAACGTTGAAAAGAATGTTCAAAAAGACGACAAACGTTTTCTCGTAAATCGTGTCTTTTTCGTCTTTTTCTCCAGAAAATTTTATTGATTCCCTGACATCTAAACCTCATATTATCACTATGTCGTGAAATACAAGAAGTCCTACAGATGAAAGAAACGATCAAACGAATAAAAAATGTTTCTTCATGAATAGTGTTTTTATACGTTTTTCGAGAAAAAAAACTTTTACTGACTGTTACGTGTTTTCAAATCGTGGGAAGGTTAAATCTTGAAACGGAATGTCAATTTGACCTTCACATTTTGCTCGAGGGCCTAGGTTATTTCCTAAGGTTTAGACCCTAGGGTTAGGGTTTAGGTTTTAACTTTTTTCCCAATTTAGGTTTTTGCCCTAAATTGACTTCTGATATTTAATAAGTGTTAAGGTTAACTACTCGAACCAAAACACAGAATCCTACACATAAGTAATTCACATAGCACCTTTAAAAGCTCAATTCAAGCTTTACTAATCATATAACACGTAGTTTAGGTTAAAGAGTTTAACCTCTTTGTTATATACGATCGTAGTTTCGAGTCGTATATATTCTTTAAGATAGCTCAAGGTATGCTTGAGCAATCGATCTTAGGTTTTGAATTGACAACCTTGCTTAGATCTTGTTAGATCACTTTGGAAAATATTTGGGATATTACACCTACCATTAAAATTTAATATATCTAATCCGCACAATAGTTATGTGGATGGCCAAAATCATCCGCACGTGCGAACTTGAGTATTATATTTTTTGGGCATTCGTATAATTATTATACGAATTGGGAGGTTGTGGGGTTACGTTTTGCATAACTGTTATTAGAATGGTAGTCTCTTCAGCCTTGAGATCTTGGAATGGACGATTAAATCACAGTTGAATGGATATGGGCTCTCATCTAATTTTGAATGTGAATTACTCCCATCTAACAGTTATGGGGAATGTTCTATAACAAATGATTGGTATAGATATTATTTCAGTAAATGAGTCTTACACCCTCTAACAATGCAAAATGAGATTTTTTTCACACATGTTGCTAGTTCTTCTAGCGGCACGAAGATACTTAATAGTGACACAAGAATTTATACAATTAATCTTAGAAGTCGTCACTCCTTCTGGCAGCAGCTGCCGCTAGTTCTTCTGGCGGCAAACCTAAAACGATGTAATTTTTAGTACTTCTATTGACAAGCCAAAGGACATAGCTTTAATAATATCCAGCTGCTAGTCCTTGTAGCGGCGGACACAAAATTTTATTATTTTTATAGGTAAAATCTGAGAAAGTTGGATTAAGAATGATCCTAAAATGCTTTATTGGCTACGCATTCTAGTATTTGCTTGGCCACACAATCTATATGTTTACCTGCTTTGAACTTTGAGTGCTCATGTTATTGAATTCTACGATTTTATTCTCGCGTGACTTGTATATATGTACGAGTACAGCATTTAGTTTGGTTTTTTAGTTGCTTAAAATCACGACTGAACCAAGTTATACGATAGGTTTTTACTAAAATTGCAAAACATCATCTACCCACAAACCGCGGTAATATTGATCAAATTACTTTTTCTAATTAATTGTTGTAATTATGTATCCAAATCATGTTAGACGACTATTTTCTCTTGTTTATGCCCTGTTGTGTTATTTCTACCGTCTCATGAATATGTTCAACTCTAGTTAGTCCTCGATCTCTTACATAGTTCTACGTACCATCATCATTTCACTATATTTATTTCTTAATTATTGATGAGGTTTTGCGGTTGCTTTGAGTACGTTGCCTGTGTGGGTTGGTAATGAATGTAGTTCCAATAAGCATGAACAATACATACATTGACTGCTATTTATGACCGATTGATTGGCGCTGGTGAGTCGTACAAATAAATTTCATGAGCTAGCTTGCGTCTCTACTCTACTACTTTCTTCTTCAGGGCAAGTGTAACTTTGTGTCTGTTAGCTGACTCCAACTCTACAATTAATCAAAGATTATGAAACTTACAATGTGTGCAGGGGTTTATTATCATCAGAGGCGATGAATCCATCAATATCAAGAATAAGAGAGATTGCTCCCAAAAGAAGCTCTGGGCAATTTCATAAGGCATATCCACATGCAGAGGTTTCATCGATACAGCCTTTTATTTTAACTGACCTGTAGGTTTTGCTGTACCACAAAGCCACTCGACCTTGTCTACTAACAATCGACCTTGTTAAGTGAAATTTATATATGTTGTAAATGTTCAGAGACATTTTTTTTCTTTCATTATTAATTTGTAGTATGTGGAATTTAATTTTCTTGTTTTTCATGCAACAGAAATGTTACAACAACTTATACAGTACTGTTACCACTTTGACAAACTTGCAATGAGAAGGAAGTTTATATTATTTCTCTTCTACTCTTTAGAAAAGAGATGTGGAACAACTGAGCATACACATACTACGCATGCACGCAGTTACACCTCGCGTCATGTAGGAAGGTAATGGGCTGGGACATTTATGAACCAGTCTTTTAGCACGTTTGAAGTGGTATCTTAAAAGCCCAATTAGCCACCATCCAGGTGAATAGATTTCCTAATAGAATTATATATACTTTAACTTGAACCCACAAAATAACCCAGTCTAAGAATAAAAATCAGTCTGCTCATCTCTGTTAGGTGGGCGGGATAAGGAGACTGCCGAACAAGTTCTTAAAACCCAAATACCCATAAGCGTATGAGATTCATCGACATTGTAAGAGCACCACAGAAGAATAAAAGAGTCCAAATATATACGGAATATTTATAAATTTTAGAAAAGAAACTCTTTTTAATGTTAATTTAAAATATTTTTAAATGTAAAGTTATACGATTTAGTTAACCGCTGAGAAAAATAAATTTTATAGTTACAAGTACCATTTACATAGATAAAAGTTTGCATAAAATTGTGTTGTCAATACTAAACGAACTCATTTCAATTTTTAATTTAAAAATATTTTCAAAAAGTTGATATTAATCAAATCAAGGGCTTATTGTTTACATTTCAGGGGTATATATATAAATACATATTTGCCAATTTTTGGCACCGAGGGAAGGTCGCCACTTGGATTTTCCCTCGTCACACATGACAAAGTAGGAACATATATACCCAAAGAACCACATGCATTTTGGAGCTTAATACATGAATCTTCCAAGTATGAACAGTTTGTATCCCCAAACCCCACCCAAACGAACCCACCAAAAAAATTAAAGAGCATGTAGAGTTTGGTTCACCTTTGCCTAAATTTTAGCTTTTTGTCCCCTGATCCATCAAACATATATTGTCTTTACTCTTCATAAATTATGTAAGAAATTATTCTATGATCATAATTTTTGTTGAATTGATCATGTACCCGACACATGATCAATTTAATGTGGTTCGACCACATTTTAAACCATCGAGTTCCTTGCCATTCTTATATATTCATTCTTAGATTGATAATTTTTTTTATAAAAAAATATGATTTTATACCAAAATAAAATTACATTTTGTGAGCCCGTGTATAAAATTAATTAGGGTTTACATTAGGCCTAATGAATTTAATGAACTAAAACGAACAAGTCGAAAATAAATGAATAATGAATAACGAATAAACGGACAACGAATAATCAAAGACTGAAAAATGAGGAAAACCTAGGTTGGGTTTCCCTTAGGGTTCGGATCCCCTAAGTGGGTCTTGGGAAAAAATGTCCAATAAAGAATGCCCGATCGAACTTGACTTGAATTACCAAAACGAAACAAAAACAAAATGAAAAAACAAAACAAAAATGGAGAAAACCCTAAGGATCCCCTAGAGTTCGCCTCCCGGGGTTAGTCTCTTAGGGTTTTTTTTGATATTTCACTTTTCGAATTTTATCCTGAACAAGTTTAAGTGGTGCGATAAACGAATAATGAACCCAAAACCAAGAAATTTTGTGAAAAACTAAAAGTGATTTTTTTTAACTCCTATATATATGACAGGATAAATTTTTCATAAAAACGAGAATCAAGAGAAATGGATGAAAACAAATTAAGAAAACACGAAACGAATGAAACGCGTTGAAGGAGGAACGGAACCCTAGGGTTCGCCCCCCCTAGGATTCGTCCTCCTAGGGGTAGCCTTTGTTCGTTCCGCGATACGTTTCTTCGAGATTTTTTGACAGTAAAATTATTCGGTGCAATTTTTTAAATTTAATAATGAAAAAAAACCTTGAAAACACGTAATCCGAGATGTGCCATCATGAGTGGGTAACCAGGGGTATTTCAGTAATTTTTTATTACTAAGAGTATTTTTAAAATTTTCTCCTGAAGTCACATGCCTAGCACATGACCCTAGACAGGAACTCTATTAATAACCCCCTCCCCCCAAAATATTTTTTTTTCCCATAAGGAATGGACTTTTGAATTCTTAGCCACTTGGAAAATTCTCTCTGGACTTAAGGGAGTTTGAAGATTCTCTAGAACTTGTTGGTGACTTTGAATTGAGTTTTAACTTGGGACACTTGTGAATACACCTGGACCCCCGAGCCTAACTTGAATTCACTTAAGATACTCAAACACCTGACAGGGCTTTTGGCCACTAGTGATTAAGATAGCACCCCGAGAGTTTTGCCTCGTATTACTTGAGTAGTTGCTCACTAGTTCTTCTCCTCTCTCCAATTCGTTGATTGATTCTATACTCTTTGCATATTTCTCGCCCCCTCTATTACTAAGAATTCTAGTCCTAGTAAGGTACGAGATTTCTTTGCCTACACATTTTAAGTTTTAAAATAAAAGCCTTTCCAACTATAACATCTAAAAATAATTTATATATAAAAATATAAAAGCTTTTCTATTATAAATTAGTTGTTAGTGGGTTTTCTTAAGATGAATAATTTTTTGCGCAAGTGAGTTTTCTTAAGATGAGTATTCAGGTATTGGCTAAATTAGTTTTACAAATGAATGGGTTAAATAACTTTTATTTTTAATTATTTGTAATATTTCTTTTTAATAAAAAAAGGTATCATGTTATTGGTTGAATAAAGTAAGAGTATAAAATGACTTACATACGGTATAAATATAGGTCAACATACAAATACAGTTTAGGCTTAATTAATATATCGGTCATGTTCAAAACACGTGATCGATTCAAGTGATTTATGGAACACAATTACTAGTTTTGAAATATTGAGACTAAAATTAAAACTTCAAAGGACAAATTAAAAGTTTATAGAAATATGTATATGTATGTGTGTGCATACATGCATGCAAGTACTAATATGTAAAAAGAGAGGGGGGTCTGGGGGGGGGGGGGGGGGGGGGTTGAGAGAAGGGGCACTAAAAATTGAATTTTACAAGACAAGACAAGACAACCCCATGCTTGTCGACCTTGACCCACGACCCAGTCAGTCTCTTTTGAGCTTTTCTTCTTTCTTCTTTATCTCCCGACCCAAACCCCACGCCACCCCACCCCACCCCATCTTGCCATTAATAATAGGAGTATGTTGTGTTGGTGTGTTGCTTCTTAATTACTTGTGCTCACAGCTCACTTCATCTGCACGCACTAGCTACTTGTTAATTTGACCGGCTCACTTCATCTGCATGCACTAGCTACCTGTTAATTTGACCGGCCCCTTGCTTGGCCATACCATCCCACTTCTTGTACGTTCTAAACTTCTACTCACTCCCAACGCCTACCAAATTTCATTCTTTATTTCTCACTCAAGGATATATACGCTTATACATCTATTTATATTATAAAGCCGTTCCGAAACTCTATAGAGCCGTTAGCGTCAATGGTAGAATTGTGTTATATTATTATTTTTTCTTTTGTCCTTATAGTTTTAATCATATTATTATTTTATATTTTTTTATTAATTTTATATTTTTCTATTTAATTAATCCTGTAAATTTTATAAAATTTCTATTTTATCTAACATAATTTACCCACACACACAACATCTGCTACTAATTCATAATGCATACTGCTACTAATTCATAATGCATACACACGTATAAAAGCTCTTTTTTATGTCCCCTGCATGTGTGCATCCTACTTCTCTCTCTCTCTCTCTCTCTCTCTCTCTCATGCACATGCAACGAAAGTAAACTCAAACGAATACAAAAGACAAAATGAGATTCATAAACAAACATTCATTTATATATATATATATATATATATATATATATATATATATATATAATATTGTTGTGAAATTAAAGACGGATAATTTTCATTTAATTTTTATTTCATTACCGCTTTGATTTCGTCCATTCAATTCCAACACAGTATTAGAATAACAGTAAAGCTTAAAGTGGAGTAGTAATGAGGAGTGCATCTGCCAATTTCCTAACTGACAGAGTCATTATTTAGAGAATATATTCACCATTTCTTTTATTATTTTGGGACAAGAGAATCGGAGGCAGTGTTCACCATTAATTTTAATCTTTCACCATGCAAGTTCCCTCGTCTAGGTAGCATTTTTTTTTAATAAATAAAATCGAACTACGGGCATACATATATAAGGAATGCTTAGCTGGGCCACTTTTCGTTCGTCAACTCTACAAGTTAGTGCTACTAATAATTATATTAAATTAAATAAGTATAATTATACCATAATTAAATATTATATTTATTTATATTATTAAAAAATAATGTATGACATTGAAATTCGTATCATATTTTAATTTTTAATAATATATATAAATATAATATTTAATTATTGTATAAGTAGAATTATTCTATTAAATATCTAGATTTCTATTTCAAGGCACGGAAAGGTTTTTATACTTTATGAAAAGCAAAGGTAGAAATTTACAAAAGAAAAAAAAAGTAAGCTTTTCACTTACCAAATTTCTTCTTTTGCTTAAAAACCATTTAATTAAGTTAGCTTATAATTCATTGAATGGAATCCAAGCGAAACATCTCTTATCAAATCATGTAAGAAAATAAACATTTATCGG
>OX359268.1:41418734-41641234 GCA_947179155.2 Hedera helix
TGAATTGATAAATAACCATTTATTTACAATTTTACAATATCTCTTTCTATTCTAGAATCGAAATCTTTATACATTCCTAATATGTCTTAATATCATACATGATACGACATTCTATTACAATCAACTTGTGTATTTAACAGTCATGTAACATAACAACTAAAGTCTTATACTACACAATCATTTACCTGTCCAATTTGGACTAATATCTATAACCAATACTTAGATCTTCGGTGAAAGTAATATGTTTTCCTGTTCCTTGATCTTTATCGAGAACTTCAAATAATTTGCACTATCTGAAAATGTTGGTTTAGGAAAGAGTGAGAATGACAGCTCAACAAGTCTAACAGATAGTACATAACACATAGTTCATGTTTATACATATTTCTCATGCTTCATACATTACTTTATATGAATGCATCATGTTTCTCATGCTTTGCATTTATTCATGCAACATACTGATTATGCATTGGAATGAATACATAACATACAGTTCAACTTATTCAATTAATTTAGGCTTTCTATCATATAGAATTAACGCACCTCATATGGTTTCACAAAAACATATTTAATTCAAATTCTCACATGCTTCAAGTGCACACACAACAGTTATACACATAGCAACAATATCTGAAAAACTTGTCTGGTTTGCTTCTACCGTTTACACCTATTTGCGTCTTTTGTTCAACCTACAATTTATATATATAATTGACATAATCATTAGTTACAATGACTATAAATTAGTCTTAACTTAAGACCTTAACTTCAAATTATTAACTTTTAAGATGTCCGATAAACGAACCCTTAAATTCCGGACAAAAACCCTAGCCCAAATATAGTTCGGACATAACGAGTACGCTTAACTAACTTACGCATTCACTATACGTTCATCGTACAACCCACTTTTATTAAGTTGTCTAAATTAGTCACAAGCGGACTATTTACATCGGTTAAACATTCTTCTTTTATATAACTTAATAATTTGGACATTTAATAATGTACCAAATACCCCAAAATATTATCTACCTTTGATAATATACAACTACATTCAAATATTATTAATCATTTAATAATATTTTACTTTCTTATTAATATTATTAACCATTTAATAATATTTTAATCACTTATTAATATTATTAATCATTTAATAATATTTTAAACACTTATTAATATTGTTACCCATTTAATAATATTTTAATCACATATTAATATTATTAACCATTTAATAATATTTTAATCCCTTGTTAATATTATTAACCATTTAATAATATTTTAATCACATATTAATATTATTAACCATTGAATAATATTTTATTCTCTTATTAATATTATTAATCATTTAATAATATTTTAATCTCTTACTAATATTATTAATCATTTAATAATATTTTAATCACTTATTAATATTATTACTCATTTAATAATATTTTAATCATTTACTAATGTTATTCATCATTTAATAACTTTTTAACCATCTACCAATATTATTGATCATTTAATAATATTTTAATGATCTTCAATCAATACCAATAGTTAACCTTTTAATTGTGTTAACCTAATCTTTAACTTAAATATCTAGCTATCATTTTGTCACTAATAGACTCTCTTACAATAGCTTATTTTTATTTCAATAATGAAATTATCTTTTGTTAAGTTTTACAATGCCCGACAAGCGAAACTTTCAGTTCCGAACAAGTGTTGATTAAATTTTTAATTTTTTTAATAAGCACGGGCGACTAGACGCCACCCCAAAGTCTTTCTGGGGCGTCTAGACGCCCATAGGCAGAATCCAACAAGGTCCGGGCGTACACTTGGGCGTCTAAAAGCCGTGTACTTTGGCTGCCGGAAGCTCTCTTATCATACGGAAATATTTTTAGGTGATTTTTGAGTCTAAATTCATTAGAATTTCATGATATACAATTTCTCTTTAGATTACAAATCCAAATTTCTAACGGAACTAGACTAAAAATGACTCACAAGGACAGAGTGAAAACTAAAATCACAAATCTTTGGTTTTAAATATTCAAACTTGAATAAAATAAATTCTACACCTCTAAATGACACCAACTTAGTGTTGTCGTCTTCATAACTTCTTGTTTTACAATATTTTATGATTCAATCACATTTTTGAAAATGTTTTGACAAGAAATTTAAGATCGAACCGCTTAGGGTTTCAAAACGCCATATTTTGCGGTAAAAGCCATAACTTGTTTATTTCTTCAAAATTTTCAATCGTTCAAGTTAGGTTATCATCACAATACATAAACCTATCTTTCAAGAGTCTTAGATCATAAATATGACCCACACATCTCAACTCATAATCATCAACCTAGTTATTTAACTAAGGTTTTTACCGATAAATCTCTATATGCACATTTCTTCTAATTCTTTGCATACCACCTATAAAAATACATGTATTAACTATATCAAACCATAAATATACCTATATATTATAGTTTTAGACTTCTAGATCATTAAAATAATTTTTGATCGGTTAAAAATATATTTTAACTGTTTAAAACTTATATAAATTATAAAAATGCACTAAGGAAGAGTTAAAACACTTTTCAACCTCATGGTTTTGAATGTTCTTCTTCTTGATCTATCTGAAATAGCCATCCTTCTTGATGTGAACTTGGTAAGGACTCCTCCTTGACTATCCTCTAGCACTTTTCCTTGGTGGATCTTTTTAACTCTCTTAAATGAGCTCTCACTTCTCTCTAAAATACTTCTCTCTCTATAAGTTGGTGAAATGAATAAATGACCAAACTTTTCCAAGCCTTGGTAATGAGTTCTATTTATAGGAATTCACTAACCTCACTTATCATCCACTAATCAACTAACATAGGTGAATTAAAGGGTTAATCCATACTTACTATTTTAGTGAATGATTACTTGATGGACGTGGTGATTGACCAAGTGATTGACCACCATGAATGACAATTTTGATTGACTAGGGTGGTTGGGTAGTTGGTGAGCAATTCACCCAACACTTAACCCACGTGTGGTTAACTCTCATAAGACCTATGGTTAAAGTACTACACTTAACCTTGGTCACTTAAAACTCAACCTTAGTTAGGGCTCATCTTATTTATATATCTCACAACAACTAACCACAATGTGGTTAATTCTCTACATTAAAATGACCTAGGTTGGTTCACTCACCCAACCATGGTCTAAACTCATCAATTAAACATACACATATCTTCCACCAAATAACCCAAGTAGGGTTAATGCTCTACAATCAAGTATAGATACATATCTAACATTGGTTAAGATTTTATTTTTATTACCACTTTAGGGTTAATAAGAATCCCAACAATGGTTAGTTCTCTAGAACATAAATTCATAAGAATTGATCATCTTTATTGACTAGGGTTGGTGAACCACTCATTGGTTAATTCATTTAACCAACATTTGTTAACTCTCTACCAATTCATATACTTATTACATATTCACCAATAACCTTTTATTTAAATTACATCATAGCTTGAATTGACCAATTTAAATTGAATGCAAGCAACATACATTTTTACTCAATTTTCAAGTGGGACCCCATGTTTGGTCAACACTCCACTTTTTTTCCTTTATTCTTATTATATATATATATATATATATATATATATATATATAGGAAAATTTTCAAAAGCGAACTAAAAACGAACCGTCGTCTTTGGTATCTATGGCGACGATTCGACCCGCCGTCATAGAATGCATGGCTATGGCGACGGGTCGAACCGTCGCCATAGTTACCAAAGACGACGGTTCGTCTTTGGTTCGCTTTTTAAGGTTCGCTGGAGAAGAGGACTGTATATATATATATAATGCATGCAATTTCTACTAACAATTAACCAAGGTATGGTTAATTCTCTACACTTAACAATACTTGAATTTATTCTTCCAACATTTGACTTTTAAATTTGGACTCAATATTTCGGCTACTAGTTTATTTTGCATTGAGCCCCCTTATTTAATTATTTGGGCTACCCAACATAACTCACACATCTTTATAACTAGGGTTAGGTAATTAATTTAATTGGACTACCACCACATTATATACAATACTTGTCAATATTATTTAAATGGTCTTATATTAATTACCTCTTGGACTAGTAATTAACATAACACTTGGGCTTAATATTTAATTACCCACCTTCATGCAATATTCTCATATTGGGCTAACACATATAACAACTTATTAATTAAATTAATTATTTAATTAATTAACTTCTTAATATTGTCATTCTAGGCAATATTCTAACTTCCCTACTTATTAATTTCAACTTTAATTCATGACTCCTATAATTAACTCAATTAATTATATTACATGACTTTCCTTCTTACTTCATATTTAAACTAATTAATTTATTAGCTTAATTGAGTATTAACTTACTCATCCTCTTATTTGGCTAACCATCACACGGTAGGTATATACATATAAATATAATTACCTTCACTTCTCAATTGAATTTATTTTCTTAATAAATTCTTTACATGCATCATTAAAATATTCCCACATTTAATTTCTAATAAATAAATTATGTTAAAAAAATGTTCACCCATTTTCTACACATCTTACTTCTCAAATTCTAGGTTTTAAACCTTAACCTTTAATAAAATCAATTAAGATATTATTTAAAATCTTGAAAATATCTGGGATATTACAATAATAATAATAATAATGATAATAATGACAATAATAATTATAATAGTAATAATAATAGTAATAGTAGTAATAATAATAATAATAATAATAATAATAATAAATAATAGTAATAGTAATAGTAAATTTAATAATAATAATAATAATAATAAAGGTAATAGTTGTGACGCCCCCAAATCTGGATCCCATGAATCTCGGGTTCGGTGCTCACTATTCAACACTATACCAACAATTAAGAACTAAATCTTCAATAACTCGCGGAACATATACATCATTTCATTACAAAACGTACCTTCTATCTTAGGTTCCACTAACCTTAATACATCATTCTTACCTTATAATACGAAAGGCTTACAATATCAATTAAGGACTAGTTACTTCTACTCGTTCACCTTCCATTTTGCCGCTGTACTCTTTAACTCGTTCTGCTTAACTAAAAAATAGTTTATGATATAGCAAGAGTGAGCAACTACTTTGCCCAACAAGTTTAAATAAATAAGAAATGATATATCATGAATGAAAAAGATTTATCTTCGAGAATTTCAACAATAGATAAAACAGTTGTGAAATGAACAAGACTCAAATTTCATTGAACATGAATATTCGAATCTTAAATGTTGAGTGGTCACCAAGGACCCTGAACTAACGAAGGTATAATAGAGTTTTCTCTGACACTTTCAGTAGTTTGGTTTTCAAGGGGATCAACCTACTCAACCCGCTGTATATGCATTACATTTAGTCAACTGGCGCCAAAGTCGGTTTCCCGACATAAAATCCCCTAATGTAGAGTTGTTCAATTCTCAAACTTAATATAAGAAATCTGCACCCAACAATGGTTTGGATAAGCTTTTAAAAATATTCAAGTTATTGAATTTATAGCGCAATGTCTAGCTGAACTATTAGCTTTAGACATCTTTAGTACAGTTCATGAATCGAGAACTATTAAGCTTCAAATGCACTATGTGCGATTTCATAAACAATATGGATGTGGGATAATTTTTAATAATTAAACCACTTCAAGCTTTGACAATAAATACAAGTATAGAAACTTGTTCAACAATAATTGAGTAGGGTTAAAGAACTTGCAATAATAAATATAAGTTAGGGTTAAAGGAAACTTTCCTGTTCCGCTGACTACCGCTATTCAACTTAAAAATACTTCCTTTAGGTGACCTAATATTCAACAACATTGATCCTCCAATTAGCATAACACATATATGTTTATTTAACATTAATAACCTTACCATATATGTCTTAAATCATCTATCACTTAATCATAACCTTAAATCTCTTAATAATATTATCAATCATTTGATAATATTTTAAATCATATAACTATCACTTCATTGCTTTATAATATTATTACCTTTGATAATATATAATTACCACAAATAATATTATTAATCGTATAATAATATTTTAACCATTTATTATTTCAATAATAAATTATTTAGGTCCTCAATATTATTAATCATTTAATAATCCTCTTAATCTCTTTATTATCTCAAACACTTATTAACATTATTAATAACTAAATAATGTTTTACACTATCCTCAATTATATTATTTATCAAACAACATCTTAATATTATTAACCATTTAATAATATTTTACCCTCTTAATGATATTATTAATCCTTTAATAATATCTTTATCCTTAGTTAATATTATTAATCATTTAATAATATTTCAATCATATATTAACATTATTAATAATGTCTTACTCTTCAAATAATATTATTTATCAAATAATATCTTCAATAACTTATAAATATTATTATCCATTTAATAATATTTTACAGTTAAGATAATATCATTTAATAATATCTTCATCTCTCATTAATATTATTAACCATTTAGTAATATTTTATCCTCATACTAATATTATTAACCATTTAATAATATTTTAATCCTTTATTAATAATATTAATCATTTAATAATATTCTACTCATTATCTAATATTATTAATCATTTAATAACATTTTATTCATATACTAATATTATTAACCATTTAATAATATTTTAATCCCTTATTAATATTATTAATCATTTAATAATATTTTAATCCTTTATTAATATTATTAATCATTTAATAATATTTTATTAACTTACTAATATTATTAACCATTTAATAATATTTTATTTATTATCTAATATTATTAACTATTTAATAATATTTTATTCCTTTTATAATATTATTAATCATTTAATAATATTTTATTCATTTTCTAATATTATTAACTATTTAATAATATTTTATTGACTTTTTAATATTATTATACATTTAATAATATTTTAATATTTTTCTAATATTATTATTTATTTAATAATATTTTATTTAAATTACATATATTATTAATCCATTAATAATATTTATTACCTTTTTCTTATTAAATCCATTTTCCACAATTTTAAAATACATTTATTAGGTCCAAAAATAATATAATAATTTTTGGTACCTTTTTCATTTTTCTGACCCGAACCGACCCAAAAAACCCGACCTGACCCGGAAAAACCAGTTTTCCCGGAACAATGGATTGCGCCCCGGCGCAGTGTGGCAGAATGTTTTGCCATTTTCTAATTTTTGACAGTTTTGACACTTTTGATTCAAACATTGATAAAATAAAATCTACACATCCAAATGACACCAAATCAGTGTTGACGTGTTCCTAACTTTTTGTTTTACAATATTTCATGGTTCGATCGTCTTTTTGAAAACGTTTTACACAAAATTTACGGATCGAACCATCTAGAGTTTAAAAATGACATCTTTTGGTGTAAAAGCTATAACTTCTTTGTTTTTCGATATTTTTGAAAGATTCAAGTTGGGTTATCTTTATAACACCAAGATCTATCATTCAAGACTCTTAGGTCACAAAAATAACTTGCACATCCTAAATCATAAATCATCAACCTAGACATTTAACTGGGGCTTTAAAACCAATCATGCTCATACTACAATTTCTTTCATCATCTTCCATACCAAACATGTTAGAATACACATCTAGCATATTTAACCATATATCTTCATATATATTCAAGATCTAACACCACATGAGTTTTTCTTTCTCACATAACAAACTAACTAACAAGCTAAGGTTCAAATAAACTTTTAATCCTTTAATGGAGATCTTCTTCTTGGAAATGGTTAGAGTTCTTCTTTGATATTCTTGTATGGACCAAAAATCACCCAAACTTGATAACACTCAAAGTGTTTTCTCTCTAGAACTCTCACAAATGCTCTAACTTTTCTCTATAACTTCCTCTCTCTAGATTTTAGTAAATGGAGCAAATGAACCAACATTTGCACAAGTGTTGGATATTTCTATTTATAGAACTCTAGGATTTTACCATTAGCTCTCTAAATCAACTAACATTAGCTGATTAAGGCTCTAATCTTGCTTACTATGCATGGAATGAGCACTTGATGGACCTTTTGAATGACCATATGAATGACTAGAGTGGTTGGGGGTTACTTGAACCATTTTACACTCAAAAATCAACCAACAAGCTAGCTTCCCATCCATGTGAGCCCCAAAATTCGGGATTGACCATTTTATTTCTCTAATTTGACTTTATTTTTAAGTCCTATATAATTATATAAATATCCATATATATATATATATATATATATATATATATATATATATATATATATATATATATATATATACACACCAATATATGTATACATATTCACCTATACAAGCTTATTGGGCTCCACTTTGGACCTTAAAATTAATTATATTTGGCTCATTCATTTAATTTGTTTGGGCTCAATTTATTTATTACATTGGACTAACATTAACTAACACATGCTACAATTAATTAAATTAAGCATTGGGCTAGTTTTAAATATTACATGAATCAATGTTTAATTAAATTATATAGGCTACTAAGTTAGTTTATTGGACATAGTTTAATATATCATTTGGACTTACTATATAATCCAATTAGATTTATTATTTATAAGTCCATTGGACTCCTTAATTAAATAACACTATTACTTACAAATTCTTGGGTTTGTTTTAATAAAACCCTAACACATGTTAATACAAGTACTTTGACTTGATTAAATTAATTCATTCACTAACCCTTATCATCAAATTGGGTTTATAATATAGTTAACCATACACAAACAATTATTCTCACATTGGATTATCTTAAATAATTCACGTGCTTCTTCTTTTTTATTATTTATACAAGTAATTAACTTGTTCACTATACATCTTCTTAATTGCCATACAAGGCCAACATTCAAGCTTTGTGATTTTATCACATAAGTTTCTCTTGAAATATTTTTCCTTCTTTAGTTAATTAATTCAATTAACTAATTTAATATTTCTCATCATACAACTTATCACATACACACATACTTCATACCTCATATTTTTTTTTATGGATATATAAAAAAAAAATTTGGATTCGTAATTTTCTCGGTCATTACAATAGTAATAGTAATAATAATAATTATTATACTAATAATAATAATAATAATAATAATTATTATTATTATAATAGTAATAATAATAATAATAATAATAATAATAATAAAGACAATAATAATTATAATAGTAATAATAATAGTAATAATAATAAAAATAAAAATAATAATAATAATAACAATAAAAATAGTAATAGTAATAGTAATAGTAATAATAATAATAATTATTATTATTATAATACTAATAATAATAATAATAATAATAATAATAATAATAATTCTTCACAGGAACGGTTCAGATTCATTCTAATTGATTTGTAAGTTATTTTAGGTTGCAAAAAGTCTTTAAGTAATAGAGTATCTTTGAAATTTTAATCTTCGTTGTGCCTTCAGGGACGGACAATTACGTGTCATCTCTTTGGTGTTTTTGTGGGCTATATCGAGAGCAACTATTGTAGTAGGCTCTGACTCGTGGTATGATAATCTTTTGTCCAATTTCAAGAAAAAATATAAAGGAAAAAATGTTATGGTAATGCGATTTAGTTGGTGTTATGACAATACTTTTTTGTTTGAACTTAGAGGGCTCATTTTATACTTTTGGGTATATGCAAAATCATTTCTTTTGGATTTTTACACATTTTTTTCCCTTCATTGGATCCTAACAAATAGCTTGCAGTACTACCATTTTTTTTCACAAAAAATACTGTTCATGGATCATATTGATCGATGGTGGGAGACATTTATGGTAAATAAATGCTGTCAAACTTCTCATTTCGTTTTGTCAATAAAAGAAAGGTGTGTGAGATACCTAAAAACACTATATTACATAAATTTGAGTCTACTATCGTCAGTCAATTAATTGCTCAAACCTGCCACGAACTAATTTTAAGTTTGGAATGAGTAACACACTAATGTTTGCCTAAAAAAGAAACTATGACTGGATTGAATATTAATCTTTTTGTATTAATGGTTAGACTCTTAATTTTATTATGCAACTGAGAGTCCACAACAGTTTTAAATTTTTTAATCCTACTTATAGTAATGCGCCTCTATATATATATATATATATATATATATATATATATATATATATATATATATATAGAGGCGCATTACTATAAGTAGGATTAGTGGGATCTACATTTGCAATACCAAATTGCATAGAAATAGGAATAGCTGACATCATGATCTGTAGCATCTATAAACATTTTGCCGCACGCATACTTAATTACAACTAAGACTAATTTGACACCGTTTCAGTAGAAAAATGGCCGGGTTAATTGGCTGGTTATCAGTGGTGACAAGAAAGCTCTTGCTACATATTACAAGTGAATAAATTCTACAAAGAGCAAATATTTCAGTGAAAAGCTCCCATTTAAAACTATATACTCCCTCCGTTAAATATATGATTAATATTGATTATTTGAAAAAAAAATTAAAATCAGAATTTATATTAATTAATTTATTTTAAATAATACAATAATAAATATTATAAACTATCTAATTAGTACTATTAATTAAAAAAATTAATATTTTTAAAAATAAAATTATGAATTTTAATTTTGTAAGAGGCTTTGGTTTCTCTTTTAATTAATTTGTGTGAAGGATCGGAGGGTGTGACCGGTGTAACTAAATGCACTTATATAATTTTGTTCAAGTTTAGTTTTATTTGATGACAGGAAAGTAGTGAAAAACAAGGCTATTATATATGAACATTTGATAAAAATGAAAAATAAGCCTTTTAAGTTCCATGTAGTCAAATTTAATTTTTCCACTTTTTAAAACGAGTGAAAATATAAATATTTGGGGTGCAAATATCACTCTCCACAGATCAAATGAGACAGAGGAGTCCATGTAAGACAATAAGACAGAGAGAGATTCAAACGAGTGATAAATTAACAAAAAGGATAGGGGAACGGTTTTTGAGATTGAAAGTTGTGATTGGTGTTAATTTTTTTTAATTTTTTAAATATTTGTAATATTTATTTTGATAATTTTTTTTATAGAATTTAATGATTTAAATGTAATTTAAAATTATATAAATAATAGTGTTGTAGTGTTTGTATAACATTATTATTTATATGTATTTAAATTACACCTAAATTATTGAATTTTATAAAAAAAAAATTATTAAAATAAATATTATAAATATTTTAAAAATCAAAATAAAATAAAATAAAAAAATGGGATCGCTAAAACCGGTCAGAACACTAGTCTGCAGTTCACAGGCAGCGACAGGGACGTGAGGTGATATGAGATCTAGCTAAGTAGTAGCTATAAGAACTACTCCATTGCTGAAAAAGAGGGATAAACAAAAAGAATGAGAGAGAAAACTGATGACCAGTGAGAAGGGACGTGAGATGGATCATATCTGCGTGTTTTAATTTTTAGTCTTCATGACAGACAGGGATCTCAGATTTTGCTGATTTTTAAAGACAAAAAAATAAGTTTAAATCTTGGGTGGGTTTGAAATGTATCTTATATATATATATATATATATATATATATATAATTTAAACTACCAAAAAAATTATATGTATAAAGTATTTTTTTACACAAAAAATATTAAATTTTAAATAATTGTCAAAAATACTCAAAATTTAATCATATTAATTTACGTGTATGTATAATTTGAACAAATTTTGAATATTTTTAATAATTGTCTGCAAGTTCAAAGTTCTTTATGCAAAAAAATAGTTACATGTTTATTTGAGCATAAAACCCATCATAATATTGAGCAACTAATGTTATACTCCGTACTATAAATGAGAAGTACACTTTGTAAAAAGTAGAGTATAATTAAGTTTTTTTTATTATAATGGATCTCACATAATTATATTAAAAAAAATTACTTAAAAATAGTGTATTTTACTTGAGTATTTTTTTAGGGTTAAATATATAGGTTTTCTATAATATTTTGTATTTAAAATTTATATTTTATCAGACAAATAAAATCTATACTCTTGCTATCTTTTATAAAGATTAATAGTAATAAGCAAAGAAATTCATGAATAGAGTTGGTCCATGTTTTATGAGTCAAATAAAACACATTAGTTGTCCTCTCTTAAGTTGGATAGAAATGTTAAAAGAATTGAGCACCAGAATGACAATTAACCAATAAATGAATATTGATCACTTAATTGATATCATACTTAGGATCATACAATTTGGAACTAACATTTTATTACTTTTTTTTTTTTTTACTAAGATTTCTCTATTAGTTTTAATGTAGATATTGAAGAAATTGCACGTACGCATGTTGTGTCGTCAGATTTTGATGATAAAGTATACTTGGAAGTGAGTGCCACCCATTGACTCATAAAATAACCGCTGCCTTTTTTCAGAACATTAACACAAAATACTTGTCTATGTAGAATAGTGCTACAAAAACCACGTAAATAGGTACTGATCACGGGCGGAATCAGAAATATATTTTAATGGAATTAAAATTATTATTAAATTATAAATAATTTAAAATAATTAATATTTTTATATGTTTAGGTCATATATATATATATATATATATATAATATTTTAATGATAATATAATAATTAATAATATATCGTATATATACACTATATTAACTCATAATAGATTTTTCTAATCACAATTGTTCATAAATAATTAATTCATTAATTATTTTAAAAATTAATATAAATTAAATTATTAAGAATTTTTAAAATATTATAAAAAGAGATACATATATCGGGGGAATATGAGTGATATATGGTTAAAATTTAATTAAAAAATTTAATCTTGTATAATAAAAAATTTATAAAATTTAAGTGAGATTAATTTATATATAATATTTAAAAATTTAAAAATTTATTTTATATTATAAAATAATTAATTTTTTTTTAATAGAATTAATTAATCTCACTCTAATGCATGTCATGTAGCAGAAGCGAAGCAACTGTTGATGTTTCTTTTTCAGAGATATATAAATACATGAAAGACAAAAGATAATGGGATTATTAGCATGCACATGTCAAGCCCATGAGGAGCTCCCTAGCTAGTGTTCATATATATGCATGGGACGTGTTTGTTCTTTGTTGGCTGGGAGTAACTATATATATAGGTTCGTACGGCAGCTTCTGCTGTTTATGGCCTTATAGGAGAGATCATTCAGCAATAAATTTATGTGGTACTTTAAATTAATATTTTTTTTATTTTAATGAGTTCATAATTATAAATAGTAAAATATTATTAAAATAATTTTTTTTATTAATTTGAGTCGCCACGTGGCGTTATTTCAATACTTTGAAGAATTTTTCGCCATATAGCCGTTCTGAAGGAAGAAAAAGACGAAGATGATGATGAAGCTGAGAAGGAGACGTCAGTTCACAACTCCTGTCTCTTTCTCTCTCTCTCTCCTATACCATCATATATATATATATATATATACACTCACGTAATGGTCGTATTCTATTCTAACCCTACCTCCTCCTCACATGCAAATATTCAGTGTTTGTATTGTCACATCAATTGGAATTCCAACGATCATTGCCATTACCTTATTCCTTCTCTCTACCCTTCTTTCGGCTCGGTCTGTACTCCCACAGTCCCAATACAGTTCCACTTTTCTAAAACTCATTCGTTTAGAAATATAAAATAATTTTTTTATTTAAAATTAATTTGAAATATATTTATATTTAAAAGTATTATTATTCATTTATTTTTTTATATAATTTTTTATTTTATTATTTAAAATAAATAAATTTAAATTAATTTTTTAAAGTCAATATTAATTATATATTCTGAAGAAGATAATATGTAATTATAATTTCACTATGTTTTATTATAATTTCACTAATTTCATTAGTGATAATTTTACCATTTCACAGTGTAATTAATCCTTTTAAAGTTGAATGCCCTTTCCTAAATTTATATTTGGATTCCTATGAAAAGGAAAATTTCTTGACAGATACAATTAACTCAATGCAATTAAGAGTGATCCGTAATAAATATTTTCTAATGACACCATTCAAATAAATATATTTTTAATTGTACATAAGAGAAACGGACTGCATAGTTTTTTAAAAAAAAAATGTTATTTGCTGTTATTAATAGTGAATGGATTAAAAAAATTTAATCCGATACTGCACTATTTTAATTAAATATCGCTGCCAGACCATAATAATTAGGGAACTGTTATTTTCACAAGATTTTTTGTTATTTCTGCAAGTAGATTCCATTTTACCTATAGCTACTGTAGACACCCAAATTTTGCGTCTGTGTACTAACCCTGAGAGGAGGGCAAAATCGTCATTTGACCCGACCTGCGAAAAGGAGGGTGGACCCCAACACGAAGTCACCCCAACGATTTACGGTCAAAAGCCGCCACAACGGACAACGAGCATCCGGTCACTTGAGGCAATGCAAACGGTTGATCCAGAAAAATCCGGGTTGATTACAAAAAGCGACCAATGGCCACTACGCTTACGATGTTCGGGGGTCTCGCTCCCCGATGAGCGAGCGGCTGCCCAGCTCACCGGTGAGCTGGCGGGGGTGGAAGGGGCAGCGCCCCCTGGAAGCCAAGCACAAAGAACAGTTTATACATCAGGTAGCAGCCTTCCAAAATAATACCGCAAAAATTGGCGAATTAAGACCGCGTGACACGGAAATCGAGAAAAGCAAGCCGGACAGCCGCTGATGCACCTGCGGCCACCGACAAACGGGATAGTACGCGGCTCGAGGAGACGGCACACGGCAGCAGAGGATTCGGCACGGGCGCCCACAGCAGGCAGCCGCAGATGCACCTGCGGCTGCCTACTGAACTCTATACAGCGGCCATTTCCACCCGAGAAGAATAAGAAGAGAGAAAAATTAGGGAGTTTTAGAGAGAGAAAGCTTGCGGGAGGAGAGAAAAAGTGTGTTGTTCTTGGTTAGATTTGAGTGAAATATTTGTATTCTCTTGCTAGTTAGTCGAGTGTTCTTGTGGTGTTGTCCAATTTGTGAAATAAGAAGCTTCGATCAGCATTTTGCAAGGTGAAAAGGATTTTCTTTTGATTTTTTCTTGTTTGTATTAATGTGATAATGTTGTGTTTTGAGTTTGTGTAGCATAGTATGTTGTTGTATTGATGATGATCCGTGGGTTAGGGGTCGTTAGCGAGGGTTCCATTGGAACGTAACTTCCTCCTAATGCCCCGATGACATTCGTACGGTGATATATCATTCGTCGAGTTCATAGATAGTTGTAGTATTGGCATTGAGATTTGTGATGCTTATGATACTGTAATGATTCAGTACTGTTAGATTTGTCGTAGTGTTGGTTGTGCAACGATTTGGGTGAATGTGAGCCTAAGGAGGAGATCCTCGTGGTCAAATCCCAATGATGGACATTTTTTGGTATATGTAATCATTAGATAGGATTCACGGTTGTATATATGTAATATCGGGCCTTAAAACGATATCAAATCGAGGTCGGGTTAAGGCCCCGTAATAATAAAGATATGTGATTGTGGGTGTTTGGGGTTGTCTAGATGGCTCACATGCCCATGGATAGCCCCGACACGTGTTGAATGCTTATTTTGATTTACGACACAAAAGACGATTTTTCAAAATAAGACAAAAGATGAAGATTTTCTAAAAATAATCAAATTAGGATCTTAGATACACGAGGTTTAAAAAGTAAAGAGTTTTGGCGAAACTTTGATCCTTGTTTGACGAAAAGGTTATATTTGGTTTGAAATGTCATAAAAAATATTTTCGAAAAATAAATAAACGTTTTCATTAAACTTTGTGCATAGGGTTAAAGAGTTCTAGAAGTTGCCTTCATTTTATTTATATTTACTGTTAGAAGGCAATGTATAGTCTCGATTCCTATTTGACAAAAGTTTAAAACTATTATTTTCTGAAAATGACATCTAATAAAAAACCCTCATCATTTTCGGAATTAAAATCAATCTTTATTATAAAAAGCGAAGCCTTGTCATTTGGGTCAAAAAGACGCCTAAACGCTTTCCCGACAAAACACATTTGCCATATAAAATCAAAGCGACTTTTATGCAAAAGGACACCACAAACATCCATTTAGGCACACACACACACATGCGCGCACAGACACATTTTAAGGATTTAAAAGGATAGAAAAACATCGAGATTGCGGTAACCGTGTTTCACGGAAATCGGGGGGTGCCTAACACCTTCCCCTCGCTTAAGCAAGCCCCTGAACTCTATGAATCTCGGTTTGCGGACCAATTAACTCGGAGTCGCATATGAGCCAGCGATTACGAAAATAAAATTCGGATGAGTTGGTACATCCATTTCAAATATACCAACTGGCGACTCTGGTCAACTGGCTGATTATAAAATCGACCTTTCGAAACCCCGTCGACACTAAGCCGACCATTTTCAATAAATCACATCTTAAATTCAAAGGCTAAAATTGGAAAGGGCTCTTTAAATATTAAAAAACACAACGACGAAAATTCCGGCGTCGACAGCTACAGTTTTAAAACCGTCACTATATACTTATGACTATACTTTATTTGTTAAAACCGTCGCTATAGATAAACCCTATGAAAATAACAAAAAAATTTGCAAAAATATCAATTTCCTAATAATTATTATTATCTAACTGACACATCTGTCCTTTGCACCTCTCCATATACATAATTTTTTCTTCTTAATCACTAACACAATTATTACACAAAACAAAATTTTTGGCTTGTCTTCTACTTCGAAAGTGTCACCGGTTTTCACTTAAGCTTTGAATTCACATATTGCAGTGTGTCCAACTTGTCAATGCATGCATTCGACAACTCATTCAGCTTCATTTTGGGAATTGGTTATTGAATTTTTTCAGTGTGCAAAACCTCATGGTTCTGATCATATGATAGTATGAATGTTGTTGAATGTTGACTGTTGTTGCTGCTGCTGATTATGGTGCACTGTTTTGTTGATTTATAAAATGTAATTGTAAAATAGTAAATCTTCGTTTTCAATTTATGTAAATTTTCATTAAACTAAAATACAAAATTGTCCCTTAATTTTTTTCTTTGATTGCAAAAGAAATTGTATTAAAATCCATAATCATACAAATGTTAACAATATAGATAACTAGGGCCACAATCGAATTATATAACACCATAGATTTTAAGTAAAAAAACATATACATTTTTCCTACCAGATATATACAATATCAAACCTGATTCAAAAATCAAAAACCGTATCTTTCAAATTTCCCAACTTTTACTGGAAAACATATTCAAGCTACCTAAACAGCCCCAAAACCAATACGACAACTGCACATGCTTTCGCACAACAACATAGAAAGAAATTAAGCTCTGTTTCATAAAAAAACCTGCATCCATGAACTACAATGTACCTTAGCTCGTTTTACAATTATTAGTATAAAATCATAAAAAAAAGCTGCTTCCATGAACTACAACGTACCTCGTCTTACAATTATGAGTACTAATTAGTAGTGCAAAATGATCCGAAAGATATATTTATGCACAATTAATTATACCATGAGATAATGATTTGCTATATTATAAATCATGTAAATGTCATATCTTCATAAAGTGATAATGTAACACGCCCTTCCCGTACTGGAAAGAGAGGTTACGCACAGAACATAACAAAACTAATAAACTGATATCCAAAACTTGAATATGAAACCGAATAGTCTAAATAAATAATTGTCAACTGGCTAAAACACGGTCTGAGTATTACTACAATACTTAAAAACTAAAATATCAAATCCTACACAAAATATCTAAACTATTTACATAAAGGAAGCTCTCTTCACACTTGCCCTTGCTTCTCCTGATTACCTGCCGGAAGAAAAACACAGCATGAGCCAAATGCCCAGTACGGATATAGAGTGTAAGAAAATAAGAACTAAAATGAATAACAAAACTAACTAAACCGAACTAATCTGAATAGCATAATAGGCTGAATCAAATGGCTGGTGTTATTTCATACCGCGCTCAGAATAGAACAAAAATATAGTTTGTCACAAAGACAAGTCAAAATATTGCCACATAGGCAGACATATATTGGACTGCAAATCTAAATGTATGCAAAATCGGAAGGTGTGTTCAACACAAACAACACCAAACCGCAGAACAGAACAGAACAGAAAACTAGGGTCGACCCATACGTCTCTCACAACAAAACACCAATTGACCAACTCCCATTGGAGCACACAAAATGGAGACGCCGTGGACTAATCACACCGCCACGGAAGTGTCATGCCTCGGAGTCAAGAGGACATGTCTGTGGTACCCCCACAGGTGGTATAACTCAAGTATACCTTACGGTACATTCTAACAAAAATATCATATCACAATATATGCGACATAATACAAACAAAAGGGGTTCTAATACGTACATGCTAAACCGAAACGAATCAACACAAAATCCTCAAAATATATTAGCATGTTCTACAGAATCAGAATAAATACTAGACATGTTCTCTATGTCCAAAGAGTACAAGTTATAAATTTTTGAATATCTAAAAGCAAACAATTCTATCATAAGCATTTGACTATGAATAATATATTGAAATAATATCTGAATTCTAATCGAGAGACAAAACAAATAAACTTAAAAGTAAAGAAATATCGCTGAAGGAGTACGGAATCCGTACCTGAATTAAGCAATGAAATATCCGAAATTATAATCCAAAACGACTCGTTAAATTTCCCCCGTCGGAACTAATTAAACAAAATAAAAGAATAATTAATTAATTAATTAATTAATTAAGCTTTACACATTTTCTTTCTCTTAGGCAAATTTGAAATCCTTTCGTTCTTAACAAAATTCTACCTAAAGTTATACATATTTTAATCATATATAATATTTTAATAATTAATCACCTTTTTGTTCTAAAATAAATTTAAATATATTTACAAAAATATTCTTTCTATTTTTAATTATGTTACAAATAAATATTATTATTATTATTATTATTATTATTATGTCAAAACTTTAAAGTTACAAAAATAATAATTTAATATCCCAAAATGCTAATTACTAACAAAGATATATACCCAAAATATATACACTAACAAACTAAATAACATACAAAAATTAAAGCTATAAAATTAAGATTAATACAGAAAATTAAATAATTACATAAAGAAAGAAAAAGAGACTTACCCGAATTTAAGAAGAGATTCACCGTCTCCAAAGAAAACCAAAAAAATTTGGGTTTATATCAATACCCAAAATCCAAAGAAAGAAAATAAAATATTTAACTATGGAGGTTCTTACTTAAAAACCCCTCACACAACAAGATCCTTTCTCACAATGGGAGGTCCTTATTGTTTAGGTGAATAAAAAGAGAGGAGGTGATGCCATATATATAGGCTAAGGAATGGAAGGATTTTACTTCAAGGGGCGATGTGGGACTCCAACAAGAAAGAAAAAAACCGGGCATTACAGATAAACTCATGATATAATTTTGTAATTTAAACTTTTAACTGTAATTTAAACTTTTTTGTCTTGCTCAATTTGAAACTTGACTCAGATTCGTATAAATATATCGACTCTGAAAACAAGCAAGCATAATTGAAATTCAATTTCTAACGAATAATAGTCAAATTAGAATACTAATTAAAAAGCCTTTCTAATTTATGTCAAACATGAGCTAATATAAGAATTTTTTTTGAGTAGAATCTGAACTGTGTATTAACCACTCTGAAATGCTCGACTCATTTTCATGCCTAAAGATCGAATTTTTGATGTGATTAGTGTTCAAAGATGCTATAAAGGTCACGGTTGGAAATACTTTATATGGTATTAGCATTTAGTGGCACACACGTTGTGTGTGTTGTCATACGATCCTCTTTTACATGAGTATAAAGTAATTTCAACTTTTATGTGAGAATGAACTATATGAAAATATCAAAAACATATGTGAAAATAATATTTTTCTAAATATATCATATCCTTAATTAAATATTATTTATCATGATATATAGTGGCATGGACATGAGTAGCCTTCTAGTTCGAGGTGGTTTTCTGACGGCAAATTGAAGATGTATTGAATAAGTATCTAATTAATTTGAAGTGGCCTGTCATACTCCTTCAACTATACTGGGGTCTTATTGGAGCAAGTTGTCCATAATTATATCTCTACGATCCATTATCATTTAGCTACTGCCAATCTGCTTCTAAAGAAAATACTAAAGGACCCATAATTAAACTTTAACACAACTGATCAAGTAGCGATCGAGAAAGTGCTTTTGCCCATGTCATTAAGTTTGGGTTGGCAAAATTAAGTCGGTAAGAAAGTGCAATTTGCTGCTAACTAAGATAAGTATCATATCATCACTTTTTAAATTTTTTTTTATTAGCATTATTATAGGTCCATATAGGGTCTATGTTCTCCTAAAAGCAAGTAGGATATTGAAATGTACCCTTCTTCAAAACCCCACACCACTCTTATTGTATACCCATTAACCATAATATTGTTGGATGTGGCTAATTCAAAATGTACAAAATTGCGCAAGAATTAAAATTAATTTTGTAATTTAAAGATAGATTGAGAAACCAAATTTGGAAAAGATTTTTTTTTTTTCATGCTAAATTTTAATTTGGGAAGGATCAGAGACGGACATAAACCGTCTAAGATATATTTTTCAAAAGTAAAAATACCCGATGATGGTATAAATTATATCGTTCTCGAATATGTTATAATTTGAACCGATTTTCATGATTTTTTAGATTTGAAGACGGATTATATATATTGGTCCCAAATATGTTAGGTGTATCTAGGACGCACATTTTTATCTGAAAACCAATTTCGAAATTGATTTTGAGATGCATTTAAGCAAATAAAAACCTCCATTCTAATAAAAAAAAATTGTAGGTCTTGTTCAACATTTTATGCTTTATTCAAGGTTTGTCCAAAATCACCGACTCAAAACGCTTTATCTACTTAAAAGTGAACAATAAAATTTACTTTTATTATTTTATTAAAAAAGAAAGACATGACACATTATTTATAAGGGGACATTCATATTTCTTTTGCATTACTTCACTACCTTTTCCCCGATTTGGAAACCGTGGTGGAACAAGTTGAAGAAATTAATTAATTAAATCATCTCTATTTTTTTATTTCTTCCAGGTGCTCACTACAAAACACATCCAAGTAATGATTCGCTTTCCCATTTGCGCAGCAACTTGGAAGCACAACTGGGTAGGCCAAACCAGTGTAGAAATAATCTGGATTTAATTTGGTATCTTTATTACTTTAATTATGCTGTAATTAATAGAGTAATATAATACAGCATCGTTTGTCCGCTCTCGAGGTAACTGTCCAAACATTCAATAATTCAAATCACAAACAATAAATAAAGCCCTAAAGGTGTCTTCACAGGGACGAAACTACATTGATAATGAAATTTTATACTTATTTATTATATATTTTTAAATTTAATAATTTGTTAATTTTTAAGTATTTTAATTAATTTTAGGTAATTTATTTAATTTTATATATTTTAATTATTTTTATTTATTTAACATTTAATTTTGTAAGAAAAATAAAAGTGAGTAGCAAAATCGTAATAAAGCAGATTCTAGAAAATTGATTGTAAATATCCAGCGTAGTGGCAAAATGATAATTAAGGCATGAAGGGATGGCGCGTCATGTGCACGGTCCAATGGGATGAAGAACGACAATTGCACGACGTCGTTTGGGCAAAATTGTGGTACAGGTGCTCGCGTAATGCCCAGATTGTGCTGAGTGAGGCGTTGACGTCACTAAGCGCGTTTGACTTGGTCAAATCGAGCGAAGATTGTGTTTGGCTGGAACGTTAATTGGCTAGAATAGATTATTCGTTATTTTTAGCATTAATTTGATTCAGAATTGAATTTCTTTTCCACTAATGCTTAGGATTATTAATGTACATAAATACACTATTAGAGACTTGTTCTCAGCACATTAACATACATTAGAATAAATTAAACATAGTTTTAGAGCAGAATATTATATTATAGTAGTTTAGGAGTAGAATTAAAAGTAATTATTCAACGCGAAGGATTTAAGAATTGAAGGCAAAACTTGAAAATTGGAGACTGTGATCTGAGTAACAGACATATATCAAAACACATATTTGATTTTTTTTCTTTTACTTTTATTTTTGTAATTTTGAGAAGTTGAATTATTTGTTAATAATTTATTATTTAGTTATAGGCTAATTATTTTATTGAGATTGCAATTAAACCCAATGTGTAGTTTAATTTAATTAATTTTTTAATTATTAATGATTATATATGGATTGTTTATCATATTTTATGCGTTCAAGCATAATTATTTACGCAATAATTAATGAGATAATCTATATGAAATCAAAAGTGGAGTATAGGTTTCGATTCGGATATAATAACATTTGAATTTATTTATTCTTTCTAGGATGAGTAGGATAATAGTGTATATGATGAATATATTTCTAAGCGCGTTTGACTTGGTCAAATCAAGCGAAGACTGTGTTTGGCTGGAACGTTAATTGCTAGAATAGATTATTCGCTATTTTTAGCATTAATTTGATTCCGAATTGAATTTCTTTTCCACTAATGCTTAGGATTATTAATGTACATAAATACACTGTTAGAGACTTGTTCTCAGCACATTAACATATATTAGAATAAATTAACATAGTTTTAGAACAGAATATTATATTATAGTAGTTTAGGAGTAGAATTGGAAGTAATTATTCAACGTGAATGATTTAAGAATTGAAGGCAAAACTTGAAAATTGGAGAATGTGATATGAGTAACAGACGTATATCAAAACACATATTTGATTTTTTTCTTTTTCTTTTATTTTTGTAATTTTGAAAAGTTGAATTATTTGTTAATAATTTATTATTTAGTTATAGGCTAATTATTTTATTGAGATTGCAATTAAACCCAATGTGTAGTTTAATTTAATTAATTTTTAATTATTAATGATTATATATGGATTGTTTATCATATTTTATGCGTTCAAGCATAATTATTTACGCAATAATTAATGAGATAATCTATATGAAATCAAAAGTGGAGTATAGGTTTCGATTCGGATATAATAACATTTGAATTTATTTATTCTTTCTAGGATGAGTAGGATAATAGTGTATATGATGAATATATTTCTAAGCGCGTTTGACTTGGTCAAATCGAGCGAAGACTGTGTTTGGCTGGAACGTTAATTGCTAGAATAGATTATTCGCTATTTTTAGCATTAATTTGATTCCGAATTGAATTTCTTTTCCACTAATGCTTAGGATTATTAATGTACATAAATACACTGTTAGAGACTTGTTCTCAGCACATTAACATATATTAGAATAAATTAACATAGTTTTAGAGCATAATATTATATTATAGTAGTTTCGGAGTAGAATTGGAAGTAATTATTCAACGTGAAGGATTTAAGAATTGAAGGCAAAACTTGAAAATTGGAGACTGTGATCTGAGTAACAGACGTATATCAAAACACATATTTGATTTTTTTCTTTTTCTTTTATTTTTGTAATTTTGAGAAGTTGAATTATTTGTTAATAATTTATTATTTAGTTATAGGCTAATTATTTTATTGAGATTGCAATTAAACCCAATGTGTAGTTTAATTTAATTAATTTTATAATTATTAATGATTATATATGGATTGTTTATCATATTTTATGCGTTCAAGCATAATTATTTACGCAATAATTAATGAGATAATCTTTATGAAATCAAAAGTGGAGTATAGGTTTCGATTCAGATATAATAACATTTGAATTTATTTATTCTTTCTAGGATGAGTAGGATAATAGTGTATATGATGAATATATTTATATGTCACATGTAGCATATTGAGAGTTTGTTCTTAATGAATTTATTTTAAGTGGTTTGCATGAACATAAAAGAACTAACTGAAGTAGGTCATTTTATTAATTTTTGATAAAGGTTAATAAATAGTTAGACATTCTCAGTTAACAATTCAATATAGTTAATTAATTAAAAATAGAGTGAAGAGATTTAAATGAAGCATTGAGGAGAATTGTAATATTAAGTATTTTTAATTTGATTTAATTATTTTCATTAGTTTAATTTAGTTAGTAATTTTAGTTAGATTTTATTTTATAAATTTATTGCAATTGTTTAAATAAATTTAATTTGATATAAAATTAGTGTTTGGTAATAATTATTTTTAATTCTCTGTGGGTTCGACACTCGACTTAAGTACTTTATTATTTGTGAGTCACGTATATTTGCGTGTAAATTTCTATTTAAATTTAGGCAAACATACATGGGAAGCTATGAGATCAATGGACTCTATTAAAAAAATAATTATTTTATAATATAGAGTAAATTTTAGAATTTTTAAGAATTATATATAAATTGACACCATTCAAAATTTATAAAAAAAAATTCTATACGAGGTCAAATTAAAAATTTATAACTTTGTCAATTAAATTTTAATCCCATATGATTGTTATCCCCTTAATAAATATAAATCTCTTTATAATATTTTTAAACAAAATAATAATTTAATTTATATTATTTTTTAAAATAATTAATTACTAATGAACAACTGTGATTTGAAAAATCTGTTATGGATCAATATGGTGTATATATACCATATATTATAAGTTATTATATTTTTATTGTAATATATATATATATATATATATATATATATATATATATATATATATATATATATATGTTGACCTCATTAAAAAAATTATTTATAACTTAATAATAATTTTAATTTCATTAAAAAATAATATTGACTTCATCACTGTATCTTTATCCCTAAATTATTTATTTTGGAGATTAAAAAATAGTGAATATCGGTGTTCATTAGGTAAATCGAAGATTTACATTAATTTTTTATAGGTCTATATATATTATTAGATACATGTACCATACAAGATATATAATTTGTAATATAGTGTAATCATCTTGGAGGAAGTACAAATGCACATGCTAGCTAGCATGTTAAATTGTAGCCGCATAATGAGTCAAGGTTTAATGATATATTACTAATTATTCGGACAAATGGAACTTCTAGATGTAGTGTACATGCATGGTATATGTACAAAACTTGGCCAAACCCTAGATTTTTTAATTTTTAATTTTTTTGGGTTACCTAGTGTATGTATATTTTTTCATAAAAGTCAAAGATGGCCGATCTTCCATTTATATGACACCGAAGGTGTATCATCCAAAACTTCCATTAATATATATACGAGACCTAGCTTAGCCTTCATTGGTGGAATATGCATATTCCCAAATCAATGGGCTTTTCAAACACCAAAAAAATGAAGAGAAAACGAATAAAAATGAATGAATCGACTCCAATTCTCCAAACCACCACTACAAATGGATATAGATGGTAGCATTTTGACCGTATAACCACCACAAAATTGGACTATCATTCTCGCCCACTTCCCATATATGGAACCTCATCCTTTCCCAATAACATAATTTCCACTCATTACTAACGTCAAATCATATATAGAGTTGATGGTAGCAAATGTCACAAGTCATCATATGTCAAAATGACCCCTTCTATCAAGTTGATCACTTCCAAATTTGGAGTCCCACTCTTCGTCTAGTTGTTTTATTTATTTATTATTTTTATCCTATAACTCTGCCGACGAGTATAAAGTTATAAACATCCATTATCCATATATAGCGATGAGTAAGGATCCAATTAAACACCCTACTTGTTGGAATATTTTCATGGATATAGCTAGCTAGCTATGGTCCCTTGAAAAATTGCACATTAATTGTACTATTATAAAGTATCATGTATAGTTTCTAAAAGTCTTATGTTAAAAGTACCTAGTGTTAATCTTATATATTGACAATATTCGATCCTATTTAACTAAGTATATAATTGTTGGATATGGACTAGTGAAGTTGACACATCTTAACCGTTTATTAAGTTTATATAGAAAAAGTTGTATTTGTATAACACATATTATATTTTTTTGGTGTTGTCTTAGATTCCATTTGTTACGAAATTCAAGATTAATATTGAAAATTTAAAATTAGTTTGAGATATGTCAAATCCCAAAATGATATGATTTATAAATTAAGTTTTGAAAATTAAACAATAAATTTTATAAATAGTACTAATAGTTTTAGCGTAGTTTTTTTTTTAGATCATCAACAAAATATTTTTTATTAAAATACAAAAAGAATAACGTCTGTGAAAAAAATCATAAGACGTGGATTGGGCCATATTGTACGTAGTTCATCACTAGTTTCAGCGTAATTTATAATTTTTTTAATTGTTTTTTTTCAAAATTAAATAAATTCGTATTAATTTTATATTTAAAAATATTTTAAATTGAATTCAAAAAGTCAAATTTAATACTATAATTTACTATTATGAAAGCTAAGTGCTATTCTGTGCTAGGTACATCAACTTAGATCAACTTTGAAACTTATGTGCCAAGTTTTATTCTAGTTTTCTAATTTTATTCTAGGAGGTTGAAACATATTATAATTTTAAAAATGAAGAAGATGAAAGCTAATTAACCTGTTGTAGGTCGGAAAATTTCGTACCTCGTTAGGGTTAGAGTTTCGTATCAATCGAGAAGACGAGAAATCCGCAAAAAGTATGAAATTGAGGAAAAAAGAACGGTTGAGCAATCACTCGAGTAACACAAGGCAGAGCTCTCGGGGTCCCGGCGTAATCCAAAAGTCTATCGTGTGTTTAGGGTCTCAAGAGAATCTAAGTTTGACTTTGAGTGTCCAAGTGTAATAACGAATGTCTTAACTCAAAACTGAATTCTAAGTCGCCAACAAGTTCAAAGATGATTTAAGCTCTTTTGGGTCTGGAGAGAATTCTCTAAATGGCCAAAAGTCTCCTCATGATGACATGAGGGAGGTATTTATAGAGTTCCCTGGCAAGGGGTCATGTGTCAGGCATGTGGCTTTAGGAGAAATTTCAGAAATACCCTTTGTAATAGAAAAATTTCTAGAATACCTTTGATTATCCAAGTAATGCCCATATCGCCCTGTTCTTCTAGCCGTCTATCTAATCTTTCAACCAATTTTCAAAATGAGTTGCCCTCACAAGTTTTCTGCCTCAGAACTCATGGAGACCTCTCTTGAGTCTCGTTTATTTATTTTTGACTTTTCCATCTTAGTTCATTTAATTATTTAAGATAAATATAAACTCTAATTTGTACTTGCGTGCCATATATGCTAGCATAATGCCCATTTTTTGCCTATGGACACATTATTAAATAAAAACCTTTCTGGTTAAGAGTACAATTTTTTTAACACTATCTTAAGGTGCAACTCAACTTATATATGAAAAACATGCATTTTCTTCTTTTCTAAAACTTCCTTGGTGGATTTAATCTTTCTATTAAGCAATTTGCTAGTGGACTTATCAGTAATGTTTGTCTGCAACTGGCTTGATTTAATTTATTTTCAATAATGGAATGAAAATAACGGTTGTAACTTGTCAGACACTAAAGAGTTGATGAATTCAAATTAGTTTGTGAGGGAAGGATTAATAAAATTAATTTATTAAAAGTAAATGTGCGGAATAATTGCAAGCCAAAGAAAATAAATTGAAAACAAAAACTACTCCCAAAAGTCAAAAGGCAAGAAAGGACATAAAATAAAGTCATTAATAATATCAAAATAATAATTATGTTGCTAAAATAATAAATGTCGCTAAAATTACAAATGTAAAAATGTTATTAAATACATATTTCTTTTATCAATATAAATATTTTTTTGACATTATTAACCGTCTAAAGTAATTGTTATCGGGCCTTATTAAGGCAAATTATTATTAAAATTGTGTTATGGTAAAAAAGAAAATTTTATAATCTCTTAATCAATCACTGTACGTCCTTCATTTATGAGAGATAAATTGATATTCATTTATTGAGGATTAGCTGAATTTTTTAGCTTAATAATACTTCAGGTCCCTCAACTCGTATTCCAATTTACCATCAAGGCAAAGCCCGGATGGTATTGTTACTTTTTTGTATAGCAGAGAGCGTAGGTTCAAATGCCTACTCGTATTTTAATGTCAAAGTCAACTCTGAATTTATAATTTGTGTTTGAGCTGAAGTATTGAACGAATTTATCAATCTATCTATTTATCTAGCTATCTATCTATACTATAACTAAATAGATACTTTGATTCTTTTTTTCTTTTTTTTGACTTGGTTGTTTTTCTTGATTCACCTGTTTTTTTTTGTTCAACTCTTTACTTTTTCTACGTTCAATCATTTTTTCTTATTTATCTATCCAAATTAGAAATTAAAATTAGTAACATAATTTTATAAGAAAACAAAATTTAATAATATAATTTTATAAAAAAAAATCAAACTAAGATTATCTTATGTAATATTAATTTGTTACTTATATATATATATATGCAATAATTCATGTTTAAGTAAAATTATATTACTACTTAGATAATATAATTTGAGAAAAAAACAAAATTCTAAACTATATTACTTTCATAATTTAATTTGTAAGTATTATAAAAATATAAGCATAGTCAAGTATAAGTAGGATTTTATTATTAGTTAGATAGTATAATTTTAAAAGAAATTTATTTTATTATGAAAATCACCTCACCAAATATTAAATTATATTATTATTAGACTATATATATAGGTATAAAAATAATACACTAACCAATAATACGATTCAATTATTAAATTAAAAATTAAATATTAAAAATAAATTGCTCTTTTCAATGATATATATAACTAAAAAAATAAGAACTAAACAACATTAATTTTAATTGTATAATAACACCATTAAATACAAAGATAAGTAATACAGTTTTATAATAAAATAATCATATGGTCATCTTACCAAACACTAATTTGTCACTATTAATAAATAAGATTTTATTACTACTTAGATAATATAGTTTGAGAAAAAAAATAAATTTTCATTAAAATGGTCTTAATTAACTTGAATTTGTTTGTATTATTAAAAGATAAGTATAATTATATTTCAAGTATAAGTATAATTTTATTACTAATTATATAATATATTTTTAGAAGGAAAATATTTGTTTATGAAGATCATCTTACATATACTAAATTGTCACTATTACTAAAATATATATAAGTATAAATGTAATACTGTGACGACCCCAAATCCGGGTTCCTTGAATCTCGGATTCGGTTCAACACGAGTACTACCTTTTTCTTATTGTTCATGAATTACAACAATATTATAATTGATAAATAATCATTTATTTACATTTTTACAACATCTCTTTCTATTCCAGAATCGAAATCTTTATACATTCCTAGTATGTCTTAATATCATACATGATACGACATTCTATTACAATCAATTTGAGTATCTAAGACTCATAATACATACAAACCAATTCTTATACTACACAATCATTTTACCTGTCTAATTCTGACTGATATTTACAATGGTCGTGCTAGACCTTCAGTGAATGTAATATGCATTCCTGTTTTTTGATCCTTATCAAGACTTCAAATACTTGTACTATCTGAAAATGTTGATTTAAACAAGAGTGAGTACGACGGCTCAACAAGTTTAATAGTTACACATAACACATTACATGCTTCACATATACTTTGCAATTTATACTTACATCATGCTTTTCATGCATTTCAGTTTATGTCATACTACTCATGCATCATATATAACATCTAGCAATTCATGCCTCATATTTATACATATTTTTCATGTAATCATACCTCATGCATATCACAATTTTCATCAATATCTTACTATTAACAATTTAATATCACATCATAGCATGTCAAAGCACATAGGAGCAAGTTCTGAAAAACTTATCTGGTCACTTATACCATTTACGCTTATTGGCGTCATTTGCTCAACCTACAATTTATATAACAAATTGACATAATCATTAGCTATCAGGACTTTTAATTAGTCTTAACTTAAGACCTTAACTTCAAATTATTAACTCTTAAGATGTCCGACAAACGAACCCTTAAGTTACGGACAAAACCCTAGTCCCAATACAGTTTGGACATATCAGGAATGCTTAACCAGCTTACGCTTTCATTATACAATCTTCGTACGACCCACTTTTAATAAGTTGTCTAAATTAGTCACAAATGGACTATTTACATTTGTTTAATTCAATTAAACTTTATTCTTTTACATAACTTAATGATTCGGACATTTAACAATGTACCAAATACCCCAACATATTATCTATCTTTGATAATATACCACTAAGTTCAAATATTATCAACCATTTAATAATATTTTAATCTCTTATTAATATTATTAATCATTTAATAATATTTTAATCATTTATTAATATTATTAACCATTTAATAATATTTTAATCACTTACTAATATTATAAACCATTTAATAATATTTTACTCACTTATTAATATTATAAACCATTTAATAATATTTTAATCACTTCTTAATATTATTACCATTTAATAATATTTTAGTAACTTATTAATATTATTAACCATTTAATAATATTTTAATCACATATTAATATTATTAACCATTTAATAATATTTTACTCACTTATTAATATTATTAACCATTTAATAATATTATTAACCATTTAATAATATTTTAATCACATATTAATATTATTAACTATTTAATAATATTTTAATCACTCATTAATATTATTAACCATAAAATAATATTTTAATCACTTATTAATATTATTAACCATTTAATAATATTTTAATTACTCATTAATATTATTAACCATTTAATAATATTTTAATCACTCATTAATATTATTAATCATTTAATAATATTTTACTCACTTATTAATATTATTACCCATTTAATAATATTTTAATCACTTCTTAATATTATTAACCATTTAATAATATTTTAATCACTTATTAATATTATTAACCATTTAATAATATTTTACTTATTTAATAATGTCATTAATTATTTAAGAACATTTTCATTATATACAAATGTTATTACACATTTAATAACATTTTAATCTTATACTAATATTATTCATCATTTAATAATATTTTAATATTCTTCAAACATTATCAATAGTTAACTTTTTAATTGTGTTAACTTTAGTTTTTATTTTATATCTTTAGATACCAATTAATCACTAATAGATTCAATATAAATTGATTTAGTATTCAAATATATTCATTTTATATGTATTTTAACTTAAATTTCCATTAAAAACTCAACTCGGACCGACCCGACCCGACCCTGCCCGAACCACTAAAATAGGTCACTGGCAGAATGTTTCACCGCTGCGGCGGTGGTACATAATTTCCGAAACCCTAGTTTGGGGACTGCCCGACCCTTCGACGCTTCGACAATCATAACTTCTTCATTTTAAAACATTTTGAGGTGATTCTTGAGTCCATTCTCATCAGAATTTTGAAAGTAGTATGCCCTCAAGCCAATCACATTTGATGTGATAAGCATATACTTTGTAATCTTGTTCATTTATTAATAAAAGTATCAAGGCATTTCTTTATTCATGATTAATTACTTGAATTAATCAAATGGATAAACCCATAGTTTTCGAGCAATGCTTTTAGAACCATGATGAGGATCATGCTAATGAGATCTAAATTCAAGATAGCTCAAAAACTAAAATTGTTCCTAATCGTTGGATCACTAAAAGGGGGATTAGTAGATCCGGATAGATTGATACATACTATGCTTGCTCTTATGAAGAGGATGATTGATCTCATAATCATTTATGTAGAGACAATAAAGCAAGTATGTAGGTGCTTATTAGAGAATAAGTTCACTAAACGTGACTCGCTCAAGGAACACCTAATGGAGTTTTACTCGTCTGTCAATAGGAGTTCCTTATGTGATAGTCGTACAAGTGATCCTTAGACTTGAGATCATCTTAGTATCTTGTGTATACTAAGTTATACTTTGACATATTCCTTAAGACCTATTGGTATATCAAAGGATGTGATTGGGTATAATAAGGTACACATGGAGATAGATGAATGATCAACAAAGGATCTACCACTTCCAGTAAAGGGAGAGAATGTCCTATGCGATTCAATAAGTGACAACTCAGAAGTCCCTGGGCAGGGTTGAATGGAATTAGAAAGGAGTTTCTAATTTACATTAACAAGAGTTGTGTATTTGTGAATTGAAATGCATATAATCAAATAAATAAGACTTGACAGAAATTCCGTGTCTTATATTTGATTGGGACATTGTGTGGTAGAATGATTGAATTATACGGTAACTATTTGCTGAAAGGTTCTTTTACGATTAAATGTTGAAATCTATATTATCTGGAAAGTCGACTAATCGCTAAGGGGGCTTACCCTTATTGTGGAATAATTATTTATTCTGAATTAAAGAGTTAATTCGTAATAAATGAAATAGAATTGTTCTAATTTATTTATTATACAACCAATTTAATATGGAGAACCTAAAGGGTCACACCGCAAAAGAGTAATATTTATTTTAGAAGTGGATGGCATAATCGTAATAATAAATTAAGTATATTTAATTTATACTATGGTGATAGAATAAATTAAATAGCTTAATATTTATAATTTAGTATTTTAGAAATACTAATTATAAATTAATAAGAGGAGTCTTATTATTATTATTGTTACTATTATTATTATTACTACTAGTATTATTATTTAGTTCCTAAATGGTTTAGGAATTAATTAATAAGTAGTAATATTATTATTAAATAATTAAGTTCCTAAATAGTTTTGGAATTATAATTATAATAATAATTAATTAAGTTACTAAATGGTTTAGTAATTAATTAATAAGAAGTACTCTCATTATTAAATAATTAAGTTCCTAAATGGTTTAGGAATTGTAATTAATTAATTTAGTTCCTAATTAAATTAAAACCCTAATCCTAAATAGTTTAGGAGGGTTGACTAGATCTATAAATAAGAGGAGTCTTATCATAGATCAAGGTTACACACTCTTTCATTAGAGAGGGAGAGTACTCCATAATTCTCTAGATCTAAGTGTTAGAGAGAGAGAGAGAATTAGGGCTAGCCACCCATGGTTTGGAGAAACCAAAAATCCACTTCTTTAATTCATAGATCTCTTGGTGGATCACCTCTAGAGGCTCAACACTTGGGGAGCTAACATTGATCCGTGGAATCTAATCGGTGAATTTGAAGAAGAACGTGAAGGAGAAAAGGGAGATGAACTTGTACCCGTGGAAGCTTGGTTCTACAAAGGTATAAATTCTTTTATCCTTCCTCAATTAATAATAGTCGCATAAGAAAGATCCGGGTTATTGGTTTGTACAAAAAATTTTAAATCTGATTTTTATTACTTCCGTTGCGCTTATATAATTTGATTATATGTATGCCATATTTTTGCAAACCAACAAATTTCCCCCTCTACAATTTCTCTTTATATCACAAATCCAAATTCCAAATGGATCTAGGCTTAAAATCACTCACAAGGACAGAATGAAAATTAACTTCATAAATCCTTGGTTCGATCGGTTCAAACATGATGCTACAAACATTAGTTGCTAGACCATCATGTTTTATGACTCTACACACATCATATACATATCATACATCATTTATATCCTTTTTAGTTCAACATTTAACAACATAAATAACAAGATCTAGGTTAAGAAAACTTTTCAACTTTTAAAAGAAAATCTTCTTCTTGAAAATGGTTGGATCTCTTCCGTGATCTTCTTGACCTACCCGAACATAGTTATCCTCCTTGATGACTTAACCTTCATCTTACAAAAGCTCTAGCTTCTCTCTAGAACTTCTCTTTCTATAAGTTAGTAAAAATAAGCAAATGAGCAAACAACCTATACAATGTTTTGCTCCTCTTTATTTATAGAAGTCTAGGAACACGCCATTAACTCTCCTAATCAACCAACACTAGTCAATTAGTACTCCTAAGTATGCTTACTATTCTCATGAATGACTAGCTTGATTGACCATCTTGAATGACCAATATAAATGACTTCCATCAAAACGCAAAACAAGCAACCAATGGAGTATTTTCCACTCAACCACAAAGCTAGCTAGACATCCCATTGGGGCCCCACAATTCTCAGCAAAAATGCCCTTTTTGGTTTCAAAATCCAATTATTTTTATTTTATATATATATATATACACACCTTTATATGTATACATCTATATATATATAAATATATTGACCAACCATTTGACTATGTATTGGGCTCCATATTGGGTCATTTAATTAAATTCAATTGGATTTTGAATTATCATTGTTTGGGCTCAATTTAATTATTACATTGGGCTAACATTACATACCCTATGTTACATTTAATTGAAACAAGCATTGAGCTTGTTCAAATATTACATGGACTACTAGGTAAATTTATTTTACCTAGATTAAAACATCACTTGGACTTATAACATACCCAATTAGACTTGCATTAAATTAATCTACCACATTGGGTTACTAAATTAACTTATTTAAAGTTAATTTTCAAACAGTCTGTACTACCGCTGCGGCGGTGATTACTACCGTTGCGGCGGTAATTCTATTTTTCATATTCTAGAAAGTTTCACCGCTGCGGCGGTGAAACCTACCGCTGCGGCGATAGTGCTAATTTTAATACACATTAATAAAAGTACTTTGACTTGATTCAATTTAATTAATTAACTACCTTTTATCATTAACTTGAGTTTATAATATAATTAACCATACCCATATAGTTATTCCTACATTGGGTTACACAATTAGCTCATACATGGTTAATTCTCATCGTCATATTTATTTACCTAGCAATTAACCAATGTTTGGTTAATGCTCTCTCTCTTGTCTACCAACTAGGGTTATTCAATTAACCCTACCTTAGTTAATTCTCTACACTCAACAATACTTGAATTTATTCTCCCAATATATTGACTAACATTTGACTATTAAATTTGGACTCAATATGTGGGATACTAGTTTATTTTGCATTGGGCTCCCTTATTTAATTATTTAGGCCACCCAACACAACTCACACATCTTTATAACTTGGGCTAGGTAATTAATTTAATTGGACTACCATCACATTATATACAATACATGGCAACATAATTTAATTAGACTTATATTAATTACCTCTTGGACTATTAATCAACATAACATTTGGGCTTATTATTTAATTACCCATTTCATACCAATATTTTCATATTGGGCTAACATCTATAATCCTTTTGGGCTAGTCCACTAGTAGTAATTAAATTACTTGAACTCTATACCATAACTTAATAATTAAGTTAAGTACTTAATCAATTAATTTCTTAATATTGTCATTCTAGACAAATTTTCTAGTTTTTTTTATATAACTTTAACTCATAACTAATATAATTAACATAATTAATTATATTTCATGATTCTCATTCTTACTTCATAGTTAAACTAATTAATTTATTAGTTTTATTGAGTATTAATTTACTCATATTCTTGTTTGGCTAACAAACACAACTCTAGGAATATATAACTATGTATATATATCCTTATAACCGTCTTCACTTCTCAAATGAATTTATTTCCTTAATAAATTCTCTATATGCATCATTACAATATTCCCACATTTAATTTCTAACAAATAAATTATGTTAAAAAAAATGTTCACCCAAATTCTACACATCTCACTTCTCAAACTCTAGGTTTTAAACCATAATCTTTAATTGATTATTTTAAATCTTATTTACAATTCTTGTAAATATCTGGGATATTACAAATACACTGGCCAATCATGTGATCAAATTATTAAAGAAAAATAAATAAATAAATGACAATATCAACATGAGCGACAAAGATAATTAAGTAATATAGTTTACAATGAAAGAATCATAAGATCATTTTGTCTAATATTAATTTTATTTATTTTTAAAATATAAGTATAATTATATTTAAAACATCAGTAGGATTTTATTATTATTACTTATATATATAAGGAAACTATAATGAAAAACACAATTTGGTTCATTCGGTTTAATTAAGTCAAGAACAAGGATTAATATAATTTTACAAAAAAAAAAAAAAAAAAAAAACAATCATAAAGTCATCTCGACTAACTTGAATTTGTTAGTATTAGTAAAATAAAGTATACTTATATTTCAAGTATAAGTAATATTTTATTAATATTACTATTAATTAAATTACTAGCATTAGTATTATTAATACTAAAATTAGCTACTACTATTATTAAAATATAAGTTTACATATAATATATTGATGGAACAACTATATGATTTAGTTATTAAATTAAAAATTAACAGCTAAAAACTAAACAATTTATCCAATAACATATTTACAATAAAAAAATTATACATATAATAGTATAATTTCAGAAGAAATGATTTTTTTTCTTCATAAAAATCATCTTACCTAACTTGAATTTTATATTGTTATTAAATATAAGTATAATTATATTTTAATTATAAGTATGATTTTATTATTACTTAAATAAGATAATTTTAAAAGCAAACTATTTTTTTATAATAAGGACCTTATAATAATTGATAAATAAAGTTTGAAAAAATAAATAAAACTATATTAACATGTGAAAAAATAAAATGGACTGTTAAGTTAAAAGATAATATTAATTATTTTTTTCAAAATATTATATAAAAATATTAATTAAAAATAAATATAAAATACTAAAATAAAAAATAAGATCATCTACTTTGCATGTTTACTGATAGTTAGATATGGAATAGAATAACTTATGAATGGTTTTCATTACATGGGCGAGGGTATTAATATTGTGTTTTCTTATTATTTTAATATTTGATTGTTCAAATTTATTATTTTATTACTATTTTGATATAACATTTTCTAGCTCTTTTACTTCTTTATTTATATTTATTTTATTAGTATTTTTAATTTTTTCTTATTTTTTAATATTTTATTTCATGTTATTTATTATGTTTATTTTATTCATTATTGATTCCTTTTATGGCATATTTTAGTTCAAGCTTATTTAATTTGTCTTATATAAAACTTTTGCGTGAAAAGGTATCGAGCGATGGCGAGCTGCTTTAATTAAGGGTAGCATAGGTAGTTGTTTGTGCTTAAATTAATTTCTTTTTTAAAGTATACGAGCAAAATATAATTGAATAAATTTAAAGGGACAACAGAATGATTGAACTTAAAGAGGACAATGGATAAATGTACGTACAATTCGGAACCAAATGAGAGATAATGGTTGAATGATTACTTAATTCTCTAACATTTAAAATGACGACATATTAAAAATTATTGATAATAAAATTATCATAAAATAATTTTAAAGTATAGAATTTATAAAAAAGGATATTATAATTTGTAGTGAATATTATGTTTAGTTAATATTTAAATAATTAGTAATTTTGGAGTTTATCATATTTAGGTTTTATTAATTTTACAAATTCTCTTATTAAAATATGTCTCTGCTGTCGATAAAATTCACTCCGCCCTTGGTATCTAGGCCATTTACTCAAAATCTTATTTCATTTTAGTTTTTTTTTTTTTTGTTGCATAACCTAACATGATAAGATAACGCTAAAAGTTCATTTTATTCTATTGTCTACTCTATATGATAAAGGTTTAACAAGTAATATAACAAGCCAAGGAGAGAGAGGTGTATCTAATATCTATATGCATAATAATGTAGAGCGTGAGCTTGTATTTCTTTCGTTTGGTTTTTCCGGTTACACAATACACATCCATAATTAAAGTAGGGAAATTAATATTTTTATTTGAGATTTTAATATTTTTACATGTAAATTATATAAAAAATATTATCATAAATATATAATAATAGTTAAATCATCACTATAAATTTTATACGTGAGTCTTATATATAAAAATATTAAAATTTTATATAAAAATATCAGTTTATTTAAAGTTATACTATTCAAGTACGTATACATATGTGTATGAGAATGAGAGAGAGAATGGTGTGATTTGATGGAAATGACAAGTCAAACGTCAAATCAAAGGACTTCAAATCATAAGACAGGGAGTGATGTGTGTATATGTGTAGTCAATCCATGGGATTTTTGGTGTCCAAAGGGAGCAGACTGCAGAGGAAACCATGAAACACCCCCCCTAATTTCTAATTCCATCTTTACCCCCGGCCTCCTTGCCTTTTTCCTTCATTACAAGTTTACAACCACTTCTACTCTCATTGTATAGTCTCACTTAGTTTACCCGTTTGAGCACGTGTTCAGAATTATCTCCCGTGCACAGCCAGTCCTCTCAAACATTTGTAGGATTTGTATTTTATTTTTCTTTTGGCTTCAAGTAGTAGCCTAGCCAGGCCGCAGGCATCAGTTCCCGCATGACTCCTCATGCCTGGCCGACACTTCTTCCCATATATATATATATATATATATATATATATATATATGTGTGTGTGTGTGTGTGTGTGTGTGTGTGTGTGATATTTCCTACTTACCTCTCTTTCAGTTTCCTCTTTCCTTCACCTTTACTATTACTATCTCTCTTTCCTTCAAATTTCAATTCTTCCTTTCCATGTCCTATACCTATAATATAATTCTTTCCAAAATGTTCTCTTTTAAATCAATTAAGGGTTATCATACTTTTTTTTTTGTTGGTAATTAAGGGTTGTCATACTTAAACTATGCGCCAGTCGTTCTCCAATTATTAGATCAAAGATAATAAATAAATTAATGATACACTCACTTTTCACGTGTTCCGCATGTATATTCGAGTTTATTCTTTCAGCAAAATATGTTAATCAAAATTTTCTGTAATTAAAAAGCTCCTCCAAAAAAAATCTCAAATTAATTTATATTAAAAATCTTATATTCTCGGAAAAAAAGTGATACAAAGTCACAATATTTGTGCCATTCAGATATCTCAAGGATTATCAAAGTCATAAGAACATGATGACGTCATATATATATATTGATTTATTTATTTCATATGTTTTATAAAAAATACTAGATAATTAGACAGAAGTGGTATATAAAACTTTATAGGATACAATCCTGTAAAGCTTTGAGGTAAATTAAACAAGTGATACCTTCTATTGTCATATCCCTAATTATAAATACATCAATATCAATACTAATGTATAATAACGCAATAGGTGATTCCAAATTTAATTATTTCGAGTCAATTTTGTTATAATAACATAATAAGTGATCCCAAATTCAATTATTCCGTGTCAATTTCGTTGGTCACGAATGAATTAACCTAGTTTGACATGAGTGAATTAACAAAGTTTAGCTTAACCCAATTTAAATAAGGTCGAAGGATCGTTCCTCTTTTTCTCCCAGTAAATTAGATATTTATGTATCAATAAAATTATACTTATAATATATAATAATATACATGTATATCACGTATGTATAATATTATAATATCTATACATTACACGCGCATATATATATATATATATATATATATATATATATATATATATATATATATATATAGAGAGAGAGAGAGAGAGAGAGAGAGAGAGAGAGAGTATTTGCAATAATTTTTTTTAAATATATTTTTATAAAATGGGAGATTAGTAGATGAATGACAGTCTAGTAGTTTATATTGAGAATGATATTTTTTCAACAATTGAAAACGAACAAATTTTGAGACATTTTCAAAGTGTGCAGACTCGCATGATACAGTTGTCTTATCTCAGTCGTACAACCGAAAAAAACACTTCAAGCATCAATAAATAATTTTTTTTTACTGATATATTTTGACCCCCCTCTAAAAATATTCTGATTCTGCAATTGTTACTAATGCAATATTAATGATTAATTGGCATTTTTAATGAATAATATTATATATCTCAAATTTGAAATCTAAATTAATGTGTCTTTGTAGCATTCTTTCTCAATTTGATTTTAAGGTCAAATTGAAAATTTTAAAATTAATATTATTAGTACTTCTTACACAGAGACGGAGGAATTCCATAAAATAAAACAATTGACTATTTTTATCAGTACTTCTTGCGAATATAGATGGAGAAATTATGATTGTAAAGAAGTTATATAGAACTTATACTAATCGCAATGTTCATGATTTGAAAATGTGAAATAAAAACTTAATTATTCATTCAAAAAATAATTAATTTAATCATAAAAGTTAAATAAGGACATTTAATATGAGACAAAGTAAATACATATGAGTCCACTATAATGTTATCTTCCAATATAATAATCACACATTATTTTGGAATACGTACAAAATTGAAGTTAAATGACACAATTAAGAAAAATGAAACTATGATCGATTCCTAATAAGAAATTTGCACAAACTTTAATTGGAAAAGGTTTTTCCCCCATGATCTAAATAATGACCAAATCCTTTCTAAAAGGAAAAGAAAGGCACATTTTGCTACTATTACCCACCAAATTTTACACTCATTTTGTACTTTACTCTTTCATCTTCTTGTTGCATTAGTTTGGCCCTTATTATTAACTCCCTTTGCATTATGCTTAAACGATGTAACTTGGCTAAATCGTCAGTGCGGCGCACATTGGTTGACTTCAAGCTCAATAAATGATTTGTTTAATTAGCTAGGGATTAATATCATTTAAGAGAAATATTTTATTCTTTCCCTCCATTGCCCCTGAAGTCAGGCAAGGGTCTAACTTTCAAGTTAATTTGAACAATTTGGACACTGTGAAAGAAGGTAAAATCACGGAAAATTTTTCACTCGTCATAAATAAGGGGTTTTAGTGTAAATGAATATAAACTACGGGCTACAAATGTGCAAATAGGCCAGAAAGAAAAATAATATTCTCTCTGTTTTAAATTATAAAATTAATATTCACTTTTTAAAAGTTAATTTCAAGTATTTTTTAACTAAAAATTTATATGATTCATTTAAATTTTGAAAATAATAATCTTACTACTAGTAGTATTTTTTATATAATTTATGATATTAATAATGATGTTGAAATAAATTAAATTGTATGTCAATTTTGAGTTTGATAATATTTAAAATTAATTTTTAAAAAATTAATATTAATCTTATAATTTGAAATTGAGATAGTATTAATACTCAAAGAATTTATAATTGTACGTATATAAAGAGGCTTAAGAATCCATTGATCTTGCAAATCACCCCTCAAGAAAGATTCGGAAAACAAAAATGTCATTTTCCCTTGATTTTGCAGTTTGTCCACGCAAAATAATACAAATAAAAAAAGTTTAAATATCTCGGGCCACTTCTGGTGAAAAACATAGTTTGTTGTACTGTCAAATCCCGTTTCCACTTTCCAACATAGACGAAGCATCAAGAGACAAGAGGGACGAAAATTTTCTAATCACAATACTCCGGCCTATTATTCCTCCAAATCTTTCATAATTAATTTGTAATAGTTCCTGAACAATAATTTCCTGAACACTGGTCTATTCCCGTTCGATTCAGTTCATCACTCTCCTCATGGATTTTCCCGTCAAGTTGGAGGTTTTTTTTTTATTTGTCTCGCCCATCGGAGTTCTCATTTTCGTTATCGTCAGATATAATCTCGCGGACTGTGCACTATGTCCCATCAATGCATTGATTGTTCCTCCAATAGATTTCAATCAGGTTAGCTCTCTCTATATGAATTTATATAACCTAATTAATTTGGGTCAGGAATCAAAGGATCTAATGCAGTTTATCCTTTTCCGCATACTTTTTCTCCCGATTAAAGGCGTATAAACTCCCAAATCCTTGTGTATACTACTCTTGATTCCTCCCTGTTTTGGGTCCTTTCTCTCCAACTCTGATGTACATGCATGAGTTTGTCCTAATTTTTGATTGACGCAAATAGGAGCAAGGCATGAATAAGCCGTGGGAAAGAACTGAATCGATCGGGAATTAACCAACATAAAGAATTTTTTTCATCTTCATTTGCACTACTAAAGTACGGATGACAGATGACACTTTTAAAATTTTTACAATCTACATTTAATAGTGCAGGCATCCCTATATTAAAGTGTGAATGGGGGATTATTTACTTTGTCTAATCCGTAGTTGGATGATTACAATCTGTTGTAAAAATAATTTTAAATTTACAACGATAATTATGGATCAATATTTTGCAATAATTCCTCTTATTCAGTAAACATTTTTCTCGTACAAGTTTTTTGTGTAAGATTCACAAAACAAGATATTAAGTTCGCCCTAAAAAATAATATAGACCATAATATTAGAATATAAATTAAATTAACACCGAAATATATGTGATTAAACTGGAAAGCATTTTATTCTAAATGATTAAAAATAAAAGAAAACAACAGGAAAGTTATTTGCTACTGTATGAAAATCAGAAAGAGGTATTCCAATGATCTCTCAGATTAGACAAGATCTTGTCAGTCTCAGTTTTAGCAGACTGCCATCTCCCTCTTCCCATGAAACGGATAGTCATAAGATAACAATATTAACACCCACAAAATATTACTCCCTCTATCCTTCGAAATGAGTCTAATTTACAAAATTTATAGATTATAATTAAAAATATACATTTATTTCATATATAGCTTTAAATTTATAAAACATTTAATTTAGAAGAGATGGTATGGTTATAAAATTGTAATGATTAACTTAAATATGTTACTTATTTGTGTTGTTTTATACTACTATAAATAAAAATGAGATTTTTTTTTAATTTTTTGTAACAAATATGACTTTTTCTATAACAGAAAGAGTTACTCACTCTTATATGTGCTATAATTACTAATTAGTCCCTTTTTTTTTATCTTGACTATTTTATACAAATATATATTAGGATTTTGTAAATACATATTAGTCATCTGGATTTGTAATCTTGTATGGGGTCCCCTTTGTATCCTTTTCTTTTTTAATACAAATTAAATTTAGCAAAAAAAAAAAAGAATATTTTTTTGATGAATTATTTCAATATTATAACTATAAAAAATTCATTACTAAAAAAATATCGAAAATTTAATTCCAAGTGCTCTACACAAACTAATATAACATTCCTTAATTAAAAAGTATAAAAATGGATAACTAAAAAAAGTAAAACACTTTTTCCACATAACATATGAATTTTACTATACGTAATAATTCATATAATATTTTTTTATAAAATAGTGAGTCTCATATTTTAATTGCCTTATGAGACCCACTATTTTATAAAGAATTATTATATGGATTATTATGTATAACAAAACTGATAACATATAGAGTTAAAATACAAATAAATGTAGTTTATATATATATATATATATATATATATATATATATATCTTATTCTCACAATTTTTTTTGCGATAATATTACAAGTTCCTCTTACATGATCAGTGTAGACCCAACCATATAGAAGTAATAAAAATTAATATTCTTATAGCAATATAATATATTTTTACAAAAATCTCAGGCAAAACATTTTATCGTGGCAATTATCATCTTAAATATATCATCTATGACATGAAACATACATTTTATTTCAACAAAAAACATAAGTAATTCATGTTGTGCTGGGAATTTGTGATTAGCAATATTGTATTGCTCTCACTTCTCTTATCCTTCTTTTCGTTTCGCCTTCACCAAGAAAGATCTTTATCTTCCTAGTAATTATTTAGGTAGACAGCTGAAAATTAATTTAGTGGTTGACACTTATCATTATATATCCTTCAAATCAGTCACATTCTATTAAATCTCCAATTAAATAATAGAATCTACAATTAAATAAATGAATTCATTTACATATTTATATACGTATAGTACGGGCCGGATCTTTTGTAATAAACTTCTTTGTATTTCTTTATAACATGTTTTATAGCGACGATTTTAATATATATGATGACAGTATGTATCGTCATTATATATTTATAAAAAAAATAAGATTATAATAACAGTACGTACCATCATTATAAATTCTAAAATTATCATTATAAATAATGATATAGAAAAATAAAATTTTTTTGTTACAGGGGATCGGAGCCCGTATAGTACATAATAATTCCTTTAAAATAGGTCAACCGCCCAGAACAGCCAACCAAATTTCTCTCTCTCGAACATAATATCTTACACCAGACAACACCACACCATAGAATAGAGAATCTCATCTCACAAGAAATAACACTAGAATAGAAGAACCAACAAATCAAAGATCATGAAGCCACCACTATTTTCTTCTACTATCTTTCTCTCCGCTTAACCCTCTCTCTCTCTCTCTCTCTCTTTACCTTGTTTTTTTTTTCTTGAATTAATTATATCATGTCGTCCTCCCTAGAGGACTCTTTAAGATCTCTGTCTTTAGATTATCTGAACCTGCTGATCAACGGCCAAGCTTTTAGTGATGTGACCTTCAGTGTGGAGGGTCGTTTAGTCCACGCCCACCGCTGCATCTTAGCAGCCAGGAGCCTCTTTTTCAGGAAGTTCTTCTGTGGGCCCGACTCCACGCCGGCTGGCGGTGATGCTTCCTCCGGTGGGTCTAGGTCTGCGGGAGATGGCGCGTTGGCATCCTCGCCGAGGGGAGGGGGTTCGAATAATAATTCTCAGCAGGTGATACCGGTGAATTCAGTTGGGTACGAGGTATTCTTGTTGATGTTGCAATTCTTGTATAGCGGGCAGGTCTCAATTGTGCCTCAAAAGCATGAACCTAGGCCTAATTGTGGTGAGAGAGGGTGTTGGCATACGCATTGCACCGCTGCCGTTGATCTTGCTCTTGAAATGCTCTCAGCCGCTAGATCCTTTGGTGTCGAACAACTCGCATTGCTCACTCAAGTAAAACATTTCTATTTTAGGAGTATAAATGTTATTAGAATCTCTAATAACTAACTAATTACGCTAATCTCTCCGAGATCCTCTCAGTAATAGTTTTCCTTTTCAATTATTACTAGTAAGATGAAAATTGAATTTAAGTGAAATGAACTTCATTATTTAAAAGTAGTTGGGTAACTTGATATCTCAGGGAAACGTCGTACTACTACTTTCGTTTTTCTGCAACTAGCTAGATTTTTTCCTTATGATTACTAGTTTTGTAGCCTTTGCAGAATTTGATCAAACTAGTTTCAGTTTTTATTCCTACCTATTTGTACGTCTATTTCATAATATACATATATTATGTCACGTGAGAAGACATACAAACATCATCATCATCATCATCATCTTTAATTTCATGTAACAAGCTATTATAAGAATATTGTTGAGTGAGTTACATATTTTTCTTCTTTCTTGAATTGGGTTCCTCAATATCTTTACGTTCGGTCCTAAAACTTTCTAAATTTAGATCTTGATCTCTCCAGTACTCTTGTCTTCCCCGGTGATAAGATCCATCACCTAAAATCTGATTGCTTTGCTTTCCCAAACAAAACCCCCCACTTTCCTCATATGGATTTTGATTGCAACATAACAACAAACTACTTATGCCAAAACTCTACTATAGCTACCTAGCTATATAGATTTGTAGATTATTGTCCCCCCCCCCCCCCCCCCCCCTCCCCCCCCTTCTCTCTCTCTAACTATATATATTTATACTATCAATTATAAGAAGTATTATTTCCTAATTGATCCTTTGGTAATTCGATTGCAGAAGCAATTGGCAAGCATAGTAGAGAAGGCCTCAATTGAAGATGTAATGAAGGTTTTAATAGCATCAAGAAAGCAAGACATTCATCAACTTTGGACTACTTGTTCCCATTTGGTTGCCAAATCTGGCCTCCCTCCCGAAATCCTGGCTAAGCACCTTCCCATCGACGTCATTGCCAAAATTGAAGAGCTCCGCCTCAAATCCTCCCTCGCTCGTCGATCCCTCATGTCCCACCACCCTCGGCACCACCACCACCACGACCTCACCACCGCTGCCGACCTCGAGGACCAAAAAATCCGACGAATGAGACGAGCACTAGACTCCTCAGACGTGGAGCTTGTCAAGCTCATGGTCATGGGCGAGGGCCTAAATCTCGACGAAGCCCTAGCCCTACATTACGCCGTCGAGAACTGCAGCCGAGAAGTGGTCAAGGCATTGCTAGAACTCGGCGCAGGCGATGTGAACTACCCGGCAGGGCCAGCCGGCAAAACCCCCCTCCACATTGCCTCTGAAATGGTTTCTCCCGACATGGTGGCCGTGCTCCTTGATCACCATGCGGACCCTAATGTCCGAACCGTGGAAGGGATCACTCCGCTCGATGTGCTAAGAACGCTAACGTCCGATTTCCTATTCAAAGGGGCTATCCCGGGGCTAACCCATATTGAGCCTAACAAGCTTAGGCTCTGCCTGGAGCTTGTTCAATCAGCAGCATTGGTCATTTCTCGAGAAGAAGGCAGTGGCGGTGGAAGTGCGCCTCATCCTTCCACCGCCATTTATCCGCAGCCTATGAGTAATGAAGATCATCATAATAATCGAAACTTGAACCTTGATTCAAGAATGGTATATCTAAACCTTGGGGCGGCAGCTTCTTCAGCTCATATGAACGAAGGAGATGGCCAAAATAGTCGACACGGTGGTTGTGGCACTTCTTCCATGTACCACCATTCTCATCATGATTATAATTAGCTAGCTAGAACAACTATCTAAATATGGATTCTAAGTTATATAATTCTTGGAGTTGGAAATTAAGACCACTGAGCTGATCAAGAAATTATGAAGAATATATATTTTATGGGGTTATTGGTATATCTTTTCTTTTTTATCAAGATCTTTAATTAATCTCTTGATTTCTATCTTTATGTGGGTTTTTTGGAGGATTTTTCTAGGGTTTTTCCAATGATCATCAGAAGCAGTGCTGTGACCACTGGAGTTTCTCATGGGATGGGACAGAGGAGAATCTAAGTTAAGTTTTGCTCATGGAGTTTCTCACGGGCGCAGGTCAATCTTTTCAATTAAACCCTATTATTGTACTTCTATTTAATTATTAATTAGGAGTAAATTAAAACTAATTAATGTCATGGCCTATTTTTGTTACCTATTATATATTTTCTTGTCCCCCGGCCAAGCATGCACCCTCCTTTCATGATAAATATATAAAAATACATAATATAATAATGTTAGTATATTTATATACGTATGGATAAATAATTTTATAAACTGCAACAACAAAATTATATATACATATATATGTCCATATATATTCAATATTCATATTCATGTACCTGAACAAAAATTTAGGAGGGATAATTTGGATCACACACGATGGTGGGGTTACTTAAGACTTCTTAGGGCTTTGTTTGGACATGTGACTTTTTATTATAATGCGGGACATGAGCTGTCTCTTCCCTTTCACTTGCTACTTTTCTTGCTTTGATGGGTATTTGGAGAAATTTTATTGGCTTCAACGGTGCTAATTATTTAAAGGACATCATTTGGCTTTGGACAAATTCAATGGTTGTCCTGCATGAATGCAACATTGAGTTTGACTCCACGACACCACCCTAATCTATTATATATTAAAATTTTTAGGGCAATTTACCAAATTATCTTTTTTATAATACGTTCACCCTGTTTTGCAGTGTATCTCATAATATTTAAATTTTCGCAATGTTCTTCATTGTCTTTTCAATTTTTGCAATTTTATCAAATCTAAATAGGGCGAAACCAGCTCGCTTGAAGAAAAAGTGACTCAATTTTAGGATAGTACTTTTTTGGTAAATAGTTTGAACATTGCGCAACTCCTCAATTTAAGGGGGATTAGTGTTTGCACAATAAAGCCACATGCTTCCCTCTAATGAGAGAGGTATACTGGGTCATATTTAATTGCTCTTAAATCGGGTCAAGTTTTAATAACGTATGATTATTTCCCCCCAATTATTAATAGAAGAGATTATAGAGTGGTCAAAATTTGAACATATGGTGCAGGACATTGCAAAATTGAAACATCGTGCAACCCTTTATAAAATAGTGTAACCATGAGGAGACAGTTGCAAATTGCCATCTCTTAGCATGTTTCCCTTTTTGGCTGCTTATGAAAGAATTACTTATAAACCCTAGCTGGTCTTTTGAGAGCACCGTTTCATCTAGATTATTAGTCTCAATCTACGTATAATATTCCTTGTTGATTTCTTGCACGTGTCGATGTGTTTAATTAGTTTTCATGTTTTTGCATGAATTTCTTCTTGTGTGTTGCTTTCCACTCTTGTTCCTTTGAAGAGCTTCGTGCTTTTATGGAGTAGATGTGGCTTCTGTCGAATTTCAATACTTATACAAAAAGATCCTCCTTTGAGAAGCCATTTCAAATTATATGTTTATGTAGTACTTAGAAATATATATGATGTACGTAGGAGGAGAATTTCCAAACTTAAACAATTTCTATAACAATTTTGAGATTGAGTTGCATTGCTTTTATCCATGTCTGGTTGTTCATCAATTGATTTCTACCTTTCTATTTTTCTCAAGCTAAGTTATGTAGGAGCTAATACTGATATGCAAGATTAAGAATGATAAGTTATTTATTTTTTGTTATGGACAAAGGGATTAATTATTTTCCTTAACTTGAGGGCGCCATAATTCTTTAGGTTATACTATAAAAAGGGAATTTATTTCATGGAGCCGTATGTGTATTATCGTTATTATTATTATTTTACTTCTAGGGTTGTACCCGCCCTTTTGAGTTCACATAAAAGGAAATTAAGAGTTCCCCACCTCTTTTTTTTTTCCCTCTGTCAGCTACTGTTTCATCTGGCTCAAAGACTATAAGATTGCACAATGTACGGTGAAGTATATATTTGTTTGAACTTTTAATTAACTAATTATCATTGTAATTAATTAGCTAATGTGTATTTAGTAAGTTGCTGTACGTAGCTACAACGGCTCAACTCGCTATATAATTAAAACTGGCATGCATGATGATATTTAGGCTATGTTTGTGACTTCAAAATTTTCAGGAAAAAGAAAAAAAATGAAATCTAAAAATTTGTTGTAGTTTTTTTTAACCGTTTATTATTATATTATATTTTTAAAAGTATAGGCAATTAGATTTATCAACATTAAAATAGTTTGTTATGTTTTATATTTATTTTAATTTAATTTTCTTTTCATTTGGATTTTCCCAGCCCTTAACGTTGAGAGTTTAAAATCCAAAAATCAGGCCTCAAAAAACAAGGTTCTTTCCAGAGAGTGGCCTCCTATTACATGAAAACCTAACTACGTACCTCTTTTTTGAAATATCATACAACATATATCTAGGTCTTTTCCATTAACCTTATACATAAGCATTACGATTGCAGGCTCCTAGAAAGATCACTAGTTTATCAAACTCCATTATCACTGATTTTTCGTGTGATAACTTTTGGTTTGACGGACTTGTATGTGTACACATATATATATATATAACTGATCGACATATCAACTCAGAAGTTCATTATCTTTTGGTTACTTCTTTACGCCTGTCACCATCCGTACACTTTCTATGTGAAGCTGACCAAAAAAGAAAAAGATGAAGGATTTGTTGGCTATATATGAGTGTATGTGTGTGTGTGTATATAATATATATAATTATATATAGGCATATATTTACATTGTGGAGTACGTACGAAGAGTATTTAGATTCTTCAAAACTTCATCCCATGAAGTATCATCGATCAATCCATGGCACGATGAACTATATATGACAACTGACCAGCATGTTAATTTGACGTGACGGGACAATGAAAATGTAATATTTATAACAATACTATGAAATAAATAAATAATAACCGTGAAAATTTAACTTACATTGTTGTTGGCTCATGGGTGGCTAGGAGACATCAGACAGCTGCAGTTCAACACTGTCACCTCTGAAGCTAAATTAACATAATTAAGTGCATTATTAGGAATTTAGGATTTAGAATTTTTTGGCCAATAAGTTTTTATGTTAGTTTTAATGTTCAAGAAGATGCATCATACTGACATGCCCCAATAATAATCAAGCAACCCCTAGCTAGTTCTTGAACAAGTTGAAGTAAATGCCCAAAATGCCAAAGAAAAAATAAAATAAAGTCATGTCATGTTCACAATTTACATGGTTATTAAGGTATTGTGTACTTAGTGATTGGTTCAATGCACACCCGAAAAGTGATGGATGCAGTTCTATCATCATCAATAAAACGCTCTCGAGAGTTTTCCTCTTTTCTCAATATTACACAAATTAAGAGGCCAAACTCTGTTGTGAAGTTTGCTATTTCTCCTTGATTTTTACAATCTCTGGGCACCGATTACAGTTTGCAATGCCATAACATCATTTTAGTTTGAAAAAAAGCTAGGGCAACAGTATGTATAGTCTAGCCTCATAGGCCTAGTTTGTTCCAGCTTATTCAGAGCATCTTATAGCTTAAAAATAAGCTACAAGTGGAATATAAAAACCTCAAAGTACAAAGAAGAAAGGTGGTGAATTGAGCTTTTCTTCACAGCTTATTCGGTATATTAATAATCACTTGTTTAATGCCCATAATAACCCCACAATTCTCGTAACAAATTGTTAGTAAAAAGCAGCATCGAACAAAATATTTCAACTTATTGAATAACCTGCTTAAATTAAACTGAAATATATATTAAAATAAGTATAACGTGCACAAACATACCCTTAGAATACCAATTAACCCGGAAAATCAAGGTTTAACCTACAATATGCTTCACTTAAGTTTTCTTATATTTTGTGTATAGCCTCTCATTCTTGTTGCATAGCAAAGTTTCTAGTACCCAACCAAAAAGTCCTAGTAATGGTTACTTTAAAGCCTTTTAAGTCATATTAATAAAAATTCAAGAATATGTGTTACTATTTTAATTTTATTTTTTCCTTTTTTGGTGGAATAGTTTCACTCCGTACAGCAGTGAACTGTGAACACAACAGGGGTACAATAAAAATTACAGTGTTCAACACACATACTTGTCTGGGAGCTTGTTAAATAAGCCACTGCCCTGGGGGCCTCGATCAGGGACAATACAATGTACATAAATAAATGGGAAAGTGATGATCAGTACATAAGGAAGATTTGATAGTTCCTTCAGTGGGTCTGCTTGACAAACTTGTCCGTCGAAGGGCCTTTCAAGATTTTGTATCTGCATTTATTTGGAATCATTAAAGTGCACCTCAATTCAATCTTCTTTTGGACTTTCCGAGTCTTGCAGTAACTAGCAATTAGTAAATTTATTCCATCACATGTTTTTAACTGTAATTTTTTTTTGCTCTATTATAATCTTGTATATTAGAATTGAAGCGGGAAAAAATAGAATATATTCACCATCTTCCTACTATATATGTTGCAAAGAATATTAGCATTACACATCTAGCACTTTTCCAATAGGTCCCATTTTGATATCTTGGATTCTTCCACAAAGAAAGCATATTAATTCGCTTAAGATTATTTGGAGACAAGTTTATTTTATTATTTGTTAGACATCACGAGGCTTGCTATTTTTGTCTTTCTAGTTTCACAATTGAGCTCATAATGGAGCATGCGTTGAATCAAATAATTGAGCTAACCCAAATGAAAGATTTTTTTATTTTTTTATTGCTGAAAGGAAAGGTTTTATTTGATAAATAATTATGAATATTTTTCTATATATGACAGTCTTTTTAATTAATTTTTATTAATTGGTAGTAATATAAAATAACACAATATTTTTAAATTTGTCATAATAATTTCATTAGTCACAACTACTTAACTAATAACGTATTCTTTTAAGGATAAAAAAAGTAGCAAAAACATATTTTCTATATTTGTAAATTTTATGAAAGAGACTTTTAAATTTATATTGCAAGTGGATATATAGAAGTAGGGAGAGAAAATGTCCCCTCATCCTCATTCCATAGATCTTGTGGAGTACCAAGTAGCATAGCAAATTAATTGCACTGCTGATCGATCTTAACAAGATCGAGCGAGCTACAAAGTCACGCTTGCTACCAAGTCAAAGCGTGGACAGAACTCATAAGTCTTAATCATTGCTTTACTACCTTAATTAATACATAAATACCACATCTTTGGACTCCCATTAACACATCTGCATGTGGCTATCAGTCTCACATAGTCGTTTTAGCATAGAAATATTAGCTTGATTCGTATATAAAAATATATATGGAAAAATATTATGTCAACTGATTGATCTAACAATTATTCAATAATTATATTTTATTAGGTAAATCCTAGAATTTTATTATGAGAAAGATTTTACTTTTTGATAAAAATATTATTTTAGAAGTAATTTTATCTGTAGTAGATATATTTATTATATGAGAGTATTCTAATTAGATTAAAAAAATTGGTGTTATGAGTAATCTATAAATAGAGTCTTGTATTTAGAGAAATATAATACAACTAAAGAGATAATAATATCCTAGAGTGTTTAGAGAGAGTATAATTGGATCTTGGGTTGGTGTCTGAGAAATAATTTTTTTCCAGCTTTTATTCTGTACAAAATGTTGTACCGTAGAGATTAATATATATATATTGAAGTCAATTTTGTGAATTAGGTCATTGAGAACCGAACCACGTTAACTATTGTGTTGTTTTTCTTTCTTAATTGCGTTGTTTATTTTGCGTGACTTAAATTCCAACGAATGGTATCAAAACTAGGTTAATTAGATACAAAGTAGAGGGAATTAATTTGTGTAATATGGTGGCGACAAATTTGGGTAAATTTGAGTTTTCAATATTCAATGGAAAAATAAATTTTACATTGTGGCAGAGTAGTGCTCTAGATCTTTTTTGGTGTTGTAAGAACTTGATCAAGTTTTAGAGGAAAAAACTAGATAAAGTGAAAGAAACAATTTGGCAAGGAATTTGCAACAAAAAAAAACAATAAGCATAATACATTCGTCGTTAACACTAGAGATAAAGTATGATGTGTTGAAAGAGACTGGTCCGAAAAGTCCCAAAAGTTGTGTGTAGACCTTGAGAAGAGTTATGTTTCGAATTCGCTAACTAACAGATTGTGTTTAAAGATGGATGAAGGGATGAATCTCAATGATCATCTAAGTACTTTTAATTGGTTAATGTCTTAATTATTAAATACGGATGAAAGATTAGAAGGTGAGGATAAATCATTACTCTTATATATTGTCATCTTTGCCCAAGTCTTACAAATCGTTGGTGCAAACACTATTGGTGAAAAAATCTACTTTGATTTTAGATGAGGTCGTTACTGTTTTGTAGGAAAGTCAAAAATTAATAGAAGAAGAGAGCAATAACATTAGTGAGCAAGCACTAATCGTGGAGCGTTCTAATTGAGGGATGCGTTAATGGAGAGATAATAGTAGAGGAAGATCAAGATCTAGGCCAAGATATTATACTGATAAAGAGTGTTATTATTGTTAGGGGTGCACAATAAATTAAAAATAATCGAATAACCGACCGAGCCGAATTAAACTGAGCTGAATCAAATCAAAAAATATAAAATTAATGAACCGAAAGTAAATAAAAAAAAAATCGAAGATATAGCGGACGGTTTCAGTTTAAATGCTAAAATCACCGAAACCGATCGAATCGAAATATTAAATTATTTTTTCAATGTTAAGTACCTTGGGAAATACTCGTAAATGTTTAATTATGATTGGAACACTAGAAAGAAAATTTGAACTCTTGCTCCATATTATGATTAAATGAATCTTGTATGTTTTTTTTCTCTATGAATTGAAATTGGATAGTCATGTAAATACTATTTTGTAGCCTAAGGTTATGTTTGTACATTTAAACAACAATTTGATATATGAATGAAAAGAATCATGTCCTTATTGTTGAAAATAATTTTAAATCAAACATTTTAACATTACAAAGGTATATACTAACTCTATTCTTTATGTTTAAGTTTTATAACTAATTAAACCGACCGATTAAATTGATAATTAATTACGGAGTAAAAATTTGGGTGATTTTGATTTTTAATTTTTTATAACCGACTTAAATACTTGGGTTATTTTTTTACGGACTAAACCGACCGTTGTGCACTCTTAATTATTGTGGTGAAAAAGGTCACATTCAATACTAATGCAGAATATTAAGGAAGGACGTGAAGAGTGTAAAGAAGTTTCAAAAAAGATTAAAAGAGAAAGAGAAAGTTGAACATGTTAATTTGTTTAATGATGGTGAAAAAATTGATATTTTGACAGCTAAGAGTGATTGTCGACGAAGGGAAAAGTCGTTTCCTATTTTATAATTTTCCGTTTCGTTGTTAGCCTTTGAATTTAAGATGTGGTTTTTGAAAAGGGTCGACTTGAATGTCAACGGGGTTTGAAAGATCGATTTATGATGAGCCAATTGACCAGAACCGCCAGTTGGTATATTTGAAATGGATGTACCAACTCATCCGAATTTTATTTTCGTAATCCTAGTGGCTCATATGTGACTTCAAATTGATTGGTCCGCAAACCGAGATTCATAGAGTTCGGGGGCTTACTTAAGCGAGGGGAAGGTGTTAGGCACCCCCCGACTTCCGTGAAACACGGTTACCGCTATCTTAATGCTTTCATTTCCTTTAAATCCTAAAATGTGTGTTTGTGCGCGTGTGTATGTGTGTGTGCCTATGAAAATCGTTGGAATGCTTTATTTCTCGAAAGTACTTCTGAAAACTCGTTGACCCTATGCACAAAGGATTCGATTCGTTCTTTGAAAGTTCATTTTTAAGCTTTCGCTTTTTTTATAACAAAATCTTTGATGACAACATTTGTGAAAATAAGATTTTCGAATCCTTCGCCAAATAAGAATAGAGCTCATCCGATACTTCCAGTTTTATTTTAGCTTATGGATGATCTAATATCCTAGTTTACTTGATTTTATAAAAAGCTTCATCATTTCATTTCAAAATCATTTTCTCGTGTCAAAAGGGAAAACCAAGCATTAAACTAGCGTTGAGGCTATTCATGGGCATGTGAGTCATCCAAATAACCCCAAACACCCACAATCACACATTTCACTATTACAGGGCCTTAAACCCGACTTTCGACTCGATGTCGTTTTAAGGCCCAAAAATTTACATATTTACATAAAGGCGCATCGCGATCGCTACATACGTAAAAGTCATAAAATAAACTAAAAGGATATCATCGGGTGGTTAGGAGGAGATTCCATCCGTAATAAATCCTCCCTAATCGTCCCTAATCCACAGATCTACAACATATATTGACTACATTGGATCTAACTTCAAAATACACAAAATCAAACTATTTAAATAGCAATGCACCAAATGTTTTCGGATCTACAGTAGATCCACCCAACAAACGCAATAAGAACGAAATGAAACTAGATCTAAAAGATTTACTAGATAAAGCACAACAAAGCTATGAAATTCGATTTTTTCACATTTCAAATGATGTAATAGACGCTTTAACACTTGGAAATCAAAATAGGATACAATACTTAGTATAAGATTGTACAAAAGATGAAGATCTCACATTTTTTCTCTTCTTCTCTCTTTTTCGCTCTCTCCCGTCGCCTCATTCCACTCTCTTTTTTTTCGTCCGTCGAAAATGCTACTAGAAGTGGCGATGTAGAACTCAGATCTTGGCCGCAGGTGCAGCTGCGGCCAGTCGCAATTTCATCCGCGGCCAGCCGCAGTTCCATTTGCGACCAGCTTCGGTGCTGCCTCGATTCTCGTGTACTGATGTCGGTCTTTCATTTTTTACTGGAAGGCTCATATTTTGCAATCCGGTAATCCCTGGGAAACGTGCCATGTTGTTCTAGGAGGCTCGTTCGGAGGGCTGCGACTTGATATAGAATTTGCTCTTTATGCTTGGTTTCCAGGGGGCGCTGCCCCCTTACACCCCCGCCAGCTCATCGGGGAGCAAGACCCCCGACTACTGTAAGCGTAGTGGCCATTTGTCGTCTTTGGTGATCAAATCAGTTTCTTTCTCGATCAGCTGTTTGCGGCTTTAACCGTAAGTCGTTGGGGTGGCTTTGAGTTGGGGTCCACCTTCCTTTTCACATGTCGGGTCAAGTGACGATTTTGCCCTCCTGCTAGGGTTAGTAGAGAAGTGCAAAATTTAGGTGTCTACAGTGATTATAATTAAAATGATTGAGTATTAGAGATTCTATACATATATGTAGGGAAAGAGATTGCTTTGAAACTCTTAAGGAAGATAGAGGATTTAGTTATATTAATGTAGTGAATAAAGAGAGTGATAATTAAATGCGTTGGAAGTGTTCATTCTAAACTTCATGTTTGTTTTACAAAGATTCTTAAGAAGGAATAGTATATCCCTAGTTGTGGTGAGAATATAATTTCATTGGGAAAATTCTTCTTAAGTGGATATACATATGTGGGTCAAGAAGATTCTTGCAAGGTGTTCAATGAAGACAAATTAATTCTTTGAGGTAGGAAGAATGAAAAATTAAGTTATGTTAGATAAACAGTCTATGCGTGGAAAAAAGACCAAGAAAAGAAATTATCGAGTGAAGTTTAAAGATGAAGTTAAAGTATTTGGGGGTTTAAGTCGAAGGAAAAATTAACAGGTAACTCATCGAATCCTATTACAAGAAAGAATCTAAATTTTGGTATGAATATTATTTTAAAAGTAATCTTATTTGTAGTAAGTATATTTATTATATGAGAGTATCCTAATTAGATTAAGAAAAAAATATTATGAGTATTCTACAAATAGAATCTTATGCTTAGAGAAAGGTAACACTATCAAGAGATAGTAACATCCTATAATGTTAAGAAATTGCGCAATTTTGGATATTGGGTTAGTGTGTGAGGGGATGATTCTTTCAATTTTTATTTTGTGTAAAAAATTATACTGTAGAGATTAATATATTAAAGTTAGTTTTCTAGATTAAGTTATTGAGAATCAAATCACGTTAAATATTATATATATATTTTTAATTGTGTTATTTATTTTTGTGTGACTTAAATTCCAACATAATTTACAAACAGTCACTCTTTTATCAAACTATTTGATGAATTGTGGAATTGTTACCAGCTGAGGCTAAAAATCATACATGTGTGTGTGGGAGGCGTAGTTAAAATTTTGGGAGTCAAGAGAGGAATATTTATGCACTACTAAAGAATAAAAGTGCTCATTGATAAAATATCAAATCGGTATCGAAAAAATTGAATTGGCATGAGTTTTGAATTCTATAAAAATAAAGAACAAGTATCGGTACTAAAATATCAATTTTGATATTAGTTAGATACTCTTTCAATAACGGTTTTTTCGATTCGATTTTATTTTTGTACTGTGTTGATAATATATATTATAAAAAAATAAAATTATTGTCTTGTCTTGCTCTTTTTTTAAAAAAAAATTATTCTGCCTCCTTTCTTTATAAAATTGGTAAGTTGTTACTATGTAGTACGAATAATATAATATAATATAATAAAAGATAAAGATAATGTATTGACATAATATAATAAAAATATATATTTAAGATAAATACACATGACAAATCATAAAACAGTACAAGAAAAATACTTCCCCTTAGTTTATTTCATTTTATTTTATTAATAGAAAATTAAGTAAACACTACTTAGTTTATTTTAATATTGAAAAACTAATAAAATACAAAAATATATGTAGGGTCCACAAATGTTACAATTGAAGAATTCTGACAGAAATTCCGTCGAGAATTTCGTCGAAAATTGCAAATATAACATACAAAAGCTATAATTGCCTAAAAGAAAACTCAAATGCTATACACTAATAATAGAAGCTGAAATTGCACAAAATAAATCTAAAGGATAATTTTCAATACATATTAATCCCAATTAATGTGCACAACAATTAATCCAATTTTCAAAACATCAATAATTCCAATTTCAGCAAAAAATAAATAAATTGCATAACACAAATAATCATAATTTTAGCAACAATTCAAACTAAGTTTCAATTTTAGTAACATAATTCATATTAAGTTCCAATTTTAGCAATTTCACCAACAATATATATACACACACACACACACACACACACACCTTATAAAGTCGGACGGCGACGGGAGAAGCAATGAATTGCGACGAAGCGAGGTGGAGTGAGACAGTCGGAGGGGGACTAAGAGAGATGAGAGAGAGAGAGAGCGCACTGAGAAAGAGAGAAAATAAGAAAATAAAACGAGAAATGAACTGATCGGACTGAACGCCAGGATTAAAAACAATTATTTTCGACGGAATTCCATCGAAAATAGGTCCTCGGAATTAAATTATTTTTGACAAATATTTCGTCGATATTAATATCATTCCGTCGAATATAACATTGTTGATGGCGGGAATTTTGCTGTCAAAAAAGCCTGGCTATCTTCGACGGAATTCCATCGATTATAACTTATGTCTGACGGTATTAATTGCGACGGAATATTCTTTCGGAATTAAATTAATTAGGACTGAATTTACTCCGTCAGGATTAACTGTTTTTCTTGTAGTGAAAGAAAAAGCAACAGGAAGTATATATATATAGTAATTCGTAGTAAATAATTGTTATGAATATTATTTTAATAAATTAATCTTAGATTATCCATCTATAAATTTAACGACCTAAAATGAAGAATTCTAATTGCTTCTTGCTATTAACGACAGAGAGAATCTCGTATCTAGCGTGCCAAAATGATGAATACTTGATCCCTCCAAACGTAATGATCCCCCAGGGTACTGAGGCGAATTTTTGCCACAGTTAGTCCTGAAATGATAATATAATTTAAAATCTTTTCAATTTTATTTCTTATATTTAATAAAATTATTAAAGTTTCTCCAAGACACATTTAAACATAATTATTTCTCAACAATAATAATTAAAAAGAAAATCAAAAAGTTGAATGAGAGTTGCATTCATTTGCAGAAGAACAGACTACGTCATCCATCCATCGACTAGCACAATATGAGAGCGTATTATCTACCGCAGCATGTTAGTTCCGCGTTTACTTTTTTTAGGCAAGTGGAGCTAAAATAAAGCATATATTCCTAAATTGAAAGAATTTTCTTTTGTCACATCCACTTTGATGGATTCGTTTAATAAAATGTATTTGAACATTAAACCATGCTGCTATTCGCTACCCTTTATTCTCCTCTTCCTCGAGAAAAGAATCAACAACATAAAAAGCAATGCGTAAAGTTTGTAGCCTAAAGGAGGCACGGGCACGTAACCGGATAGTATCCGACCCAGAGTTGGTGGGTTAACCACCTTTGTAATTTTCTTTCATACGAAGTAGCAGAAATTTATATAAATACCAAAAAGATCTCCACTGCATTGTTATGTTACATTCTTCGAGTCTACAAACTACTCATAGCGTCATCGTCCTAGTCCACCATGCCAAATCCAGAAAAACAAGAGAACCAGCCTCGTCCAGGTTTCTCTTTCACTCACAAACACACACAATCATACACACACATAAGCAACATACATAAATATAAGTTTGCATACAGTTATTCAAGAAAAATTCTCACTTATTCAATTTTTTATTGAAAGGAGGGTACCCAAGTGAAACCCCACCAACTGGGAACAAGTGCTGCACAAAAACAAAGAAGAAAGGGGATAGGGGCTTCCTTGAGGGATGGTATGTCTTCTTCTACCAACATTCATTATCACAAAATTTCCTTAGGACATAAAACATCCAATATATGTTCAAATCCAGTTTTCGATAAGTTAGTCCCATCTTTAACCTCTATTTCCAGCTATATGCTCTACATAGCTCTTTCTTTTTCTCGTGCAGCCTTTTTGCTCTGTGTTGCTGTTGGCTCTGTGAAGCTTGCTTCTGAGAGATGACAAGGAATCGCACTTCTGTATATCTACAGACTAGTGCTAACTCTGTGCAATGATATATTATTATGACAATATACAGACTGTTGCGAGGTTCATATTATGTATCTACTTAAGGATAATAGAGACATGCTTTTCCTTCCTTAAAAAGGGTTATTGTTTTCCCCCAACCCTCTCTTCACTTCTAGATCTCAAGACAGAGTATGCCAGTAAAACTTTGGCCAAATTGAAAACTCTGTTCACGGCCACAAGTGCTTCAGCTTTCAAGAGAAAATAGAAACAGTTTTCTTTTTCATTAATAGTAAATTTTCAATCCACTAATTATAAAGCACTTGCATTAAAGTGCAAAATTGTACTGAAATCATTATTTTGTCAATATTTTGTTGCAAAAATTGTGCACCACAAAACTAAATCGTTTTAGTTACTAGTTCAGAGCATGAATTAATGCAGGAAATACAAAGATCAAATTGAATTGCCCAAGGGGAACAGCTTCTCCAGCATGTTATTAGAAAGGACATGATTGGGATCAAACTACCTTCGTGCTTTATTATAGGCATCCATTGGAAATCACTTCCTCAGCTTTTCTTGCAGAGCTGCAAGCTCATCCTTATCCTTTGGAACCTGCAAACGGATTGGATAAGCAAGATGCATGAAATTTAGATCAGCATAAAATATGAGCCGTATATAGAAACTGCAGCATATCAGTTAATCAGTTGCTATCTCGAATCAGCTTTACAATCTACATTAACAACCTGAATTAAAATTTAAAGGAAGAGAGTTCAAGCACTAATCCGAGTCATTTTGCTACTGATCATTGTGGTCAGTATATAAATCATTCGGGGGGTTCTTAAAGAAGGGGATACACCGAACATCTTTCACTAAGGAGAAATGTTTTAAAGCTAAACCATGCAATATATGATACACACACACACACACACACACACACACACACACATTGTATATATATTACTAATTGTTAGTTCCCAGAGGCACACAAGTGATCTAGAAGGGGGGGTTGAATAGATCTCTTAGAAACTTTTTACTTTAAGAATTCATTACCAAATAATTTATTTGATCAAGATTTGTTTGCACAGCGGAATATTAGTTTGAAAAACACCCCTTAAAGATTTGTAAAACTTCTCCGTTGGGTTTAAGATTACATTGAAGAAAGTCACTTGTTAAGTAAACTAATTCACAGTCATATGTAAATATATATATATAAGACAGAATGTAAATGACTGAAAGTAAATAACACCAGAGAGTTTAAAGTGGTTCGGAGACTGAATAACTCCTACTCCACTCTTCTACTACAACGAGTAGGAAATCCACTAAGGTTTAGTCCTCCGGATTAGGACACTCTTGCCTTCATTAAGTCCAGCAGACTTGACTCTTTTAGTCACATTAAGACTAGGACACTTTTGCCCTCATCAAGGCTAATAGCCTTGGGACTGTAGACTAAGTCCAGCAGACTTAGAATCTCTTGTACCCTTCGGTACTCAACAAGTCCAGTAGACTTGATTTGTTTGTTCGTTGGGTTGTGCTGCTAAGTAGAACATTTGTTTTTCTTCATCTTTAGGTACTTAGCAGCTGCTTGTGATCAATCTTTGAATGCTGCTGATATTTGTCGTTGATGTTCTTCTTCTTTCTGTATTCAACAACTGCTCATGATCACCCATTGTGCTGCTAGACTTTTGCACTTCAGCTCATTTGGTACTTGATAACTTCTCGAGATGAACTCCTGAGATGACTGTGATGCTTCTTCTTTTTGGTACTCAGTTGTTCCTTCTTGTCATAGACAGTTTATAGCTTCTCGAAATGGGCTTCTGAGATGACTGTGATGCTCCTTCCTTTTGGTACTCAGTTGCTACCATGTATGTATCAAGTTGGCGTTTAAGCTTCTCTCTTCCATGTGCCTAGCAGCTCTGAACACTCCTCTTGTAATAGAGTTATACATCTCTATGTCTCTCTCAATTCAGTGTTAGTGTTCTGATGGATCGTAGAGTCCTTTAGCATATTCATTTTCTGTTTCACTCTACGATCGGTTGTTGTCTTTCATCATCTCTCTTGTATATTTGACAACTGCAACAACCTCTTTTCTGTTTTTCATTTTAGGCCTTTATATCTCTGAGCATATCTTACCGTTGAAAGAAATCCCGTTGGTTTCATTTGGCCTTGTGCAGATCCTCAATATTTTCAATGTTGACTTTCTTGCCGCTTGTGTCAGTGTTTTTCTCTTTTCTGACATGTTCTGATATGTTTACCTGTAGCTCTGTTTTCTCTGAATTTATAGCCGTTGCACTCTCAGAGTTGTTCAGCAAAGATTATTATATTCTTTGCTATTTAATCTCCTGATTCATCAATAAATGCTTTCCTTGACTTTTAGAATCAGTTGTTCTGCTGCATTCAGAGATGTCTCATTAGTCTGACCTTATTCACCATTTTCCTGAGCAGTGGGTCCTGACTTGTAGTCGGTTGGGCACAACGTCTACTACGGCTCTGACATGCATCTGTATCTCAACAACACTTAATCTTTCTTTAATCTGGGCGAGGAGTATTCTCTTTTCTCATGTACCATATAGCCGTTCTGTTAGTCTACTTGTTCTGACCTGCTTAATGAATTCGTTGAGTGATAGACTGTCTACTTCGTTTCTGCGAATTCAGCTTCATGAATGTTACTTGAGGTATGTCAAGTGAAACGTTTGAGTTAAAACGATCTTTTCCCTAACTCTGCGACCTTGTTGCTCTGGTCAGATCGCAGAGTTTGTGCTTGCAATGCTTTGCTTTGATTTCGTTCTACGATCTTGTTGGTTTGATCAAATCGTAGAGTTAGTTAACTGTAGTGCTTCTTAGTGGAATCGTTGAGTTGCGGTCTGTTGGCACATCCTTTGATTCTACTCAACGATTGTTCCATATGTAGATCAATGTTCTGCATTGCCTCATTATTCTGTTCTACTCTACGACTTCTTCTATCTGTGCAAATTCCAGTTCTTGTAAGCTTGCTCATCAAGTTTACTCTACGATTTTGCTAGAGAGTGTGTATCGTAGAGTATATTTCTTCTCTGGTTCAGCGTTATCTGCAGGCTAGCTTGGCTGTCTGTTCGACGATCGTAAAGTTCAACTCTACGATTTGTACTTGATCAGTTCTTTAATTTTACTTATATATTCTGTAGAATTCTTGCACATCTGTCTCTCTTTGACGATCGTAGAGTTGTCCGGGCTGAGAGTCGTACATTTCACTCTACGAACATGCCGAATCGTTGAGTTCTCTTTGCTTGGAATCGTAGAGTCCATTCTACGATCATATAGACTGATCAACCTAACAGATTTGATCTTTTCTAACTAAGTCCTTTCTTACATTATTACATCATTACATATTGAAAGGACTTTTACAGACTCAGACATACAGCAATGATTCATTCTTATGCTACTCTGCTTATATCATACAACTTTTATGCAGAGTTACTTCTATTGAAAGATCAACCTAACATTTCTGATCTTTATAATCTAAGTCCTTTGTACACATATCTTTTAAAAGGACTTTACAACATTTGAACCAGATCACTTTCATTCTTTTTAATAAGCAGCAGATAGTTTACAATAAGATCGTATTTGTTTAAACAAGTGTGCAAATCACAGTATTTGAAATGAGTAATATCCATCAAGCACACATGACAATGTAAACCCACAATTAGATTAACATATAAACACTTTGTCAAATAACCACATAATCACTTTCAGAACATCTAAGCACATAATCAAGTAAGCACATAAGCACATTAACACATATGCACTTTCAGAGTATCTAAGCACATAATCAATTAAGCACATAAGCACATTAACACATATGCACTTTGTCAGATACATATTGACAATCAACCAAGTAAGCACATTTACCACAATCATCTTTGCACAACAGTCATCATCATCAAATCAAAACAACCTCCAACAATCTCCCCCTATTTGATGATGACAAAACTAGTAGACTTATTGATAAGACATTCGTATAATGCATCTACTTGACAGGTAAATTATGTCTTACGATACAGCGAAATACTGTATGGCTAGTGCAAAATAATGATTTCATTAAATGAGCGTTTTTACAAAGATTATACAACAGGTTATACATACTTACAGCTGTTCTTCATGTTTTAACTTTTCTCCCACTTAGTTTTGCTAGCTGTCTTCCTCTTAGCTGGTTGAATCTGATCTTCATAACTCCCCCTTAGTTGGTTGCTCCCCCTTCTTCATAGTTCCCCCTTAGCTGTCTCCCCCTTAGTTGGTTGATTTTCCTTCTTCATAGCTCCCCTTGTATTCTCTCCCCCTTTTTGACATCATCAAGTATGATATGTATGGAGCTTGCAGAGTTACTGCAGATTTAGAAGGATATTTTGAAGTCTAACACAGAGTTTTGAGACTCTACGAGACTAAGAGTAAGTACATTTTCATGGTCCATAGAGTGTTGGGACTCTATGACTGGAGAATTGGTATTTTGAGAAATGTTTGCAAAGTTTTGGGACTTTACGAACAGGGAGGTGGTGCAGGGTGATTAAGAGTTTAGTAAGTCACAGCCGAGGACTTTCTGATTTCTGCAATTTGATTTTCCACATACTGGCTAGAAGATTTAGAGCTGGACAGATTCCAGATGGATATTTCTTGGCAACTTTGGTAGTGAGAATAGAAAGGTTCATTGCTTATTAGTATAGTTGCAAAGGGCCTTTGAGAAATGTTGAGCTACTAATGAAAGATTTGGAAAAGTTGAGTAGCTCCAGCTGATAGAACTTTGATCATTCATAAATATAGCCCTTAGAAGTGGTAGTATGGGAATGAAACTCAACAGTTGATTATGATCCCATGTAATATAGCATCTTTCCATCTAGCTGGCATGCTTCCTTCTTTTTCTACGTCTCCTTTTGATCTGCTTCAAACGATATGCTTCAAATTTCTGCTTTTCCAGTTTTCTTAGCAGTCTTACTTTCTTCAGTTTCTTTTCAGCTTTCATCCTTATTTGTCTCTCCTTATGACTTATTTTTGAACTCCTGCCTATTTTCTTCATAAAGCCACTTAATCCTCTTCTTCTACTTGACCTTCTTGACCCTTCTTTTGATTCTTCCAAATCATGAGTGTTGGTCTCTTCTTGAAAGTGTTTATCTTCTTTCACCACGGTTTCTTGACAGTCTCCTTTCTCATCTGATTCGGTCTTTCCAGCTTCAGAATTTTCAGAGCATTGTTCCCTTGGCACATCATCTTCTTCAGCTACACCATCATCCTTGTTGAACTCAGGTGTTAAGTCTTTTTCAACTGGTTCAATTCCCTGATTAGAACCCAAAGAGACTTCCTTTTCAGACAGGCTATTTTTATGACATTCTAATATTTTCTCTGAAGAGCCTGTAGATGTTTTCTCTTTTGAACTGCCAGGTGTTCTTTCTTCAGAATCCGAACTTGCTTCATCATCATCAATTTCTATCACCTGAGGTGGTCCTGTAATGATTGAGCTTCTCCACTGTTCTCTGATTCTCCAACTTCTTCTTGGAGCAATGTAAGGAACTTTCTTTTCTGTCTTCTTCTTCTTCTTCTTCACTTCAGATACTTTGGGATTCATCTTTTCCTTCTTAGCTTTCCCTGAAGAGACATCTTTCTCTTCTTCAGCCTTCTCTATTTCAATGAATTTTCTTTTCTTCTCTGATTCCTGACTATCATAGATCACAAGAGTTTTGTTTCTTGATTGTTCATTTTCCTCCTGTAATATCTCCTCAGATATTTCTTCCATTTTCCTTTTTCCTTTTCCTTTCAATTTCACCTCCATCTTACTGCTGAAGTTCATAGAACCTCGTGACTTCTTACCCTTATTGGCATGCAGGTTCTTTTTCCAATCTTCAAACAACCTTAGAGTAATTCTTTTATTGCAGTTTAGAACTTCTCCTTCATCTTCCCCAATTTTATTTGCCAGTAATTTCTTCAAAATGATGCTTATGAATCTCCCATAGGACATCTTGGGAGTTGGCTTTCCAGCTTCAGCTCTTGTCTTTGAATCATCTATCCATCTCTTTATCCATCCTAAGATAACTGCTCCGAAGTTGATTTTCTTTCTTTGAGCAATAACAGTCATCAGCCTCAGTTGATCTTCACTGATAGTATCATATGCAGTGTCTTTGCACAGAATACTCTTTCCAACAATGTCAGCCAGAAACTCATACTGCTGAGGGAAGTCTTTCTTCTTGATTCCTTTGAGAGAAGACTTCTTTTCATAGCCCATCAATTCCAGTCCAAGTTCAATGTTAATCTTGTCAAGAGAAGTAATTCCTCCGCTTGGAATACCTAGACTGAGATTGATTTCAGAAACTCCTATTTGCACTGCGATTTCTTTAACCCTTGAGAAGAGGGTGTTACCTCGATAATCAGTGTTTGAAAAGAATTCTTTAACAAGCGTAGAGAAAATCCTGGTGCTGGTTTCCAAACATTGGGTAAAACCAGCATTCTTAACCAGATGAAGAATATCTTTGAATTTCTGCTCTGTATCTCCGAATTTTTCAAAACAAACTAGATTTCCAGGAATGACTTGAAGAGATGTCATGTGATTAAACTGATTTGGGAATAGCACAGGGAGAGATACCAATATCGGTTTAAGAAGAGTTTTCGATTTCTAGGGTTTTGATGAGTTTTGAGAGAATGGGTATTAACAACTGACGGGAAATGACCATTGTCAGTTTAAAAACAAGACTTATGTTAGTTCCCTCTTATTTTTGCAGAGTACACGTGTCAGATACTCATTTGAAGAACATGGGTTTAACCTTTTTATTTTCCATAACTGAAGCACATCAAGTATTCTAACCCACTTGAGTTTGAAGGGCGTGAGGTTCACTTTCTCTGTAGTAAGCTTGACCAGTTCGTAGAGTTGGCTGCAAGACACTCAACCATCATCCTTTCAATAGGTGACCTTGATAAACTGGTGTGAATTGTATGCTGGCAAAAGGCTATGAAGAAGTTTATGGGAAAAATATTGTTATGAGATGCAAACGTAGACTCAATGTTCTACGATCAAGAAGATGATCATGGTGACTCTACGATTTGGGATGATATGACTTGCTTGGTTATCAGTCATAGAATTCTGAGATTATGATCGAAGAGGTAAGTGCATTTGGTTCATCAATCACATTGTTTTGGGACTTTGTGACTGGAATGAGAAAGGTAGTCCAATGAAGAACCGATTTGCTTTCTGCTTTCCTTCTTAAGACGTAGAGTTGACATAGAATATTCCAAATTGTCTTATGAAGAGTTTTGTACTTCTGAGCTTGCTTTCTTACTCTACGACTTGGCTTTGCTACTTTACGATCTTGTCTGAAGTGTAATCGTAGAGTTATGATTGGTACTGCTCTACGATCTCTGTTAATACTGGAGACTTTAGATGAATTCAGAGATCTTTGTTAAGTCTGGTTGACAGCTCAAGGACAGCCTTCTGAAAGGACTTTGTAAGGATCGTTGTCATGACTCTGGTTATCATGTAGAGGTTGTTCTTTGATTTTGCTGGTTTCGTAGACTGGTTGTAGAGAGTCGTAGAGTGACTGACTGTGTTGACTCTACGATCTTGAGCTTTATGACGAGGAGACAACTCTACGTTCTTTGGAGATGACACTTCATTTTTCCAAGCCTTATTCTGCGATCGCCTGACATACTCTACGATCCTTCTTTGTGAGATGAACTTTCTTTCGTCTTGAGTGATCTTTTATCTAACCATGATATTAGTGACAAACATTCCAACAAGATTCACTAAATCAATAGGTGAGGTAAAGACTAATAGATGCCTCCTTTTATGACCAACTTCTTTCTCTTCTAGAGAATCCCAAGATTCAAATATTCTTTATGCATCAGTATTCAGACTTCACTCAATCTATCAAAGATTGGCTTCCTTGAGATATCCTGCAAATTCGTTGAGTAGGGTATACTCCGAAATTCATCGTTGAGTCTCAGAACAAATTTCTTCACCTTCTTTATATCGTTGAGCTTTCCTCTTGAGGCTGTGACATTGTTTCCTTCCTGTTGATCTGCTTGGATTATCTTCATCCAGAATGATTTGTGAGTGTGCATGCTTATCAAAAGACTTTCAGTTTATCATTTTATAGAGCTGACTTCTTCATAGAATCAAGCAGATAAATCTTCAACCATTTCAAGCTTAGAGCTTCTTCTGATGTATTGAATTTGGAGAGCCTACTGCCAAAGGTTATGAGTGTGAACTTTTCTTTGAGATGAACTTTTCCTCTTTTCACAGAAATCATTCGTGATTACTCCTTTCTGCCTTGATCTCTGAAACTTAGAGTAAATCATTCGTGATTACTCCTTTCTGCCTTGATCTCCTCACCCTTCTCATTCATAGATGGTTTTGAAGAATTTTGACACTGAGAGCATTTGCCTTTTAAATCTGAACCTGTACACATGGTGTGCCTGGCAAGGACTTCTTCATTTTATGAGCTGCTTTGTACATGAATGAGGTTCTTCAACTCTTCTTGATCTTTAATGAGCTGCAGAATGATTCTTAGATCCGGTGATCATTGATAAACATATATGTCCATTCATTCGTGCTGAGTTGATTTCCAGGTCTCGGGCCTGATAACTGTGATTTGGAGGAATGACTTTGAAAACTCATCATCAAGGATATTGCAGTGAAGTATACAACTGTGATTTGATCTTTCTCTCAATTTCAGAGAAGTAGTTCCAGAAGACCGTTGAAGACTTTTGAATTAGATTCCTTTAAAAACCAGTCAAGCTAGAGATCATCCACCAGAAGAAATGAGAAATGCTGCCTGTGGATATTATCATTGATTACCATATAATGTAGCTTGACAGAACTCTTGATGCCATTCTTGGATAAAAGAAGCACTTTCTTTGACGCACATCTTCAGATAAGATCCTTAGAATATAAGTCCTTAAGCTTATCGGAAAGCTTAATGCTGAGCCCATCGAGTGAATACTTAGATCCGAGACTGATTTCAGCTGCTGACATTTAGTAAATAGAAAATTATTTAACACTTTAAGCATAGATTTCTGTTGAGCTTGCTTCTGTTTCAAACTTTTAGAATCGATGAGAAGTAGATTTGTTAGTGCTTGATACAGTGATGCTTCCTTCGAGAAGAATAGGATCCGGTGTCATTTGACATCAAGATTTGAACTTCCCAGTTTGTTTGAAGGCAAAAATACACGTTTGTATTCTTCGAGTGAATCAATTAATAATTCTTGTCAACAGAACATCCTTTTGATTTCTTCAACTTGCAGCACCAGATTAACTTTGAAAGTTCACTCGATAGCTTCTTTGCTGAGATCATCTGAATTTGTATTAGGAAGTATTAATATCAATTAATATTCAGCATCAGACAGGGAATCACTCAACATTCAATTAGTACCTGAAAGAAAAACATTATTTTGTAAGCTTGTTCAAACGAAGTGTTTTACTTCAATACTTAAACTCAAAAATAGAAATTTGCTAGTGCCATAGGATCTACTCAAAGCGTAGCTTTAAAAGTTCATGAGAACCCGCTTTGATACCAATTGTTAGTTCCCAGAGGCACACAAGTGATCTAGAAGGGGGGGTTGAATAGATCTCTTAGAAACTTTTTACTTTAAGAATTCATTACCAAATAATTTATTTGATCAAGATTTGTTTGCACAGCGGAATATTAGTTTGAAAAACACCCCTTAAAGATTTGTAAAACTTCTCCGTTGGGTTTAAGATTACATTGAAGAAAGTCACTTGTTAAGTAAACTAATTCACAGTCATATGTAAATATATATATATATATATATATATATATATATATATATATATATATATATATAAGACAGAATGTAAATGACTGAAAGTAAATAACACCAGAGAGTTTAAAGTGGTTCGGAGACTGAATAACTCCTACTCCACTCTTCTACTAGAACGAGTAGAAAATCCACTAAGGTTTAGTCCTCCGGACTAGGACACTCTTGCCCTCATCAAGTCCAGCAGACTTGGCTATTTTAGTCATATTAAGACTAGGACACTTTTGCCCTCATCAAGGCTAATAGCCTTGGGACTGTAGACTAAGTCCAGCAGACTTAGAATCTCTTGTACCCTTCGGTACTCAACAAGTCCAGCAGACTTGATTTGTTTGTTCGTTGGGTTGTGCTGCTAAGTAGAACATTTATTTTTCTTCATCTTTAGGTACTTAGCAGCTGCTTGTGATCAATCTTTGAATTATGCTGATATTTGTCGTTGATATTCTTCTTTTTTCTGTATTCAGCAACTGCTCATGATCACCCATTGTGCTGCTAGGCTTTTGCACTTCAGCTCATTTGGTACTTGATAACTTCTCGAGATGAACTCCTGAGATGACTGTGATGCTTCTTCTTTTTGGTACTCAGTTGTTCCTTCTTGTCATAGACAGTTTATAGCTTCTCGAGATGGGCTTCTGAGATGACTGTGATGCTCCTTCCTTTTGGTACTCAGTTGCTATCATGTATGTATCAAGTTGGCGTTTAAGCTTCTCTCTTCCATGTGTCTAGCAGCTCTGAACACTTCTCTTGTAATAGAGTTATACATCTCTATGTCTCTCTCAATTCAGTGTTAGTGTTCTGATGGATCGTAGAGTCCTTTAGCATATTCATTTTCTGTTTCACTCTACGATCGGTTGTTGTCTTTCATCATCTCTCTTGTATATTTGACAACTGCAACAACCTCTTTTCTGTTTTTCATTTTAGGCCTTTATATCTCTGAGCATATCTTACCGTTGAAAGAAATCCCGTTGGTTTCATTTGGCCTTGTGCAGATCCTCAATATCTTCAATGTTGACTTTCTTGCCGCTTGTGTCAGTGTTTTTCTCTTTTCTGACATGTTCTGATATGCTTACCTGTAGCTCTGCTTTCTCTGAATTTATAGTCGTTGCACTCTCAGAGTTGTTCAGCAAAGATTATTATATTCTTTGCTATTTAATCTTCTGATTCATCAATAAATGTTTTCCTTGACTTTTAGAATCAGCTGTTCTGCTGCATTCAGAGATGTCTCATTAGTCTGACCTTATTCACCATTTTCCTGAGCAGTGGGTCCTGACTTGTAGTCGGTTGGGCACAACGTCTACTACGGCTCTGACATGCATCTGTATCTCAACAACACTTAATCTTTCTTTAATCTGGGCGAGGAGTATTCTCTTTTCTCATGTACCATATAGCCGTTCTGTTAGTCACTTGTTCTGACCTGCTTAATGAATTCGTTGAGTGATAGACTGTCTACTTCGTTTCTGCGAATTCAGCTTCATGAATGTTACTTGAGGTATGTCAAGTGAAACGTTTGAGTTAAAACGATCTTTTCTCTAACTCTGCGACCTTGTTGCTCTGGTCAGATTGCAGAGTTTGTGCTTGCAATGCTTTGCTTTGATTTCGTTCTACGATCTTGTTGGTTTGATCAAATCGTAGAGTTAGTTAACTGTAGTGCTTCTTAGTGGAATCGTTGAGTTGCGGTCTGTTGGCACATCCTTTGATTCTACTCAACGATTGTTCCATATGTAGATCAATGTTCTGCATTGCCTCATTATTCTGTTCTACTCTACGACTTCTTCTATCTGTGCAAATTCCAGTTCTTGTAAGCTTGCTCATCAAGTTTACTCTACGATTTTGCTAGAGAGTGTGTATCGTAGAGTATATTTCTTCTCTGGTTCAGCGTTATCTGCAGGCTAGCTTGGCTGTCTGTTCGACGATCGTAAAGTTCAACTCTACGATTTGTACTTGATCAGTTCTTTAATTTTACTTATATATTCTGTAGAATTCTTGCACATCTGTCTCTCTTTGACGATCGTAGAGTTGTCCGGGCTGAGAGTCGTACATTTCACTCTACGAACATGCCGAATTGTTGAGTTCTCTTTGCTTGGAATCGTAGAGTCCATTCTACGATCATATAGACTGATCAACCTAACAGATTTGATCTTTTCTAACTAAGTCCTTTCTTACATTATTACATCATTACATATTGAAAGGACTTTTACAGACTCTGACATACAACAATGATTCATTCTTATGCTACTCTGCTTATATCATACAACTTTTATGCAGAGTTACTTCTATTGAAAGATCAACCTAACATTTCTGATCTTTATAATCTAAGTCCTTTGTACACATATCTTTTAAAAGGACTTTACAACATTTGAACCAGATCACTTTCATTCTTTTTAATAAGCAGCAGATAGTTTACAATAAGATCGTATTTGTTTAAACAAGTGTGCACATCACAGTATTTGAAATGAGTAATATCCATCAAGCACACATGACAATGTAAACCCACAATTAGATTAACATATAAACACTTTGTCAAATAACCACATAAGCACTTTCAGAACATCTAAGCACATAATCAAGTAAGCACATAAACACATTAACACATATGCACTTTCAGAGTATCTAAGCACATAATCAATTAAGCACATAAGCACATTAACACATATGCACTTTGTCAGATACATATTGACAATCAACCAAATAAGCACATTTACCACAATCATCTTTACACAACAGTTATCATCATCAAATCAAAACAACCTCCAACACTAATATAGTGACAGGGTTGATTTCAAAGTTAATCTTGGGGCCTCTTATGTTGTCTCTGAATATCTCACGCCTATTGATGACCTATCTGATACTGCACTTTTAAAGGAAAAAAGTTCTGAAAGATTTTGACACCTAATAAGAATGAAAAGGGAACACGGGTACCCCATTCACATAAATTATGTTCTGTTTTTTTTTTTTTTAAATAATAAAAATATAAATGTAAAGGCATCCGGAGGGTGGTTATTGCAGAACTTCCAAAATGCTCTCCATATAATAAGCTTTCTTCAACAATTCTATACAGAAAGCACCAAATTTAAAGAAACAGGAATTCATGGAACAGCATATCTGGAATATATTAGTAGCTCAATCTTTGCCCAATGTTCATACGCAAAGTAATACCGATCCCACAACTGGGTTTGAGTCAAATGCTTGTAGTGGAAGAATTCCTCTGTTATCTCTTTTCTCTGACGTGCATCCATTGTAGGAAGATACATGATTATGCCGACCTGTAAGAATTGAGAGCATGACAAAATACAAACATATTTAACAAAAATATTGTGTTAGTGACATGAAGCTAAGTTATATACAAATTTCAAACCTAGTACGAAAGCATTATGTATACAAGAACTCTAATCCCAACCCCCTCCTCCCTCCCCCAACACACACGCCAAAAAAAAACTGAACAGATAAGATGCATATTGCCTCTGAATTAAGGTTAATTTATTGTAAGAATTATACATCCCTGCTGCCAAGAAGATATAAATTTTAGTTTTTGCCCATCAGAATATGCAAGTATCATAGTTTTGACAGGCTCATATCGGAAGCTCAGTGCCTCCTGAGCACTCAGGTACTTGTCCTGACTCCTCAGTTAAATCTTCCCCCACCCGCTCCCCGCTCCCCCGACAACAGGTTTGCATATCTATAAATTAATTAAAATAATATCTCCCAACTTTTGTAACTACTTTATAGGAGACTGATGGAGAACAGGAGTTGCAGAAACTTTATCATTGGGTATGGGTGTGGCATGATGTCTATCTCCAGTCCAAGACTCACAAGTGCTTGCCAGAGCAAATACGAGAAAAAAGAGACCTTTTTAATTACAAAATACTAGTTCAACTGCTTATACGTACTATGAATATAATTCAATGTGTAGTTGCCAAGATAACCGGACTAAAGCAATAAATGCTAACAACAAGAATATACCAGAATGATGCAAATCTAACTTTGTTAACACAAACAATATCAGAATTTATTTGGACAGCAAATTCAAGAATGTGCAGAGTCTTGGCACTCTTCATTTGAAACTAATGAATATCGGGTCGGAGGTTTCTGCCTTGTTATCAAAAAGGGGCAAAGCATAACCATTATAATTCTAGTTTAGTTAATATTAGAATGTATCTAGAATATAGACTTTACCTTGATCATACAACAGAGAGGTTTAAAGTACAAGCAATACTAAGTAACCATTATTCTGTATAAAGTTTGCATCGCTATGACAAACAACTAGGACATCCTCTCTGGAAGACCATCTCTCTTCAAACTTCCCAAAAGGGTAGCCTGTGGAAGGAATTGCTGTCAAGTTTAGAAAATCTGGTTCAATCCCATAATCAGTTAGCGGCCTGTGCTCTAAAACTTCATCATGATCCTGAACAAATTCCGGGATCTCAACATCTCCATCCTTTATATCCTCCCATAGGTATTGCAGGCGGCTGACAAACTTGAGTTTCCAATAAAAGCTTTATTGCCCAAAAAAATAAAGGAATGTTAGTTAAAGTAATCCTGACTGGCATTATGACCTTGTTAATACACAATGACGCACAGAATGGTGTTTTCACCAGAAAAAGTTCAAAATAAACAATTGAATGGAAAAAAAATAAGTGCAATAAGGTCAACGCTTACACGACAGCTCCTTAATTTTGAGGATGCAGTAACATTCAAAATATTGAGTTTTTTTTTTTTTGGTTATAGAAGTATCTTTGTGATATTTGTGCATGTTTGGAGTTAACTGAACCCAATGCTATACATGATCTTGCTGTAACATATATTGCAGTTAAAAGAACCAGTCACAATATAAAATATTCTAAAGTTCCAATTATTTCCGCCAAGATAACAAGAAGATGCTTACCCTCCAATTAAAAGAAATCTGCCAAGAGTGGCAAAGACAAGTCTCGAGTGAAGCCCAGGATGAATACACAACCTGAAGTCTATCTTTATCGTCGGAAGGAAGCTCTTCATATATCCAGCTCAAGACACTCATGCCAGGGGAATTGTCTTCTTTTTGTACAGTGCTATGCATGTAAACATTGCAGAATGGTTCTTCTGGCATCTCAGTGAAGATTTTATGCAATAAGTAGTTTTTCAGCCGTTCGGCACTTACAACTGGAGCTAAATATTAATGGTTAAAAAAGTTTATCATTATATATAACAAGTCAAGAAATAAATATTGGTTTAAACTTTAAACAAATTATTGGCTCATTAGTGCTACAAAGGAAAGTCCCATCAAACCTGCATACGGTAAATATGTTCCATAATGTTTTTAACAAAAAAGGGGGGCAAAATAGGGCAGAAGAAGAAAAGTAGGGAAGAGAGAGTGCAATAAGCCGTTCTGAATCCCAAGTACACATCCTTTTATTCCATAAGATAGAAACGCTCCCAGCAAGTGCATTCACTCTTTCCACAGCCATATCACATCTCGTCAATTCCAGAGTGATGCAGAATTTTGCAGTTTTAATCATTATGCCACTTGAAAGGCTTGGGAGACTAGAATCCAGTTATTCCAGTATATTTAAGAATAATCTATTTGATACCACCTAATACACAAACTTGCTCCTCAAACAACAGAAGGCCATAACACTAATGTTACGAGGACCCTAATTACAATTGGATTACTTGGGTGAGTACAACCTTAGTTCAAAGGAGTATTCTAACTAGATACAATGTGTCTGTGCAGAAAGAAACTGAACATTGACATGTCCCCAAGTAACGTGTGTAATACCACAAATGCACATCAAAGAAGATGATTGTTGTTTCCCCGTGAGATACTCAGCAAAACACTTACTTTTATGGTGTAACATATCATGAAAAAATTCCAAGACTTCACAAATTATAGGTGTGTCCAATGCTTTTAGATGGAGGGAATATAATATACGTAAAAAGGCAACAATAGAGCTCAGAAATAACCCAAAGGCTAATAAAAAGCAAAGAAAATGCACTGATGGAAACCATCGGGCTACCACTAAAAAAAGCCTAGAGAGGGATAAGACTAAGCTGTGCAAAAAGGGCTCTTGCAAAAAAGAGTACTATTTTCAAGTTTAAGCAATTGAAGATGTCCACGAGATGAGAAATAAGTAAATATTCACTGTTTAGCTCCAGAACATGTTTGTGAATAAGCGATCCAATATGCTTGAATTTCTTACCCAAAAAAAAATCATTATCTGTGAAAAATCCTGTTATTACTTTTATATACCTGAAACTCTGTCTCTCCCACGTGTGTGGGTTTTGGAACCCGACCAAAGCAAGAAATACAAGTGTTTCAGAAAACTCAGACTTTGAGGAGGAAAAAGATACAAATTGAACTTTCACCCATGGTTCACCACTTTATAAGCAAACAAAGAACACTAAAAAATAGAGGGGGGGGGGGGGGGGGGGGGGGGGAATAATAAAAGATGAAGTACCAGGAAGTATTTTCCGACGATGCAATTACCGGAATTGTCAGAAGCAGGCTCGAGGCGGACGAATTGCGTGGCGTCAAGATCGGAGAAGCCTTGGTCAGATAACTAATAAGAAGGGCAGTCGTACCACTTATCTTCTTCATGACACATGAGACAGAAATGGGCGAGCGTCTATACCCAGATCATACGCTAATACCACTACCGAGAAATATTCCGACGATGAACATGCCATATCTGATATCTCACACACCCTCTTCGGATTCCCGGTCGTCTTGCGCCCGCGCATCGGAAAGAGCCATATAGGGGGACTAAAATGCAAAAATACGCCTCAGTTTTGTTCTTTTTGCATACCCGTTCCCTAAGTTTTTTTTATTTTAAGTAAAACTGGCTCTCAAATTTACACTATATATTTTTTATTTTTGGACGAAAATAAAGAATGAAAAACTTAAATTAGGTTAAGAAAATACAAAAATTATTTCATGTTATTACTGAATTTATAAAAATAAAAAAATAAAATCTTAAAATTTATATTTACTTTATGTTTTTGAGTTTTGAAATGAACGAAAGACTTATATTTTTTATTTAGTTCTATTGTTAATGAATTTTTAAATAAAAAAATAAATGGGCAAAAAAAAAACACTTGCTTACCAAAATTTTAAAAGGTATAACTAAATAACAGAAGAGTTTTCTTAATATGTGTCCTAAAGGTACATGTTAAACGCGAAAAATAAAAGATGTGACCCACTAAATATTATTTGTTTCTGTATTTACACTGAATTCAATGTATACAAAAATAATATGTTAGTGGACTCAATGTATTGAATTCAGTGCAAATATATAAACAAATAATATTTAATGAATCATATCTCTTATTTTATGTACTTAGCATGTACCCTTAATGCACACGTTAAAAGAACCCATAACGGAAATCAATTTATTATAATCTCTAATATACTTTCTACATAATAAATTTAATATAAAAATAAAATAAGACATTTAAATATTTTAATTTTTAAAATAATTCAAATAAATATTATATATATACTTTTAATATTATTTATTTATTTATAATCAAATTATAACTTCGACATAAAATAATTTTTAAACAATAATTATTTGACCTAAACAAACATTCCCTTGGCCCTTGGGCGTGTGCCTCACTTTCGTCAACCACTTGTTTTTCACTCAAATTTTCTTTTCCACCTCAGGTTTCCCTTATTTGTTCCTGGATATTATTATCTCTCAAATCCACCCGCAAACCCAGTTTGGTATTTGAGGGCAGGCCATACAAGCTTTACCTATTGGTGAAATGCTTCTTTCTTTCGCTTCCATCTCTCTTACTGCTTCATGGGTAAGTCTTTCAATTCTGTTGCAGTAGCTTCTGTTACTTGTAATTTTTCTCCCATTTATGTAGAATTTGTCAATTTCATAAACCCACCTCAGTTTCACGTGTTTGATATTTGTTTATTTTGCATACAAACTTCCAATTTTCTCACTATATTTTTTGCTTCAATTATTGGTGGAATTTAAAATAAGTAATTTAGAATTTGGGAAATCTTGGAACCGTCCAGATCTTTGTTTAAAAAATCATTGGAGACTCGGGTAGGGAAATTTCTTCAGATAACTTGAACCATATTGAAAGTCATGGATACTTTTCTCAAAACTCATAATAAGCTTGAATTTTTTAATCCACTTCATGGGTTTCCTGATAAAGTTAGTGCTTTGAGCTCTTTAAAGTTTCACAACCAGGAGCTGAGGTTTGGTTCTAAGAGATCTCATCTGAATTGGGGTAAGAATGGTGTTGCAAAGGCTAGTAGCAGTGCCCTTTTAGAGCTTGTTCCAGAAACCAAGAAGGAAAATCTTGATTTTGAGCTTCCCTTGTATGACCCTTCAAAGGGCCTTGTAGTGGACCTGGCAGTTGTTGGTGGCGGTCCAGCAGGGCTGGCGGTGGCACAACAAGTTTCCGAGGCGGGGCTTTCAGTTTGCTCTATCGACCCATCTCCCAAACTGATATGGCCCAACAATTATGGTGTTTGGGTGGATGAGTTTGAGGCCATGGATTTGCTTGATTGCCTTGACACTACCTGGTCTAGTGCTATTGTTTACATTGATGACCAATCAACCAAAGAGCTTGGTAGACCTTACGGAAGGGTTAACAGGAAGAAGCTTAAATCGAAAATGATGCAGAAGTGCATATCAAATGGTGTGAAGTTTCATCAAGCTAAAGTTGTAAAAGTATTACACGAGGAATCCAAATCTTTATTGATTTGTAATGATGGTGTCACCGTTCAGGCTGCTGTTGTTCTTGATGCAACTGGCTTTTCCAGATGTCTTGTTCAATATGATAAGCCATATAATCCGGGATACCAAGTAGCTTATGGAATTGTGGCAGAAGTAGAAGAACACCCTTTTGATGTAGATAAGATGGTTTTCATGGATTGGAGAGATTCCCACCTTAATGGTAATATGGAACTGAAAAAGAGAAACAACAAAATCCCCACTTTTCTTTATGCAATGCCCTTTTCATCCGAGAGAATATTTCTTGAAGAAACATCCCTTGTAGCCCGTCCTGGATTAGCCATGGGAGATATTCAGGAAAGAATGGTGGCTCGATTAAGGCACTTGGGTATAAAAGTGAAGAGCATTGAAGAGGACGAGAGATGCATGATTCCAATGGGAGGGCCACTACCAGTGCTCCCTCAGAGAGTTGTAGGAATTGGTGGTACAGCTGGGATGGTGCATCCTTCAACTGGATATATGGTAGCAAGGACTCTAGCTGCTGCTCCAATTGTTGCCAATGCAATAGTCCAGTACCTTGGTGGTTCTGAAAGAAGCCTTTTGGGAAACGAATTGTCTGCAGAAGTTTGGAAAGATTTATGGCCCATACAGAGGAGACGCCAGAGGGAATTCTTTTGCTTCGGTATGGACATTTTGCTTAAGCTTGATCTGCCAGGGACAAGAAGGTTTTTTGATGCTTTTTTTGACCTAGAACCTCGTTATTGGCATGGATTCTTGTCGTCTCGCCTATTTCTTCCGGAGCTTATATTTTTTGGGTTCACTCTTTTCTCTAATGCCTCTAACACTTCTAGGATAGAGATCATGGCAAAGGGCACTCTTCCTTTGGTAAACATGGTTAACAATTTGATACAGGATAGAGAAAAGTAGATCTTAGATTTTTTGTTCATTGTACCTTAAATGTGATAATGTTGCTTCCTCATAAAACAATTTTTTTGAGTGAAATGCTGATACAACCACGTCTTTCTCGTTATTCAGATTTTTATTTGATTAGCATTCTGGGTTTACATATATACCTGATGGAGCAAAGGGCTTAAATGTCTAACGTTACCCAGCTAGACAAAAAATGTCTTGGGATAACTAGTCTTCTGCTTGTTGTATATAAATACTAGACGTATGATTATACATTTGTATCCCCAAGAGTGTTTTTGTGGACCAGTTACATGCAGCATTTCTGTGATTTCTTATATCGTCTTCCTCCTTGGATTGCATATTATTCCTCAAACCTGAAAGAAAGGAGTTACCTGTACACTGCTTATATCATTAGATAGCCCACTATCCTATGTGCGGATGTTAGTGCCCATCTGGGAACATCATAATCACTTTTCAAGTATTCTGGCTGAATTGAGCTCCATAACATCATCAGGATGATAATGGGAAAATCAACCTGGTGAACAAGGTTCAAGGTTGGCATAATAGCTACCAGGAAGATAAACTACTACCTACAATTCTGCAAAGAGGTGAAGCAACTAAGTTTTCAGGCGTCAAGCGAATCCGCACTGCTATCATGAATAGTATCTGCAGGTCTGAAATGCAAAAGCTCCAGAAGGTGTGCCAGGGGTTTACGATCATTTGACTGTGTGCAGTTATCATCTTTGGAACGACTCAAAAATAATTATGTTTGCAACTTTGCCGAATGTAGTACTAGCTCTGAGAAAGTTCAGGGCTGTCCTTTGCATAATTGCTTATTACATAAAGCGCTTATATTCATTTTAACATACATTATTATGTTCAATACATCAATTTTACAAAAGTAAATATACAACAATCTTTGGCATCCTAATCTATAGTTTTTCACTGAGCATCTATATATATTTTTAAAACAATAATTCATGTAGAGATATTTCGTATTCTACATGCGTATTTTGGGTCAAAACTTGACCGGAGCCTACAAAAGTCACGAAAAAAATAGTCACGTCGTTTTTTAGCGTAATTTTGAGATAAAAATTGATTATTTGAGGTGCAAACTAAAATTTGTTCAAATTTTAGAGGATAATTTTGTCATTTACCCTAACCGATGGTATTTTTTTACTATCCATTGCACGACTTGGTCAAAGACGGGAGGCAGTCAGGCGCATAAGATTGTTATTTTAACAAAAGAATAATTCTAGACTTACTCACAAAAAATACTGGTTAGACTTATCTGTAAAAAAATACTCGTTAGACTTATTTGTAAAAAAGACAAAAGAGTATGGTCCTATTTTATTTGTATTTTGCAAATAAAGTGGGATCATATTTCTTTATCATATTTATGGGTAAAGCTTGTGGATCAAAAATAAAAATAAGTGTAAAACTACTCTTAATAAAATTGAAGCTTCCAGTTCAATAGGCAAATTTGATCACCTCCCGTGATCAAATTTGCCTTTTCTTTATCTTGTGCAGCCAGATTGTGTTGACCTTCGTAAACGTGGCATTTTCTTAGCCTCACGATTTCATTCCATTTACTAGAAAAACTAGGGAACGGGTTTTCTTATTATTTACACCCATTCATCAGTAGGATTCAAAATTGTGAAGAGAGATGGCAAAATTATTCATAAAACAGGCGAAGCAATACTCAGAGGCAAGACCCAATTATCCACAACAACTCTTTCAATTCATAGCCTCCACCACACCCTGCCGTGATCTTGCGTGGGATGTCGGCACAGGCAGTGGCCAGGCTGCTAAATCTGTAAGCTTCTCTTCTTCTACTTGTCCCCCTTTTCAGAAATTTAACTAGTTTATTTTTTCATTCTTAATTAATGGTCTTTAGTATCGGATTTGGGCAATGAAAAACTATCTATAAACTATACCTAATTTTTTAACTTGAATTTTGTGCATGAATCATTTTATTCTTTTATAATTTATACTCTCCTTTATTGATTTTTACTTTTGAAAAATTAATTTAAAATATTTTTAAGTTTAAGATCGACACGGTTTATTTAATTTTTAAAATAATAAATCGTATAATCAATAGTATTTTTTGAATATTTTATAATATTTATAATTATATTGACATAAATTTATTAAATTTATATTAATCTTGAATTTAAAAATATTATTTTTAAAAAATAAATAAATATTAATCTTATAATTTGAAACGGAGAAATTATAATATTTGTATAGGCATGAAATGCAAAATTGCTTATTATAATTGTTCTCCTTTTTGAATTTAACCATTGGATTTTGCATCATTTTCCCTTTTGTTGGTTTTACCTATCAGAATGTGTAATTTTTATAAAGTGCCCGAGTAAGCACGGCAATCCTACTTTAAAGATTGTATTTTGATATCACTGTACGCTTCAATATTTTGTGTAATTATTCTTGCACAAAATACAAGACCAATTTTCTCTGTTATAAATTTTGTTGATGAAATTCTAATAGGAGTCAATTTCAGCTAGCTGAGATATACAAAAATGTCATTGGCACAGACACAAGCCAAAAACAACTGGACTTTGCACCCAAGCTTCCAAATATCCGATATCAATGCACCCCTCCCAACATCTCCATGGCCGAGCTCAAACGCGACATTGCAACAGAATCAAGCTTGGACTTAGTGACCATAGCTCAAGCCCTCCATTGGTTTGATCTTCCTAACTTTTATCAACAAGTTAAGTACGTACTAAAAAAGCCTCATGGGGTCATTGCAGCATGGTGCTACACAGTGCCACAAGTCAATGCAGCCGTCGATGCCATCTTCCAGCCATATTACACAGTTGATTCCAATCCTTATTGGGATGCAGTGCGTAAACTGGTAGACGATAAGTATACAAGTATCGATTTCCCATTTGAGCCTGTAGATGGGTTTGATCACACAGGGCCATTTGAGTTCAAAACAGAGAGATTGATGGGTTTAGATGAATATTTTACGTACCTAAAATCATGGTCTGCTTATGAAACAGCAAAAGAGAAGGGTGTGGAGCTTTTGAGTGATACTGTGATTGAAGCTTTTACCCAAGCTTGGAATGAAGATGGCAATAACTGCAAAACTGTTAAGTTTCCTGTTCATTTGAGGATTGGGAAAGTGGGAATGCTAGCCAGTTAGCAGGCAGTCATGAAACTGATCACCTAAAATAAAATATAAAGATTGGGTTATGTTCTCTTTGGATGTCATTATGTGGGATTTAGTGTTTCTCTTATCTTGAAATAAAATAAAATAAAATCTTTTGTGTTCGAGTATATGCAATTGTAGATCGTCTTGAATGATATGAATTATGAATGTGATTACTGCCTATACAATTCCATTGTACTTCTGTTTCCTAGATGACCATCAAATTAATGAAATTGCATCATATGCTACTCGTCTTTATTGAGCCCAAAAGACGATCATTTATATTTTTTACATTGTTATAGAACTCAAAGGAGTTATAGGTATAATGGGTACAAACTTTAATAGAGGCCTTGATTTCTTGCTGCAGATTTTTGTGGGTGCCTTGATAAAAAAATGTAATCAGAAAAGAGAAAAAACAAAAAGATGTTACTTCTTAACTTATGGAGTAGTATGTATTAAAATTAGAGTCTATTAAAATACAATGAAATTGGCCTTATATTTGACCTCAATCATCAAATGAATATACTAATGAATAAATGATGTATAAAGACAAGTAGTACTTGAGAATAACAAGTAAAAAGTTATAATAATGAATAAGATTATCCAATGAATTAGAATATTGACAATTTTTTGGGCTTGTGATCTAATAGTAGTGGATGAACCCAATAAATATATATAATCTAATAATACTAAGCATGTTTACAAACAGATACAATGTTAATGCTACTTTTAAAAGGGAGAGGAGAGGTATTAAAAGAAGGATTGAATATTTCCTTTATATATTAACATTAAGATCTAGTTCTCTCCACCCTCAAATTTATTTGTTGGGGGGAATATTTGTTCAAGTAGAATTTATTTTTTCTTGATCCCTCAATTTTATAAAAAAAAAGTCTCATTTATAAAATTTAAAGATATTTTCTTATATATTTATTTATCTATTACTATATATAATAAGGCAATTAAAATTTTTATCCAAATTAATTTGGTTGATCATTTCAAGAGTAATTTAGTTATTAACTGATAATTTTCAAATAGAAATTACATAATTATAATAATATATGTTCAAATTCAATGAATATAATTATAATTTGTTATCTATGTATACATGCAAGCATAAATTTCAAAATAAAACAAAAAAAATTATAAAAAGCATTAATGCCATATGTATGTATGTGTGTGTGTGTGTGTGTGTATATATATATATATGGTAACGTATCCACATCATACGTATGTTGGAACATACTGCCGCTAAAGCCAACAACATGACCAAAAAAATTTTCCCTCGTCCTTTAACGGCAGACAAACTAACAAATAAATTGGTCATTATTTTTGTTGCTAAAACAGTACTCCCGACAAACGTATATCATGAATGTGGCCCCTATCCCTATATATATATATATAAGAACTGATCCAAGACAAGTGCTAACTAGAGACACTATTCCAACTAACTGATCTCTTACCGTTCATTGTAGGATTTAATGACTAGGAGGAGTTTTGCCCGCAAGTGTTAGTAGCAGCCAGGGATAATTAATTTGCCTGGTTGTTAGTCCTAATAGCAACTAGGAAGACTACATTGTTTTGGTTTTGACTCGACTGTATGTAAGAGTAACTGTTAAAGAAAATGACATTGTTTTCCTTAACCATTCCTCCTACATGTGGCCAAACCAAATGCAAAATACTTTCGTTTAGTCAATACATGTATGTACTAAATTACTTCTAAAGTATATACATGTACTAAATATCATATTAATTATAAATTTAAAATGAATTAACAAAATTAATTTTGATCATATTTTAAATGAATGAATTATTTTGGTAAGGAATATATAAAAATAAATGATTTAAAGAAGTTGGTGATTTTAAATTTTAAAATATTTATAGAAATTAAAAACTATATAATATAATTTTTATTATTTTTAAATCAATAGATAACTATGTGAGTGATTAATCTCATAAATCATGGTTATCCAAATCTCAATAGATAACATGCATGTTTATAATTCAAATTTAATTTTGGTAATTCATTTTAAATTTATAATTAATATGATATTTAGTACGTGTATATAATTTAAAAGTAATTTAGTATATACATGTATTGAATAAAAGAAAGTACTTTGGGCTTGGCCTGGGCCCAAGTAAGAGGTGCGACCAAGAAAAACGACGTCATTTTCTTTTATCGCAACTCCTACATGCAGTTAGCCCAACCAAAACGACTTAGTTTGCTTGGCTGCTATTAAGAGTAGCGGTCAGGCCAAAAAATTCTCCCTAACTATTACTATGACTAGCGGTCAAGTCCCCTCTTAACCATTAGATACTCCAATGAACAGTGAGAAATCAATTAGCTGAAATAATGTTTCTAGCTAGCACTTACCCTAGATCAACTTCCACATAATAATAATAATAATAATAATAATAATAATAATAATAATAATAATAATAATAATTTGAAAGAGAAACTTATAATTAAATTAATTTAATAAATAAATAATATAAAAAAAAGATATTCCATGTGCCGCACAACTTCTAAGCTTGCATAACTGTCGGTTGTGGTTAACCTATACTTATTCTAAAATATAACCCAAATTGACAAAAGAAAGTAAATACTCCATAAAAAGACTAGAAAACCAAAACCTATAAATAAGGAGCGAGAGAGAGAGGTACTACCATTTCCCAATTGTCATTCTGACTCGAGTTTTTCTTCTGGGTAACCATTCCTTTATCCTGTGGGTAATCTCCATTCTCAATTTTCTCTCTGTAACAGACGTGGAAAAAGAAATGGAGGCGAAAATCGGCGGATTCTTCGAATCGATCAGCTCATTTTTCAGCGGCGGAGATCAGATCCCCTGGTGCAATCCCGACGTTATCAGCGTAAGCATTCCATCCCTTCCCCCATTTCTCCATATAATATCTTTCTTTTTTAAACCCTTCCAAACGTTTTAGTTATTGGAAAGCTTGGGAAAATGCGTGAAATTTATCACCAATCAAAACTTAGACGTGGGATTTTATGGTCCAGATATGAACTTTTCTTTCATTTTTCAAATTAAGGCATGTCTGTTATTAATTACGTTGTTTGAAAAGAATAAATGTTCAGTTTTTGAATCATAAATTTGAAATGCTTTTACTATATTTTGAGACGACATTAGCCACATATTCTTTATCTGTCCAGTTTATGTCAAAATTGTCATTTTTGTAAGAGGTTTTTAAATGGTTGGCAGAAACCAGTATTAAGTGTGGTGTCCCTTTGAAATTTTCAGTTGTGCAAAGTTATCCGGTTTACATCGTCCGAGTGGATTAAATTTCATAGAGATGTCTAATTGATTTGACTGCCGGTTTAAATGAAATATTTGATTTGAAGAGGTTTGTGTGGAAAGGTTGGAGCTTTATGTTCTCTATCATTAGGGACAGGACAATACATACACAATAATTAGAATGAAGATATGAGACTTGTTGATTGCTTTGGGGCTCCAGTAGATGCTGAAGTATGTTGAAATCTTTTTTGTTGTTGTTCTTTTTCTTTTTGTGGCAATCAAACAAGTATTACAGGCCAACTTTGTTATCTTCCACCTTTAGGTAACACACCCATTAAGTGCATGGAGACTACGTCAGATGTTTGGCAGAAGTTTTGAGTTAGTGTGTGGGTTAGACCTATGGTTTGGGTTATTATTCTTATTTATCGAAAAAGATGAGAGTCCTGCACATATTATTTTTTTTCTAAAAAATATCATTTACAGCGGTGCAATTACCATAATCGTCTAGTACACCATGTCATGACCAGGTAAAACTCCTAATAATTTGAATTGGGACTATGAGTATAACTCCATTTCAGATAGACCCATATAGCCAGTAGACGTAAATATGATGGACTCGCTCTGACTTTGTTGAATTCAAATTTTATTGATGCAGAAATTTTCATTTTTCTTCCGTATTCAATATTTAGTCCAAGTCCTGTAACATCTTGGCAGGGTTGTGAGAAAGAAGTTACAGAGGCTTCAGATGGTGCCCCAGATGAACAAAAGGGTGAATGCATTATGCGGTTGTCTTGGGCTCTGGTTCATTCCAGACGACCAGATGATGTGCAGCGTGGGATAGCAATGCTTGAAGGTGTCACAAATTGATTGAATGATAGGATAGAATGTTCACCTTTTATCGTATAACTTTTAAGTTGTTTCATGCATTTTGTGTTATTCTTGTATCCAGTTCGTGGTCCCCACAATGTAGAACCTTCTCTAACAAACCTCGTTCACCACTTTTCTTCTGAATCATATTTTAATCTTTTTTTCTTTTACTCATTTCAGCTTTTCATCTTGGCTGCAATTAGGTGATTTTGGTTTCTTTATGTTGAAAAGTGAAAACACATGTTGCAAAATTTAGCCATAGTTCTTATTTTGTTACCTAATAGTTCTTTATGGAATGCTACCTCTGTATTTCATTAACTAGGATTTTCATTCTTGCAGTGTAATAGTCCCCACACTAAGGTTTTCATAACACAATTTCTAGTAGTATGAGTTTCTCTCCAGGTCAATATTCTTCATTGATGATAACTAAGCTGTGTATATGACTATCTATTCTTTTTTCTTTTTCCTCGTTAAAAAATAGAAATATCAACTAATGTTTGTTTGATGATGCTGTATTTTGTATATCGTGATTTGGCTGATTTTTAGAAGTACCTCAAAAGGCTGGGACATTCTTCCAATAACCTATCAAGGATATAATTTCCTGTATGAAGCTGTCTACTTTGGTTACCCTTCACCAATTGGAACCATTTTCTCAATAGAGAAAAGAAGAAGAATAAACTTGGAGTAAACTGTTAACAATTTGTAACAGAAAGCTCAAATGTAAACTTATATTCATTTTCTTTTGACATATACACCAATGTAATAGCTGATTTTCTTCAAATATATAATTAGGTTTGCTGCTCTAGCTTAGTTTTGAGGTAATTTCAGATATTAATATTTGTTTGAAAATTTTCAATATTTGGTGTTTAATGATGATTATACATCAACCTGCTGCCCTTGATCCATACTTAATGATTTTTTTCTGCAGCTTCTTTAAGCAATGCTAATACCCTATTGCAAAAGAGAGAAAAGCTTTATCTTCTGGCTGTTGGATACTACAGAAGTGGTGAATTTTCGAGGAGTAGGCAGCTTGTAGAACAATGTTTGGAGGTTTGTTATCTCTATTACTTATTTATTTATTTATTTTTGTCCTTGTGTGGATTCCCCTTGTATATTATCTTTCTAAACGACTGTTTCAATAACCCTAGCTTGGTTTCCGTCAGTAAGGAATTTAAAACATCTTTTGGTACTTGCTATCTCATATAACTTTTTAACCAGTTTTATTTTGTCCAATATATGTGAATATCTTTCATTGACCTACTCTGTGCAAACTTCCCCCTTATTATTGCAAAATGATTTCTGAGTTTTGCAAATTTACAATTCATTTTAGACAAGAATGGGGATGACTGGAATTTATGATATTTCCCTTTTCCCATTCATTTCCTTAGGAAAGTATTATATCTCTCAAGGCCCTCTGATTTGGTTTAAAGGTTCTCCATAGTCCCTACAGTTGTATGATTTTTAGATATATTTAGGTTGGTATTACTTTTTGAATCTTGGACTGTGGTCTCCTTGTGTTCTAATTCAATAACATTGTGAGTACTTGGGAATGATTAATTTAAGAGCATCTTTCTTGCTAATGAAGGCATATGATCATCTGTTATTCAGCGGATTGTTTGTACGCTCATACAAGTTTTATTATCAGAATTGAGCTGTTAAATTCTAGAATATTTTGCAAATCAGGAATCATGTCTTATATTTTTGATGATATAGATTGCACCTGATTGGAGGCAGGCTTTGTTCCTTAAGAAGACGGTTGAAGATCAAATTACAAAAGGTGATGCATCACTTTTTCTTAGTTGCTTTAATCTTTTGAACTTTTCTACAATCATCTTAAGCATTGTAATAAACATATGGATATTTGCAGATGGTGTCATTGGAATCGGCATTACAGCTACTGTTGTAGGACTTATAGCTGGTGGACTTGCAGCAGCCTTGGCCAGAAAGAATTAACCACCCTGATATCTATAATGTGCAGAATAAAATATTTACTGAAATCTCATCGTCGGATTTGTTTCCATCATAATATCACTGTCACCTTGGCATTCTACAGATTAATGGTTTTGTGATGTGTTTGGCAAATCAAATTGAATAAATATGGACGATTTGATTGTTTGTGTTGTTTTCTTCACCAGCCTCCTCTATGTTGGGAATTGCTCAGTTGCTTTCTAAAACTATATATTGCTCTTACTAGGACGTAGAAATTCTCATAGTTACCGAATATGATATCTTTCCGTGGTGTTGGCAATGTCTTGTGGAGAAAAACAATTGATCTGAACTAGTTAAAGGCAAACAATGTCTTCATTTTTCTGCTAAGATGTTCTTTAGATACATCTTGTTTTGATAAAATATTATCCATTCAAAATTAAAAGAACAAGCTTAATGGGAAAGGGAACAAATTCAATTCAATAATCATACACAAATCTGCTTCAGTTTTACAACTAATACACCACTGTAAGAAATTGGCATTGCTATTTACAAAACAAAGCAATAATGAGAGACCATCTCAATAACTTGAAAAGAATAAATATTTCCTGAAAGGTATATCAAAGGTCCATCCATACAAATTTCAAGGTCAGGTACCAGCTCATCACTCTGTAGTGGCAAGAGCCGACTGCAGTACATCTTCAAGATACTTCTCAGCAGTGGCATACTGCCTCTTTTTGTCCTCAATCGCCAGTGCAGCCAAAGCCTTATCCTGCACAGAGAGAGGAGGAGAATCTCAAATCATCATGTCATGTAAGGGATAAAGATGTGTAAAAAGAGAGAAAAATAAATATCCATTAAATATGTAGTTACTGGAGGCAAGTCTTGGTAGCTTCTCAGTGTATCAAGGATGGGCTTTGTTTTCTTCTCCAACTCCTTCCTATGCTCTGCCATCTCAACCAACACTCCATGACTAATCTCTGGGGTGTAGCCCACTCGACTTAGCATTGCCTACTCCAAAGTCAAAGGACTAAATTTAGATAATCATACAAATGCATATGTACATGTACATGTATGCAGCTCCGAATAATTGGTTATCAACTGAGAAGGGAAAGAACACTTCAGACTTGCCTTTCCATTATTATAGATAAGACAATTGTCACGCGCCATAATGTGTAAGTGCAAACAACAACAAAAGCATAATATAGAAGGAAATCATTGAAACTAACACCAACTTAATTTACAATTGTCATAGTGGCAACAACGTAAATTATGTATTAACAAAATTATGTAGAACAGTGCAAAAAAATATGAGTTCCATAGAGCAACAAAAATCACCAATGTAGAGAGGACTCAACAGCTCTAATATTACTGATCCCGATTCGATCCAGATATGAACACATGACACAAACCATAGTTCTTATAGGCTAATCAAGCACGTTACATCCTTTTTAGTGGACAAACAATCAGGCGATGAATTTAGTAAAACACATCTAATTATTCTTTAATATATATCATAAGCTTTATCATCTTACCCAACAGTAGAACTTTTTTGGCAGTATTGTAAGAAAAATCAATTTTGAGATTGTTAGATTAACACAAGAAATGCACAAACACAAACACAAAGAACTGTGTGACCTTGAAACTTTTTTAATTACCACTGGTAATAAAATAGCATATTCAAAAATAAGATACCTTATAATTAGAGTGTTGTTGTAGGTATTGCCTCTCTTTTGAAACCATAACTGCAAAGTTAGTCTTCCAATTTTCCATCCGAGCCTCACAAGGGGCTACATCATATTCCAATTGTGCAAGTGTTCTACCAAAAATAAATAAACTAAAAAGTGATCAGTGTTTTCACAAATTTAGGTCTGCTCTACAAACAGTTAGATCATCAAAAGTGAAAATGCATTAAAAAATGATGTGAATGAACTTCACAGACTTCAATATTAGACTAAACATTTGCATTGACAAGTTTACCTTTTTAGATAAGTCAGCCTTGCTATTGCCTTTCGTGTGTAATCAAGAAGAACTTTAGACTCCTTCTGTACTTTAGCCCTTTTCTCCTCTACTCCAGTTTTTCTTAATGAAATATCCCCCATTGCTACAAGAAAACTAATGCAGGTCTCCTAGTAAGACTACTAGCAAAATCAAAGAAAATAGAAAGAAGATAGGGCGCAAAGGTCACCAACCTACTTAGTTCAGTATCTCTAATATTCAATAAATTGGCAGCATTGGCAAGAACTTGTGCCGATGACACCACATTTGCAGGCAAACCTTCTTGCGCTAATCCAGCATTCTCTAGTATCTCTCTAATCCTTGCAGCTACAGTTGCAAAGATTTTCATAATATTACCCCATGATACTTGGAATACAAAATCAGCCATGCTAGCGAAACACAAATAGCATCAGAACATAAAGAAGTTAATATTTATATTTATTTTATATTAAACCCAATAACATTCAGAAAGAGAAGTTATATGCCAAAAGCCAGTTTTCAAGTTTGAAATTTAGCTTGCACTCTAGGTTAGAAAATGTTTAGGCTGGGCAATATATAAATTTAAGTGAAAAATTAACTAATACATGGCCTTAACTCATAGTGAAATTAGAAAAATTGTATCTTTTTGAGATACTGAAACCCAACCCAAAAGTTCCTTTTTATGAATTAATACTAAGAAAAAAGAAAAATTGTCCTCCCTCTCTTCCAAAATTAGAGATACATCTTTAAAAGGACCTTTAAGGAAAACTTTATCTTTCCCAACTTAATATTAGCTAGAAATGCAAGTAGCAGTGGCATAATATTACTCAGTCTAAAACTAATGGCATGCTATACGTTACTTTATAATCTAAACATTTAAATTTATCGCTAATTTTGAAAGGATATAATTGAAAAGGGAAAACATTAACCTTGGGATCGGTATTCGGCAGCTTTTTGGCGAAAATCGTTGGCCACAATGGCGGCAGCTTGAGTTTTGGATTGGGAGATGGTTGCAAGATTGTGTAAATAAGCAATGGTCCGAGGGGTGTATTCGAAATCAGGTACATCTTTACCTGCCGCATCGAATTGAGAAGCCAGCCATACTTTCACTTCTGCAATTCGGCTAGCATCGAATCCGCTCTTTGATGATTCGGTCACCGGTGGAAGATCGCCTCCGGCGATAATATCACTCATGTTTTTCTAGTACAATTCTTCGAGCATATATTGAAATGGGTTCAGATCAAAAATGCAACTAGGGTTGTCAAATTCTGGAGCATAAATCAATTAGTTGAAAGCTTGGGTGGCTTTGGGACGTGAAGAGGGGAGAAGATGGATCCAACGGAGAATGGAATTTTTGTATTTCAAATTCAAACTTTGAAATATAAAAGAAAATTTTGTGAAATTACATTTTTCGTCTAGTTTATTGTTGAGGGCGACGCTGGTGCCTATTGCCGGCCAGCGGGTGATTTTGGGCACAAAATTACTGATATATTTTTAAAACTATTTAATACTTCCTCCTCCGTTCTACTTATAAAAAGTCAATTTAATATATTGTAAATTTAAAATTCATTAAAAATTAGAATAAAAAGATAAATTTTAATTCTTTTGAAATAACTGACAATATATTACAATTAAAAGAATCAATGCCTTTATTTAATTTTAAAAAGTCAATAATAATCTTATATTTTAAAATAAAAATAATATATATTTTGAATGTATCCTTATTAATATTTGCAAAGACAATTTTGTAATTGTGTGATGACGGATATGATACTAAAAAATAATAATAATAATAATAAGAACATCAAAAGATTTGATGTTTCAGTAGAAAATGTTTTGAGCTTGGTATTTATACCTGGCCCAATAACCAATGCACCACCTGCTTGGAAGGTACTGGTGTTTGAATTCAAGACACGCTCACTAATATTTGATAAAAAATGGAAGCACAGCCGAGTTCAACCAACTTGAAGTATTCACTTGATTTCTGATAGAAGAGAAGAAAGATGTGGACCGGACGGACCTATTGTTGTTGTTACCTCTTTTCAGACCCTTGTTTTTGCTAAACCAGAAGAATTTGAAGGTATCATAAAAAATAAGTATTCTCAAGGATGCGAATACCTCATTTTTAAAATCCCTCATGTAGATGAGTAGTAAACCTATTAACCAGTTGAATCCCCTACAAAGAAAGTGCACAACTCAAATACGGCGAAATCCCCTACAAAGAGCAATTGACGTTTTAAGGAAAAACAGCTAGAGGGCATAGAAGCCAAGTAACACTACAGATTCAAAGTCTTTTGCATACAGAACACACAAGTCCTGCAGTTTCCAAATGGCTAATACATACAACATTACGGATGAGAAGAGCATCACCAAACACAACGATAAGTAACATAAAACTCGGTAATTTCACCATTGTATGTATAACTTGCACCACCTGCCCTTTCTCAAGTGCATAATATCGAGCAATTGCATCTTTTAGTGGTATCCGAGGAAGCTGGAAAAGATCAAAAATTAAATTTGATCAATTAAATCGAAGAAATTAAATCCATAGACTTCAATTACTATGTACATAGCCATGTCTTGTCTAATAAACCTACATGTTACACAAAAACACAGCTTTATGTGCTAGAACCTTTTATCTTATAGCATAGAATGTTAAGAGATGATTGACAAAATTAGTTGCATTTTATATGCGCTAATCCAAGTTTTATCTACATTGTCAATTAACATATAATAAACGAACATGATCAAAGAATCCCTCTAAATAAGATGGGCACAAAATATAAAACAGCAAAAAATATCTTCCTTTTAGATAATAATGCATCTTAGCGTTTCATGTATTTGAAAGCTCACCTAACTCAAAGGGTGGGAGAAATGGCAGGCCTTGAGGAAGTTTCAATCCAAATACTTGGGGGAAAATGTACCTCAAACTCAACTCAAAAAAATGAACTTGAAAGCTTACCTATTTTTCTTCCACACTGTACTTTTTTAAGAGCTCCTGTTTCTCTTCATTAGTTAGTACCTGATGCTTTGGCTTCAGCTCATGCTTTGTGATATTAATAAGTAAGTCGGTAATCTGTAAATATACCACCCCTAGGTAAGGTACTGCAGAATGAGATAGGATTACAATCCATATATATGCAAGAAAGTAAGAATTTGCTCGATGAAAATAAAATATGCGCATTTTCTAACCCTAGAACGGTAATACTCCCTCTGATAAAATAGTATAAGAACTACAAACTAAAAATGTAAAAAAGTATGGTAACTAAAAGTTTTAAAAAAATATGGTAACTAAAAGTTTAAAAAAGTATGGTAACTAAAAGTTTGACATCAAAGATTATAACATAATCTAACTACCCCCACCAAATCTTTCAAAATGTCTATTTGTTTATTTTGTGAGGTGTATTAATTGCCAGCAATGCTTTGGATTATCTTCCGGACGGAAGGCACACTAATAGCAATTTGACATTGATCAATCAATCGAGGAAAAGGGAAACGATTAATGTGGACTAAGAGATGGTTTAGTTTCTACTTCAGGGAACAAGGAGCTTGCGTGGGTCTATCCTACTTGCTCCTGCACCATACACAAGGTGCACCATAGGTACTCAAGTGAGGTTTGTAGAGAAGAGATTGTCAAAACATCAGAGTGCTATTGGTTGAGTATCTTAACACCATTGGAAAGAAGAAACATTTCAAATGGAAAATTCTTTGCATCAGTGTTAATTTTGTCAGGGAAAAAAATTTAGACATACTCGTATGGAGTAGGAATACAAACCTCCAACAGCTAAGTTATGTTGGCAAATTTCCACGGTGATTTCACCATCTTCTGCAGTTCCTTGGTAAATCATTCTTAACAAACTTTTTGACAAATTTTAAAAATCCCTTGCACATATAGTTTGCCAATCATTAGTAGTATTCGGAACAGACCTCATCTGTTATATAAAGTGATATGTAACACACCCTCATTATTTTCCTCAAGGAAACAGGAAAACTTGAGAGAAAACAAAGGAAAACGAAATAAAATTGAAAAATTCGTTGTGGCTATTTCAACCATTTATTACATTAAATTTTAAATTGATATTAGATTTTTTTAGATATTTAGATTTAGTTTTATTTTTGTTTTCTTTTTCCTTTATCTTCCCCCATATTTTCCAAGTTTCATATGTAGCCTAAAAAATTTGCACTTTAAGCTTAATAGTGACAAATACTCCCTCTGTCCTAAAGAAAGAGTACCATTATATTTGATATGCAAAAGGAAATGACACTCTTTTGTCAGAACAAAGGGAGTACAAAATCACATATCGATACACATGTATTCCAATTTAAAAATCAGGCAGTCCTCAGACCAGCAAAGTTAGTAAGAGATGTTACCACTCTCCCTCAATTAAAGTTGTACTTTAACTAACTTGCCTACCGCTGTAAACCTGGCCATCTCTTTTTCCATGAAGCATATGCAAAACACATGTGGAATAAGATTCTAACTTACACGTATATGAGAGGACAATTTCTAGTTGAGGAAACCTTTGTTAAATCAGTCGAAAGATTTTCATTATATCCTTGTGGCACACAAGATTTGGGAACCTAAGTGTTTTCAATAAATTAGTATCTTCTTTTTGTTTGATAAGTTTAATAAAAAAAATTATCTAATGGCAGGTCAAGCAAGGATAGTCCATAAGACAACAAACAAGCAGGTAATCCACTTATCAAATTCTAGGACATATTACTTGGCACATCTGTTTGTTATCTGACTACCCTATACTAGGTCTACTCAGCCAAGCTGTGATCAGGGATCACTAGATATATACTTAGCTATGCCTATGAGACCCTCATTTTCTTTTATTAGAAAAATAAAGATACTACAATCAGAGGGGGGAAAGGAGTCGACCCACCTTAAAAACAAGTGGAGAAAAGAAATTACTTAAAAAAGAGCAGCATTCCAATCTATACAATGATCAAAGATTGAAATGCCCCTAACCCATGGCAGAGGCTCAAAGAGAAGAAAGAAAAGAGATCCAAATAGCTGTCTCTGAAAACAAAACCCCCCAAAAATAGAAAAGCTATCACACTTGAAAAGAATCTTAACATCCTTCCTCCCTCCAAAGCCATTGAATCAGGTAAGCACCAAATCCTCTACGGAACTAAACTGATATTACTACAACTCCTAGTTGCATCTACAACTACAAAAACAAACAAACAAAAAAATGAAGCAAATTCACAAGGGTGTGGACAACTTCTTGTTAGTATATATATATATATATATATAAACAGGACGGGACACGGTTAAGTGGATCCGAATTCCATAAAGTTGTCTCAAACTTACCATATGTCAAGCCTATATTGTATAGTAAAAGAATTGCAACTATATAAGAAATTTCATTGAAGGCCACAAATGCATTTCTCTTGCAAAATGCAACTCATTCCTATAGGATTAACAGATAGATGGTAAGTTGAGGACAATTTCATTGAATCAAATCTCGGTCAAGTTGGGTGGGTAGGCCTTCCTCAATCCACATTCCTGCTCCTAACCAATTTATTTATCCCCAAAACCTAACGTTAGGGGCAAGTATGAAGTGGGTTCCAGTTTACCCCGCCCCTTAGGCAATCCTAGGGCTATAGCCAATATGAAGTTTCCTGTGACAGTCCCAACCAAAATACAGCTTTTATTCATTAAAGTTGGCAATAAGATTTAACCTATCTTATACAATTACCCCCGTTATTATCAATCAGGCAATTTTTCAAGAATTTTTATCTCCAGTTAGAAAGAAACTGGAGCCTAATTCACAGATGTTTTAGGAAGCACAATTGAAGAATAGAAAACAAAGTTAACATCTGCACATTCATAGTGATACCAAAAAACTTACTTGGAATATTTCAACTTTGAAGGAAAATAGATCCAAAACTTTTGTCGCTTGGTCTGTTATTTTATTTTGCACGACTAATATCAGCCGATTTAAACTCTCCTTATTCATTATCTGAGTCGCAATGCTGCGGATGACATTCACTTTCACGACGCCAAACCCACAGAAAATTGCAAGAATCTGCAATTAAGTTTCGAACATATTAATGGTCTATAAAACAAAGAATAACTATCAATAACAGTATGTAACAACAAATGTCAAATAATTAATAAACTGCCAAGATATCTTCAGGAAAAACACTAAGCTTGTAACCCAAACCTCATACAGTTTGAAAACTCTATTCAATCAAACACATCGCCTTCTAATAGCACATGCACTCTTCAACTGCAGCCACCAAAATATAAAAGCTCTCAAGCTACAGTTGGTGTCTTAGTACAAATCACGCATGAAAAAAAATTGCAACCGACAATAAACAGCAAACATGGAAATTTATGTAATCAACACAAAAACGCATATTAAAACTCTTTCACTAATCTATACTAGATTAATTTCAAATTTTTGAAAACCAGACAGAAACAGGATTCCACACTGGTTACAGATTCAATAAAAATATGCATACTATATTACTCAAGCACAACATTTTTACCAACAAATTGACCCTATAAAGATTCATTTTTTTTTTTTGAAATTAAAGAATTGTGAGAAATCGGTGAGAAGCGGAGATTCGAATGCCGTCCGTATCGGGGGTTTGACCGTGAATGTTGCGAAACTCCTGAAGGGAGAGATTGATTTCAGAATCAGGGATGGAATAGCCTCTGTCCTTGAGCATCTCCAGTAGAGTTCTGCGTGACAGGTAGTATCTGTGAGATTCCGTGCTACCTTCATCAATGAAGCTGCTCAAACACGTCCTCATAACTTCCCCATCCCTATCCATCTCCATCCTATCATCCCCTCCCCTCTCTCTTTCCCCATCCATGACCGCCCTTTTCTCTCTCTAAAATTTAATTTGAGACTGAAATACCAGGGGCGAGTGTATTAGCTTAGGGGAGCAGTGCATAGAGACATTCTATTTGCTTAAACTTTCTCTTTAAATTTAAAAAGACTATATTGCTTTAGGGACATGCTATTTGCTTAATTAAACTTGTACTATTATAAAAAGTATTGTTTAGAGACATTCTATTTGCTTAAACTTAAACATAAAATTTAAGCTATTCTCTTAAATTAATTTTAAATATTTTTATTTTAAAATTAATATTGTGATTTATTTATTTTTTTAAAATAAACAATATATTTTGTTAATACAAAGATTACATACATTAGTGCTCTAAACAAACATACGAGGATAAATCTAAAAGAGTGTGTGTGTTTTTCCCACTTTTAATATTGTTTTAATTTCAGGGTTGTAGTTCCTGTGATTATTAGGAAAAATTATTGTATGCCCCTGGAGCAATACTCCATCCTCTCACATGAGGGTGGTCCACACGGGTCACATCATGTGTGGACCCCACCCTCATGTGTGAGGGTGAAACATACTGTAACAATACTCATGGGACAAGGAATAATTTCTCGATTATCAGTCATATCTTTACGAGCGAAGGCATGATTATTTTATAAGAGATAGTTAGTTTAATTCTTTTTAATAAAACAATTAATTTCTAACGCTTGATGGCTTGATGCAATCGTTTTCATATATTTTAATTCAAGACAAGTTATGAAAGTAGGGTATATTTACAAAGATACTTGTTTTCCTTGAAGCCTCGTAAACGTAATTTATTCTGTCATTATTTATTCTCGCTAATATATGTGACACACACGCATTCACTGTGTGAAAAAAAATAATTATAAAATGTGTAAGAAATTTTAAGAATAAATTAAAGTGCAGGAGAGAAAAAAGAAGGTATATGTGTGTGCACTAAAACACGTTAAAGAAAATTAGAATCGGTGAAGAGAAGAATTTTTTTTAAGAGACAATAGAGAAATGATAAGAAGGAAGAACTTTTAAATTGTGACATAATCCTAGGAAAATTATTGTCCGTTCGTGTGGTAGAGTTACAATATATTTTATCTTCTTATATGAGAGTGGAATTCACACGTGATGGGACTCGTGTGGATCCTACTCTCATGTAAGAGGGTGAAATATACTGTAGTTCTGTTCTAGGAGCATACAATAATTTTTCTATAACTCTATAAATTAGATAATAAATAAGTCTCACACTCATGAATAAAAATTTATAAATATATTAAATTTTATTGATAAAAATATTAATTCCCTTATTTTTCTCCTTCTCTCATTATATAACAGATTTGGGACATGTAACGCAAATAGCATATACGAATTTTACTGCTACGTTTAAATTGTGAAAATAAAATAAAATAAAATAATAATAAAAAATAGTATATTAGAGCATAGACCGACTTTAATACTGCCGTTATCCTACAAAAGAGGGGTGAAATACAAGTGAGAAAAAAATCACAAAAATATCTAAATATACAATTTATATGTCCAAAAATTATATAAAAACTATTTAATCTTTAAGAAAATACTTAAGTAGGGTCTATTATTTTTAGGATTTTTTTTAGTGTACTTAGAAAGATTCCTTGTTTTTAAATGAAAACTTATTTTTATTTTTTTTAAAATATATAAAAACTGTACTTAAAATATTTTTTATGAGATAGAGGAAGTAATTCATAAAAATAATAATTTCCTTGAAGCCACATTAATACATCTTATTATGAATTTATTTGATGTAACTGGTTATTTGATGCAACTGGTTTGATAAACCCACTTGTCAATTTTTTTTCAGTAACATAATGTTATCAAATTTACATCACAAGTTTATAATTATTATTATTTTATTTATATTAATAAATTAAATATTCAAAAAAAATTTATGAATAAATATGTAACCAAAATATATTATAATTTAGTAATGTTAGAGGTCTCAATTAATGCTCACAAAAAAGTGTCTCAAATGATGTTTTATCATTATATTAGTTAGGTATATTTTATGTGATTGACTATATCATAAATTATTATTAAAATATTTAATATCATGTCATTTAAAATTTATTTGAGACTAAAAATTTAAAATCCCGAATATTATTCATTTATTGTACAGGTGAAACTCAAAACTCTTTTTATGAACCAACAAAACTAATTTACGCGTGACTATAAATTGGCCATGTAAAAGAAACATTAATTTTTTTTTTAACAAGAAAATTGATATTTTCACATGTAAAAATAATAATTTCACATGAGACTTTCTTACATAAATATAAGATTCGCTAACTATTTATGTAAAAAAAATCATGTGAAAATATTATTTTTTTCACGTGAAAATATAAGTTCCCTTTGAACAATTCAATCAAATTGGTACAAAATGCAAACACAGCCAGTATTAATAATGAAGGTGAAAATATCAATTCTCTTGTGTGGTACTGGTATCCCATCCCTCCCCTTTGAAATGTAATGTTCTTACAAGTAAAAGAAGTGTAATGTAATGTAATGTAATGTTCCTACCCATAAGGGCCTGCGAAGTGATATTCCTACCCATAAGGGCTTGCATCATATGTACGAGTAATAATTATCCGGTGATTTTGCTACCACATGATATTTCGAGCTAATCATATCTTTCCATTTCAGTAAATTTAGAGAAAAAAACAATAAAACACCAATGACATAGAAAGTATAATTGGCCTGGAGCATCATGTGACAATGCTCAAAACCATTGAATAATTTTTAACCAGAGAGAATCTCAAACATCAGGTAAAATGAACTAAATCACAAATAAGAGGGAAAAAAAAAAACTTACTATATAAAGTTCTGCAACTAACTAAACAGTACACTGTCAAATTATGACAAATCCAGCTTTATTTGTTAACTTCCAAGAAAAATCAAATGCAAAATGAAGCAGCCAAAATATTACAAATATAGATAATTGAAGCACGCCTAGTACATGAATAGGCGGCAACAAGAATACCATGGTTGTTTCTTTCATACTTCATAATTTTTTCAAGTTGTTCAAGAGAGACGATGAACACAAGTAAATACAGCTAACCCAATATATCAACAGTTAAAAAGGAAACACGTCTTGAGCAAATCTAAATTGATAAATGTACACTGCAATGCTAATAGTGACTTGAGAAATCCTTGGAAAGAATTTCCAAGATATACATGCCATTGATTGGCAAAGCGTTCAAGAGCAGCATCCGGGGCAACGAATCAGCCCATTCTCATTGCAACCAGGGCACCTTCTCATTTCCCCCGCCTCTTCTTCAAAAACCTTCCTACTGCCATTACAATTTGGACACGGGACAAACCTTGCATCCCCACAGCTCTCGCAAACAAACCCCGGATCCCTGGTAGGAAATCCTTCCAAAAGGGTTGCCAATTCCCCAGCCTCATGAAGTTGCTTAATCTCATCAGCACCACCAACACAATTTCCTCGAATAAATACTTTTGGCAAACTAAATCCCTTCTCTCCAAACACATTCTGCAATTCCTTTCTAAATGCGGAATCCATTGAAATATCCCTTTCATCTACATACACCCTAAATCCCCTCAAAATCATCCGAACTTCACAACAATCCTTATAAGTCTTTGTAATTCCCCTCAAACTAGTATAATACAACACAGTTCTATCTTCAGTACCTGGTAAATAAAACTGAGGACTGACTAACTTAGGACTCACACTATGATTATCAGAACAAACTGCTGGAATTGCTTTTTTATAGGTTGAATCTTTTGAAAAACCCAACTGCCTAGAAGCCAATGCTCGCCTATAACTCGAAGCCACATGCGGGTCCATTTTAGCTAGCAATGATTCCTCGGATAAATGCTTCCACAATGGCTTAGAATCAGAATGCTCAACGAATTCAAAAGACTTCAATAACTCGGCTGTATCATCAACTTTCCTGATAAACCCATTAGAAAACGAATTGGGGATTTCACAAATTGATGGATTGAGTTTCGGGTGTTGAACAAAATCGAAATCGAGCTCATCAAGTCCTTCCATTAACTCCCAAGTGTTGATTACAGAATCAGGGGATGATGAGGGGTCAGAAGTGGGGGTGGCAGAATTAGGGATTGGGTCAACAAGGATGAGAGAGCCGTAGGTGGTGGAGGTGAGAGAAACTAAGTGGTTGGTGTCGCCTTTGCGCAGAGGAGGGTGGTGGATGAGAGGGGTAGGTAGAGAGATAGTGCGGGAAATTGGGGTTTGATAGTAATAAGCATCGGAGAAGGAATTTGAGGAAGAATCTGGTGAAGAAGAAGACAAGGAATTAGCGGGTGGTTGTTCAGTGCTGGGTATGGTGAGAAGGGGATGGGAACGAGAAGCAGAGCAGCCCATGAATGAAGACTGATTTCCCCTCTAATTCTTATCTCGTGTCTCTTAATTTTGGTTCTGATTTGGCGGATTTGTGTCCTTTTTGTGGGAAAGTTGCTTTTCCCAGGTTTTGATTTCGTTGAAAGCAATGCACAAACGGAAGAGAGAGATGGTTTTGGTAAGAAGATTGGGGAAGGAGATGGAGGGTATGATATTAATTAGTGCACTGTAGAATTAGAAGAAGCTGCTGCAACCCTAGGGAGGTAGTTGTTTGTTGAATTGATAATAAATTTAGTTTGGGCACGCTTGGGAGGTACAGTTTTTCCCATCCGCCAATTATTTTGTTTTTGTTTTGAATAGTTTATTTAATTTTATTGTAAACAAAACTAAGTTATAAGTTTTGGTATTTAATATAAATTGGTACCGTATTATACCAAAAATGTTAACACCGCTCGTAAATACATTATATGATTCGACTCATCTAACCTTTTCAAAATACGAATATTTTGAAATTGGTAGTGTTGGACTCTGTAAAGTGATAATACTAAAAATGAATTTGATTAAGAAAAAAAAAATAGTTATAACATGGCTCTCAATATTTATTTTTCCATATCAAATAAAAGGGAAAAATAAAAAAGGTATTAAAAATATTATATTAAAAAGTATTTTTGATATTTTTAAACTATTCTTTCTAATAAAAATAAAATAAATTTTACTTTTATGTGAATAAAAAATGTGTGAGAATATTAAAAAGAGTCGTAAAAATATCATGATCATATGGATATATGTACCCTACTCTAATAAACAGACTGAAATGGACATGTAATGAATTTTCAGGACCATCTTGAAACAATTCACGTCCATTTCCTGTTTGACCAGACGCTCACTTCATTGTCAAGGCCTGCTAAACTTGTTATTGCTTTTTACCTTCTTCTCTTTTAATTTTAAAATTTTCAGCTCAATAATACTTTAATGACAAAAAATAAATAAAAAATAATGTGATTAATTATTATTATTAAACTCAATTATAAACGATGAATTATTAATTAATTATATTTTATCATATTATTTTGTAAACCATTTTTTGTAGTAATACTTTTTTTCAGTTTTTAACACAGAGTACCACATCACAAGAAAGCCCAGAGTTGGGTCACATTTTACTTAGTCTGGCCCAAATGCTCATGAAGCCTTTCTCCATTGGAGATCCATTAAAATAAATTAATAGTACTATTCTCTGAGTATTAGGATATTCTATTTTTTTAAAAGATGAAACACTTTTTCTTGAGGCCCAGCTACTTTGTTTTCTTGTGCCTTTTATGAAAAAGAGATGGATGGGAAACAATATGGACCTTCAACTCAACAACATAGACTACAAAGGATAGAATCATGCATTCGGATCTTGGGGTTTAATTAGTAGGATCACAACAGTACGGATGACAACAAATATAAGGGTTCTTTACATAATTATACACCTTTTAGAAAATATTTACACAATTAGTGTGTCCACAACAATATTTACACCACTGCTATTTCCTCAAAACATAATTACGGAAAAAGTGCAACATCCAACAACAATTAAAAAATTACCTAAAATCAAGGACGTAACTGCCAACCCACATTCACAGGTTACCAAACAAAACAGGATACCAAAAATAACACATATTCAACCATGTTCAGCATATTCATAGAACCCAAAAACTGAAACCACAAATCGTAAGTGATATAATGTGCAAACATCTGTAAAGCAACAATATACAGCAGATCTTTCAATCCCTTTTTTGAAAAACTGTTCCGAAGGTGATTATCAAACCCAAATTCGTGCAACGGAAAAAATTGAAATCTCACATCGATCAAACTTGCGGCAACGACGACATCCAGAAATCGAAGAAGCCAGAATTCGCCATTTATATAAGGTACACAGATCTGGAATCAAAACATGTACAACAGATTGTTCAAATCAAAATCAGAAAGATTGTTACGAAGGTAATTAAGCAATAGTATAAAAAACGAGTATTAAAACCAATATATTATCATTAAATCTATAAATGATTGTATGAGTTTGTTTTTTGATCAGTTGCTTTTTCTGTTTTGATTAGTATTAATTTCAGAATTGTAAACTGAAATAGTAGTAAAAATATTAATTTTTAGTGAAAATTTGGTCTGCGTAGCATTTTTCGATTAACTAAATTACGCATATAAGAGTTTGTTTACAAAAATTAAAGTTCAGTTTGTAACTGGTCACCAGAAGTGTGATACTCTGTGTTTAGATGAGAAACATAATTTAAAGTTCAGTTTGTTATTGGTCACACGAAGTTTGGTAACTGTTATGTACTGTTTTGGTAACTGTATTTATTTTGACAAATTAATCAGTGAAATACTTTATTTTGGTAACTGCTATATCATGGAGTGGTTTTTTTTTTTAATTGTGACAACTTGGTTAATGTTACAATCTATTATCGTAGCTGTTTTGTAAAAGTTTTGCTACGTAAAAGCAATATTCTGATTAATTTGTTACCAATATGACATAGTTTAGCAACTGTCAGATGTTGGGTTGGTAACTGTTATGTAATGTGTTTGTTCGCATTTACAGTTTGGTAACTTGGTTACTCATATAACGAAGTCTGGTAACTGTTATGTACTGTTTTGGTAACTTTCTTTATTATGACAAATTGGTCCGTGTTTAACTTTATTTTGGTAACTGCTATATCATGGAGTGTTTTTTTTTTTATTGTGACAACTTGGTTAATGTTACAATCTATTATCGTAACTGTTTTGTAAAAGATTTGCTACATAAAAGCAATATTCTCATTAATGTGTTACCAATATGATATAGGTTAGCAACTGTCAGATGTTGGGTTGGTAACTGTTATGTAATGTGTTTGTTCGCATTTACAGTTTGGTAACTTGGTTACTCATATAACGAAGTCTGGTAACTGTTATGTAATGTTTGGTAACTTTCTTTATTATGACAAATTGGTCAGTGTTATACTTTATTTTGGTAACTGCTATATCATGGAGTGTTTTTTATTTTTATTGTGACAACTTGGTTAATGTTTCAATCTTTTATGGTAACTGTTTTGTAAAAGTTTTGCTACGTAAAAGCAATATTCTGATTAATTTGTTACCAATATGACATAGTTTAGCAACTGTTATATGCTGGCTTGGTAACTGCTAATATTTTGCAACCTTTGTTACTAACATATTCTTTTTTCGTAACTGTCGTAGAACGGGTTGCTAACCAGTTATATTTTGATATTTGGTAACCAATTTACAATTGGTTGGTAACTGTCATATGCTTGTTTGGTTACTACTTATATTTAGACATTGTCGTTATTAATATTCTATATTTTGGTAACTGTTAGCTAATGGTTTCTTTACCAGTTACAGTTTTAGTACATGGTTAATACTATACTAATGTTTGGTATTTCAAATTTGACAGATATCACGCAATGGATATGATTCCAGTTGTAATATACTACAACGGAACGTGGTCTGATGGTAACGAATACCACAATTTTGAAGTAACTGGCCTGCTAATCCCAACAATTTGTTCATTCAAAGAATTCGAAATTTTGGTATGCAATGCATTGAGACTAGACAGCAACACAACAAAATTGTCGCTCAAATTTCAGATTAGAAGCAACATACCGCCAATGAATATATCGGATGAATCCACATTAAGATTCTTTATGGAAGTAAGCAGAAAATCGGATGAACACGGCAAGTATCCACTGATTACAGAGAATTTATACAACAAAGGAGGGACTACAATTTTACAGAATATCCGGAATGTAGAAGGGAGTAATATTAATTCTGTAACGCCAATCAGTGCGACCCAATGGAATTCAGAAATTGTACCGTTGGCAACACAAGAAGAGCAAATGGGAACACAATACACCGAACAACTCGCTATCGAAGCTGTTTGTCAACAATCAAATATACTTCAAGACAGGACATTCAAGGAACAACAATGGGATGATGTCATATCAGAGCCAAATGGATGTGAAGTGAGGGTACATCAAACCTACAAAGACAAACAAATACTGGCTCAAGCAATAAGACTGCATTCAATACGGCAAAATCGACAACACAAGGTAGAGAGAACGAGTGGAAAAGACTTTGTGATTGTATGCATAGAAAATGAAATGTGCAAATGGAAGTTGCGAGCTTCAAAGTTTCGGAAAACCAGTATGTTCAAGGTGAGAGAATTCAATGACATACACACATGTTCAACAGATATACTGCTGGGAGATCACAGACAAGCAAACAGTAAATTGGTTAGTGAATGCATATTGCATAAATTAACAAATGTGAAAAAAAATTACACGCCAAATGATATTGTGGAAGACATGATTACAGAGTATAATGTGTCTATCTCTTATCAAAAAGCATGGAGAGCAAAAGAAAAGGCTTTGGAAAAAGTAAGAGGAAATCCACATGACTATTCAGTCATCCCATCATGGTTACACATGCTAAGGAAAACAAATCCAGGTAACAACCGGAAAATCCCATCATGGTTACACATAAATTAAAGTTATTTACTTTCATTGATCTGAAATTTTGGTTACCATAAGTTATATGAAACAAGGTTACCACGACTTGTACATTGACAATAAGTGAATGTCTTTTAAAAATATTAATCATTGCATACATAAATTTCATTACAGGTACAATAACAGACCTGGAGTTGGAAACAAATGGTAGTTTCAAGTATCTATTTTTTGCCTTAGGAGCATCTATTGAAGCATGGCGTCATTGCTTCCCCATCATTGTAATTGATGGCACATTCATGCAAGCAACGTACGGGGGAACACTTTTAATAGCAAGCACCCAGGATGCAAACAAAAACATTGTCCCGATTGCTTTTGCAGTGGTTGACAGTGAAAATGAATCCTCTTGGAGATGGTTTTAAACAATTTGAGAAAGGCGTGTGGAGTTAGAGAAGGTCAATGCATTGTTTCGGATAGACATGAAGCAATTGTAAAGGGACTGAACATTGTGTTCCCCGATGTCATGCATGGCTCATGCACATATCATATATTGAAAAATATTAAAAACCGATTCAAAAGGCAAGGAGAAGAACTGAGGAAAACATACAATGGGGCCTGTAGAGCGTACACAATGGAAGAATTCAATAGCCACATGCGTGTACTTGATGAGATTGATGCTCGAATAAAGAAATATTTGGAAGAAGAGGTTAAATTAGAAAAATGCACAAGGCTACATGGACATGTCAACAGGTACTCAACAATGACGTCAAACACAGCCGAATCTATCAACAATGCAATAAAGGGAATCAGGAAACTTCCAGTTACAGCAATGATTGAATGCCTCCGCTGTATGGTCCAAAGATGGTATTTCGCAAACAAACAAGCATCAATATCAACATTCACCCAACTTTCCACAACAGCTGAGAGAAGTCTGCAATGTAATATCATTGAATCGAAAAAACTTAAGGTCAGTAAAATAACTTTTACTAAATAGTTTGTACCTATAAAAATATGCTAAATGATTTTATATATTTACAAAACCGTTAAATTATGTTGCAGGTTGAGACATCAAATCTAGTGATTTACACCGTTTACGATATCACTAAACAGTTTATCGTGGACATGGAGCGAAGAACATGCATGTGTAATAAATTTCAGTATCACGAAATGCCATGTGCACATGCTGCCGCTGTTATATCCAAACGGAATTTGAGTTGTTATGACTTTTGCTCAACAAAATACTCAAAGAAAACTTTGGTAGACACGTATTCACAGTCAATACTCCCGTTGGATGACAAAGAAAATTGGGACGTTCCAGAAGAAATAAAACACATGTGTGTCAAACCACCAAATACAAGAAGACCAGCAGGAAGACCAAAGAAAGGGAGGTACAAGAATGGGTTTGAACACAAAATCCAAAATAAATGCAGCCGATGTCAAGAAAAAGGACACAACAGGAAAAAATGCCACAACCCACCGGTTTTGCGACCAAAAATTGTGTGAGTACAGTTGCAAAATTTTTTAATTGATGTGCAACACATATGTATGATTACAGTTGGAAAAGTTTTTAATTGATGTTAAGTAACCAAAGTTGGATTACTTGTTAATGAAATAATTTCATAGAATAATTTCTTCTCGCAATAATTACTATTAGTATCTAAAATAAATCTTCACAATATTGGTCGTTACCAAAACTCTAACCAAAACAAATACATTAATCAAATGTCAAAATGATATGAGTTTTTTTTGATATTTTATAGTTTGGTAATCCAAAACAATTAATTTGGTACCCCTTGTCTAACGAGTTGGTAACTAACTAACCTATTTAACAAGATTGAAATTTTAACAGATTGTGTATGTTTACTGTATGTGACCTGTAACAATACATATGGTAACATTGTTAATTGACGATAAATAGCCAACGTTGGGTTAAATATTAATGAAATAATTATTTGGAATTGTTTGTTTTTAAATAATTATTATAAATGTAACAAAATAAACCATCCGCATGCTTTTAGTAAACAGAAAACTAACTATATCGAGTACCTTCATAACTTGGCAATATAATATGTGTTTGTTATTACTTTTAAAATTTGGTTACACAAAACAAGTGAGTTGGTTACTAACTCAGTCAGCTGTAAACAAAATATTAAACACAAACATATCTACCAAAGTAAAAACTAATGTGACAATAATTGTGATATAGTAAAAAAGAACATTCATTAAGTCGCAATAACAACTAATTATGGAATATCCACCGAAAATCGAACTTGATAAAAAACTTATACGAGTAAAAATTAATTACAAAAAATAATCCTAATGAACTACTAATCTCCCTGAATATTCACTCAGAATCATAACCCCCCAGCTGCTTGTCCCTTGCATGCATATATAGATTTACACATAATTTATTTCTGTACTGCAAAATGGGGAATGGGATTGGAATTTCTTCAAACCGCTGGTGAATAAAATGTTCGGCGAAACAAATTGTGAACATGCCACAGTCGCTGTAAAAAAAAAAACAAAAAAAAAACAAAAAAAATCAGACCAAACATTCTACAAAGTGGAATAATTAAAATATATATCACTGTAAAAAACTTACCCTTCAATCTGTTCGGGCAACCCTTCTGCAAACTCCAACTCAATTAGGTCATGTTCACCCTTTTGAAGATATGGTGAACTGGATAAATTAATATCTGACCTAGCCTTCCAAAATCCACATTTGCTAAGAATTATGGGTAAAATAAAGATGTAAGGCTCACAAACATCCGTCAAATTTATATGCATGAGACTCCTAGTTGGTTGTAGAGAATTGTAAATTACGAGACGCCTACGATGCACGTCGAATACCAGCAAAAACCAATGATCTGGAGCAGTCATATGGACGGGGAACAAAACAAAGTCTACATCAACCCAGGGTGTGTTCACATCCATTGAAGTTCCACGGATGTATGCAGCAATATCACCGTCATCAGTAAGAAGAGATGTATCTGAGTTCTTTTCACAGTATTGACTATATAAATAGGACAACTTTACGTGAAACCAACAGTCTGTAGAAGTCACCCTGATTTTAATGTTCTCACAGTGCCTAGACAGTTTCCTTAAATAGTAGAAGCATATGTTGATATGCTGTACAAATAAAAAATCCAAAACAAACACTTTATAAATAATTGCCATAAAAACAACTTTTCTCATAAATTATATTAAACAAAACATGGCTGGTTACCAACCAGTTATTCAACAGTTACCAAAAAAGACTATTTCAGTAACCAAGGTTGCAAAATAGAAACCACTCCATGATATAGCAGTTACCAAAACAAAGTATAACACTGACCAAAATATGGAATATAAAAAACCAAGCTGTCTACATATAAGTAGTATCCAAACAAGCATATCACAGTTACCAACCAATTGTATAATGGTTACCAAGTTAAAAATATAACTGATAACCAACCACTTATAACACAGTTACCAAAAAGACTATATCAGTAACCAAGGTTGCAAAATATCAGTAGTTACCAACCCAGCACATAACAGTTACCAAAACAGTACATAACAGTTACCAAAACAATACATAAAAGTTACCAAACTTCATTATAGGAGTAACCAACTTACCAGACTGTAACTGCCAACAAAAAACTTACATAACAATTACCAAACATTATTATAGTATTAACCATGAAGTAAAACTGTAACTGGTAAAGAAACCTTTAGCTAACATTTACCAAAATATGGAATATAAAAAACCAAGCTGTCTACATATAAGTAGTATCCAAACAAGCATATCACAGTTATCAACCAATTGTATAATGGTTACCAAGTTCAAAATATAACTGGTAACCAACCAGTTATAACACAGTTACCAAAAAGACTATATCAGTAACCAATGTAGCAAAATATCAGTAGTTACCAACAAAGCATATAACAGTTGCTAACCTATATCATATTGGTAACAAATTACTCAAAATATTGATTTTATGTAGCAAAACTGCTACAAAACATTTACCCTAATAGATAGTAACAGTAACCAAGTATAGAGGTTACTAATTTATGAAAATAAAAGTGGTAACCAACCAGTTATGTACCAGTTACCAAAATAGACTATATCTGAAACCAAACTTCCAAAAATATAAGTCGTACCCAACCAAGCATGTAACAGCTGCTAAACTATAGACAAATTAATCAAAACATAACTTTTATGTAGCAAAACTGTTACAAAACAGTTACCATAATAGATTAAAACACTAACAATGTTGTAAAAATATAACCAGAAAACAAAAATAACTATTAAGTAGTAAAGAAGGAACTCACATCATGGTCTAGCCACTGTCCATGAGTCTTTAGGTTATAAAACCACATCTTGGATGATATCGTAAGAGACCCAAAGACAAATGCAGGTACAATTTTATCATTATCTCCAGGAAATTTATCAATCCTTCAACATAAAAAACATATAAGAACAAATCAACATATTTTTAAAAACAAAATAAAAATAAAATAAAGTAAACTAAAAAAAACATACCTTTTCCTATTATTAAGTCCAACTTTAAACCATTTATCGAACAATGCCTCTTCCCATTTAGCTGGCATACCCATGCAAACATTGGAAAATGCTGAACAACTTTTCCGTACGTTTGAAGGAACCACATTGCAATGCGATGAACCAGCAGACCCGAACTTTGTTGTATATGGGGACCTTAAAGCGGCTCCCATCACTGAAGTACGTACTGGTCTACCAGATGGTTTTAACACATTTTTCTCTATTTCAACAACTTCAACAATGTCTTGTGTAGTTAAAACCATTTCATCCAAAACAGACGTGCTCCCTGACTCAATTTTGTCGACCTTGATCATGAGACATAACATTAGGTAACAACTAGGATTAGAATTTAAAATACAAAAACAAAAATAATTAAGCAATAAGAGCAATACTATAATGAATTAACCAATATATTATAAAACCGTAACAAATATTAAAAAAAACAAACCTCAACAGGAGTGAAAACAACAAGTTGTTTCCCAACAGGATCACTAAATAAATCAACAATTGGTGTTTCCTTGTTCTTCCCCACCTGTAAAAGCATAAATCAATAAATAATCACTGCAACATAAATCAAAAAACACCAACAAAAAATGTCACATATGTTAAACCTTGTCATCGTCTCGATCGTGAATGTTAATCCCATGCCTACCACCAACATTGTACTCACTTTTCCCAACATCTGAACCCTTGCCAACATCACCGGACTCATTATACATATCATCAGCATCAACACGACCTTCATTCCCACCTTCACTACCACTATGATGTCCACGTAAAAAGTCTGACATAATCTTCCTCACATCCCTACATATATCATTATGAAACGATTGTATTTCAAGCTTCAAATCATTCCCCAACTTCTCGACAGATTTATTAACTTCAACAACCTTCTCTTCCAAAGGCCTTACACGTTCATCAACTATTTTTCTAAAATCGAAAATTGAAAGACCAATATATACACCCTTCTTATTTGAAACCTTTTCCGTATCACCAAAAACTGAGCCAGCACCATTGCCATTGATATAATGGAAATCACCCAAATTCAATTGAGTCTTCTCAACATCCGTCGGAATGATCGTTTCAATCCTCAACTGAAACATATTAAAAAAAGTCAGTATATCATTCATTTAATCTGAGTAATATTAATCAAAACATGGCTGGTTACCAAACAGTTATACAACAGTTACCAAAAAAGACTATATTAGTAACCAAGGTTGCAAAATATCAGCAGTGACCAACCCAGCATCTAACAGTTTAATATTACATAACAATTACCAAACATTAGCATAATATTAAAAATGTAGTAAAACTTTAACTGGTAAATAATTCATTACCTAACAGTTACCAAAATATAGAATATAAATAATCAAGTTGTCTAAATAAAAGTAGTAACCAAACAATCATATGACAGTTACCAACCAATAGTATAATGGTTACCAAAAATCAAAATATAACTGGTTACCAAACAGTTATACAACAGTTACCAAAAAAGACTATATCAGTAACAAAGGTTGCAAAATATCAGTAGTTACCAACCCATCATCTAACAGTTGCTAATCTATGTCATATTGGTAACAAATTAATCAGAATATTGTTTTTACGTAGCAAAACTGTTACAAAACAGTTACGATAATAGATTGTAACATTAACCAAGTTGTCACAATAAAAATAAAAACCACATCATGATATAGCAGTTACCAAACATCAGTATAGTATTAACCATGTAGTAAAACTGTAACTGGTAAACAAAACATTAACTAACAGTTACCAAAATATTGAATATAAATAACAAAGCTGTCAAAATATAACTAATAACCAAACAAGCATATCACAGTTACCAACTAGTTGTATAATGGTTACCAAGATCAAAATATAACTGGTAACCAACCAGTTATACAACACTTACCAAAAAACTATATCAGTAACCAAAGTTGCAAAATAAATAAAGACAGTTCAACATAAACTATAAATTAACCTACATACCTGTCCATATCCAAATAAATCAGTCATCTTCTCTTTCGTAGGAGCTTTCCCTAATTCCATCCACCTACATAATCTCACTTCCGACATGCGGTTGTCAATACAAAAACCACGGGACTTCAAAGTAGGAATGATTTCAAATAGAAATACTTGAAAAACATACGGCAACCCATTCAACTTAAAGTATTTACAATAATTTTCCTTATAAAAATTATATACAATACCCCCATTCATACCCTTCTTTAAATGCCCCTTCAAAGCAAGTGATAACGACATCCTCGTTTGATCAAATGCAACTTTACCCCACGGGTAGCTACCAATGTCACCATATGACATAAAATTAAGCAAAACAGAATCAACATGGTTATCCAAAAAAGCAGATAGTAAGAAGTTGAACACCATGAAGATGACCGACATTCTAACAGCCTCATCATCATCGTCAAAAACAGCCCCCCTATATACCCTACCTATACTGTTACGGGTGACCACCTCCTCCCCAAAAAACTTTCTAACTAAAAGATTTTCCTTGCCCTTAAATACAGAAATATCATCATTCCCTTCCCAGCTCAACCCAGAAATCAAACAAAATTCCGGCAGACCAAATCTAACCCTTTTCTGACCAAATAAGAACCACATATCTCCTTTATCCCTCTGATAAACTTCTCTGACCAGTGCCTGATGTATTAATTGAGAAAACATCTGCGGCTCACCAAGAATTAAAAACTTCCCAAAACAGGTCATCTTGAACTTTTCTAACTGAACTCCATTCAACTTATTACTAATTACAACTGGCACTTCCATGTCACACCAGTAAACCGCTTTTCCAGTGAACTTACGATTGATCTCCTCGTAATACAAATCCCAAACCTGAAAATTAAAAAAAAAAAACAGAAATCAATTAAAATACTATCAAACTCAAAATATAACAATATATTATAGCATTAACTAAACAATACTATATCATCAAAAAATTCTTACTACATCACTTAAAACACAATTCTAACAGATATACATTCATAAATAACCAAACATAACAAAACAGTTTACGATAACCACTCATCATGTTGCCAAAATAAACTAATTAACATCCATATTATACAAAAAAAAATAACTACAACACAATATCATAACATCACATTTACAAAAACTGCAATTGGAGGGTAACATTCCACACTAAAAATACTATCAACGTCAAAATATAAACATACATTAACTAGTTCCCAAAACAGTATGCAATATTACCACACTGGTTATAGCTTTCACCAACCCATTATATAGCATTAACAAACTCTTACTATATAAGTTAAAAAAGCAATTGAACAAATAAACATTCAAACGTAACAAAACATAACAAAAACAGTCAATAAACCCAATTATCATGGTTGCAAAAAATAAATTTAATGACCTCCAAATTATTAAAAAATTAACTAGTAACCAAATAATAGTATAACAGTTACCAACACTAGACTTGGATAGAAACATACCACAACAAAAAATAATGGCACATTACAAATATGAATATACATTAACTATCAACCAAAACATATTAGAAGATTAACCAACCAATTTATAGAATCTGATTCCCTTTTTTCCTTCTTTAGCCTGAATATTATCACAATCTGTAATAGTGTCTAGGCACAATCTGTAGCCGATAAATCTACTACGCAGTATGCACATAATCTAGCAGTGACACTAACCAATTGCCCAAATTAAATACAGTAACCAAACCAGTACACCACAGTTACCAAAACTCATAATATAAGTAACCAATTTACCAAAATATAACTGTTAACAAAATCATTTCATCACATTTACCAAACTTTAATATATGAGTAACCATGTTGTAAAACTGTAACTTATAACATTACCAAATATTTTTATTTAAATAACAAAATAATTTTAAACAAATAATCATTAATAATATATCAAAACATAACACCCATCATTTCACATAACATAAATCATTAAATATACAAAGAATGATTTAAAAATCGTAAATACAATTAGACACACAAACCTTAAGATGTTTTTGTCTCCGGATAATATTCTTGCTGACAACATTTTCAACATCATCTTCAACATCATTCCGAACTTTCTTCGTTGAAACTTCAAAATCAGATTCCGATTCAGAAAAATCCTTACGACTCGTATGCACATCTCTCCTCAAATCCATTTCCTTAACAGGGGGACCGACACCTACTTCATTCCCCTGATTCAGAGACTTAGTCTCACTACCATATTCCTTTTCATCTATCTTTGAATCAATATCCATACTTCTAGTAATTCTTTTACCCTTACCCTCATCCTTATAGTCAACCATCTTCACAGATTTCTTCCTCTTCGAACCCATCCTATAAATGAAGAAAAAAATTTCTCACCCGGACCAACTATCGACGGCTTCAATAAACCCCTATCGATCCCACCAAACACGGTTACAACGCTGAGAAAACAACGAAAAATAGCAAATAGAAGCCAAATGATACGAATACCCAACGATTCTCGGAAAAATCTAACCGGAAAAATTATATTGCAGCATAAATTCTATAGATAGCAAAAGAGGTTTTCGGTTTATTTCTGAACAGAGCAAAAGAGGTTTTCGGTTTCAGATTTCAACCTTGCAATATAATGGTTTCATCGAACGAAGAGATATGGGGCAATTCAAAATAACACAAAATACGGCAAACGGCGCTTTTCCCGGCACATCATCAGATATATTTTAATTTTAATTAAATTAAAACAGTACTATATTTAAAAAAATAATTCAAAAAAGTACTGTTTTTAAAATTATTTTAAAAAGGTATTTTTTTAGTTATTATTCTTTAAAAAGTACTACAATATGTAATTTACCCCAAATATAATTCATAACATTGAAAGATGTTGCTGACACAATCACAATCATTATGAGAACACCAACTAGGCTAAGCTTCATGAGTTCATGAAGACTGTGCATCACCTTAACCTTGAGAGACGGAGTGAGAGATTATACGATCAAGTAAATTAAAACTTCATATATTAAACAGCAGTTTTTATCCCCTATTTATATTGAAATTAAGTTGGTAATACTTCAACGAAAATTAATTAATTCGCAATCTTTAATAGCTATAACCGTTAATATAATGACCAGAAACGCATGGTTATGTTGTGATATATTTTACTTATATTATACATTGAGCTGAAGATCGATGACACCGACTACTTTTTAATCAAATTATAAAAATGTTTTTCTACAGTCTAATATGGGTGGGTTAATCGCCAAAATAATGTAGGCACAGAAATATTACGTATTTTGCTAGGGTTAGGGTTCGTAGTTATGATGGAGGCGAGAAATCCGAAAAAAAATACAGAATCGGTTGAAAGATTAGAGAGGGGAGAAGAACAAGACAACTACCAAAGTAACACGTGGCAGAACTCCAGGATCACGGCGTAACCGCTGGTACGTCCAGGAGCCGTGACAGGCATTTCGAGTGAATTTCAGATAGACAAGCCAACACTTTCATTCAACACTTTCAGATAGGGTCCATGACATGTGCCAGGCACATGTCAAGAGGGGAATTTTCAGAAATGCCCTTAATAATAAGGAAATTTCTGGAATACCCCTGGTTACCCAGGTAATGCCCAAATTACCCAATTCTTTTAGCCACCAATCCAATCCCTCAACCGATTCCCAAACACGAGTAATCCCCACGAGCCTTCTGCCTTGGGACTCATGACAACAATTCTTAAATTATATTTTTCGGTCTCTATTTGTCCATTATTTTATTTTAGGACATTCAATGTTAACCCTAATTTCATTTATGGCTATTTAATGTGAACCATAATTTTATTCCTAGGCCTACACATATAAAATTCTTTAAATTTAGGGGATTGATATTTTTACAACAGTCTCTTAACAATCATACAATCTTTACATTTTAGAATTTGATTAATCATATGTAAATGATAAGCTAAAAATGGCACAACATTCAACAATTAATGCTAAATGCTCAAAGAAATGTTTTGTTATACTGACTATATATGTTTAGGGTAATATTCTGAATTCGAGATTTTTCCTTGAAAAATAACAACACTCAGGCAAACAAACAATAGAATCATTTGGGTCTTCGTGTTTTGGTTTATGAGGATTGCAACAACTACGAAGACAAATATCATATTCACTAAATGTTGCTGGCACAATCCATAAACATTAGAAAGAAAACAACTAAATTAAACTTCAAGAGCTGAACACCATACATGACCTTAATTTTCATTGAGAAAGAGAGGGACTATGATCAAATTAAACTTTTAATTTATTTTATATTTAATTAGTGGTGGTTTTCTTTATGTATACTTGAAGGGAGTTAGTGTTAGGAAACTGAAAATTAATTAACTCTTCATCTGTAATATGTAATAAATTCGGAGTTGTTGTCATTAATTAATGTGAGTGTACTTGAAACGCATAGGACATAGCCACATAGGCATCAGATGTGATCAATTCTGAAAATGCATGCAGCCTAGCTCAATATAATAAGGGCCAAGAACTCAGTTGGGCTAGTACGTATATAACAACCTAATTTGTCAATTTGTCCCCATGGAAAAGTTAACGTTCTACTTTACCGGATTTTCTTCTGAATTATTTGTGTTGATGAAAATTTTACCCCCTCAGTTCCATAAGAAAGAAAGTTAATTTTATTCCATTTGAAAAGCTTAGACACGCACTACAATATGAATTATAAAAGACAATAATCAATTGAGTTTTTACTTTTAGACAAACACTTGATTAATAAAGGGGAATTAAAAATTTCATTTTTCATTTCAACTTGGTTCTTAATATATATATATATATATATATATATAATATCATCTATCAACTTGTATATTTTTAGGGAATTAATAAAGAGGTTATCTGTTGGTTATGTGATAAAGCAGTCTGATGTGTGATTTGTCTGTGTGACATTATTTTGATTTGCTTGTATGATAAGGCCAAATTGAAACGCATGCATTTGGATTAATGGTCAAATGTGTGTAAATTGTTTGTGTGACATTATTTTAACTTGCATGTGACAAAGTATATTACTGTTTTGTTCTAAACAGGATATGAAATAATCATTTAACCATTTTATTTTGTTATGAGCAAACTATAAAATGCTCATATTCATTCAGCAACATTCAATGCTAGCACGGTATTAAGTTGCTTTAGTGGTAGTATCAATATTTTATGGTTCAAAACTTCCGACTCCACACCACCCTTACTTAGACTCACTCTACAAGAAAATAGGGTTATGATGATGGTATGGACTCGTCGGCATAGATGCAGAACCCATCACCATAAGATATGTCGACTGTACCCCCCGTAGCCGATAGTGCTGCGACCATAGACTTATGTCGACGTTATGATACCCCTATGCCAACGGGACTACCGTCGTCATACAGTTTTTGCCGCTAAGCTTTAAAGTCCAAATGGCGACGGTCGCGTCATCAACACTGATGGTCCCCACCGTCTGTAAAAAAACTACAGCGACGGTAGAACCCATCGCTATAGGCCATCTGAATATTAAAAAAAATTATTATAAGACCTATAGCGATGGTCTCTGACCGTCGCTATAGGTCTTCTAAATTTTAGTACGACCTCATGAAAGCATGCTTCCAAGTTATTGAGTACTAGCAAGAAACAGAGAATTAAACACCATTGAATCTAAACTAGTTGCAAGCAGTGTGAGCATCATTCCTAGTCAGGTCATGGAAGAATTAAAAAAAGGTGAATTTTTTGTTTGCAAACCAATACCAAAAGTGAATCCCTACAACACCCTTTTTGTTAATTACAATAATAAAAATCTAACTTTTACGAATAAATTTTGCCTTAAATCCCCAGAACCCATAAAGTTTTACTTCCAATCTAGTAAATCTAAGCTTCATACATCCCACACGCATAATTTAAAAGTTATGCAAAACCCCTAAATTAAAAAACATAACCCGGAGAAAGAACAACAATACATATATATAGACAAATAGAGGGGAAGGAAAGGGGACCTGGAGTCTTGAAGCTTGACAGTAGACTTCTTCTCAACGCTGAGAACGATGGTATTGGTGCCTCTAACGCCGACGGCTGCGTTACCTTTACAGACGGCTTCGAGAGCGTACTCAACTTGGAAGAGATGGCCGTCCGGCGAAAAGACCGTGATAGCTCTGTCGTATCTCGCCATTTTTACTGTTTATATGTCTGCCGGTAGATTCTTTTTCTTTGAGCTGCTTTCTCTAAATGAAGCAGTATAGTGAGCAGAGTATTTCCCCCCTTATAGTAGACTGAATTTGGCGTTGGATTAGATTTTGTTTTTGTTTTGTTCTTTTTAGACCTTACAGCGATGGTACTACGGTTTTCTATAGTGACAGTACAATAGTCGTCTTATATTTTTTATTTGGCACTGGTATTCTCACCTAATCTATAATGACGGGGTATAAAGCTTTATGTTTTTTAGTCCCAAATAATTGGCGTCTGTTTTCCTGCCTAATCTATGCCAACGGGATATAGATACTCGTCGACTTATAGGTTATATGACGACGGGTTTTAGTATTGGTCGTCATATCTCGTCGCTGTATCGCATTTTTCTTGTAGCACTCCATATAATGAGTTCGAAATCCGGCTGTTTGTTCCAAAAAGCATGGTCTTTGGGTTCGAGTGAGGAACGGAGGCAACTATGAGGGGTTGTCTTCCCGTGCCCAGACCAGTTACATCCATCATCCACCTTGTCCAATTTCTGCGTATGGATATAGTACAAGAAACTGCTTGGGTTCAAGCAAGGGCTATATATATATAAAAGATCATCCATCAACTTGTATATTTTTTAGGAAATTAATGAAGAGGTTATCTGTTGGTCGTGTGATAAGACAGTCTCATGTGTGATTTATTTATGTGATATTATTTTGATTTGCTTGAGTGACAAGGCTAAACAGAAATGCATGCATTTAGATTCACGATCTGATGTGTAATTGTCTGTATGATATTATTTTGATTTGTTTGTGACAATATATTTTTGTTTTGTCCTAAATACGATATAAAATAATCATTTAACCACTTTATTTTGTTACTAGCACTGTATAAAATGGTCATTTTCATTAAGCAACGTTCAATGTTAGTACGGTATGAAGTTACTTTCGTGGTAGTATCAATATTTTATGATTTACGTCTCATTCAGCTCATCATGCTATGTTCCATGCAAAGACCACGTGCAAATTATTCTTGCTTTACATTGAGAAATCAAAAAATCAATATTTATCGATGTAATATAGTTCGGCAATGTTATGCTGCCAAATATAGTACTTCATATTTTTGGAACAAACAGCAGTCATGCAACAGTTTCTTTATATAGAATCGATTTCTATGGATACAAACATATAATTAATGTAACAGCAAGTAGAGAAATATATAGGAGAATTAATGAATAATTTGCGTGTAACCATCCACGTGGTCTTGGAACAGAGCATGAGCTGGATGAGACGTACGTACGCCATTAATCGATACTACACATAGTCATAGATCATAGCCATAGGGTATTAAATGTTTTAAGTTCGGTTGAATATATATAGTTGCAATGATCAGAATTGTAACGTAACCATGCATGTGGATGGATCCTTGAAATATTGATTGGAACTGAGAACGAGCTGAATGAGACATATACCATAACATTGATACTATGAGGTCGTAATTTTTTATGTTTGGTTGAATAGTTGGCAGTTGTATGCTTCAAAAGAATTACAGGCTCTTAAATCTAATAAGTTTATTAACAAATTGAGTGCATGCAGATGATCTCTGTTTGGTTTTGTTTTGTATCTTTTCTCCGTTACCTTCACATATTTGTCAATATAATGCAGCTGAAGGTTACCATGCATAGACCACTATAGTCAATCTATTTAGAAACTGCCAACATTATGTCGTCTAAAAACTCATATCTGAGTAGTTTTTTTTTCTTATCAAAATTTTCATATTTTAGTATTTGTTTCTGTTGGAAAATTGAGGAGAGGAGATTAAAATATACAGGAATACATTTTGAGAACACTAATTACTTTGATTCCACTTAATATTGCTTATAATTTACGTATACCAAATGGCTCAGTTATAAAACTATTGATAAGACTTATTTTCAAAGTCTAATGATTACTACCACTGGACCAAATATATGTACGCGAACCAATTCATACATATTTCAAGACATGTTTAAATACATATATGTTAACTTAGACATTTATTCATTAATGTGTTAACACAAATTACAAAAAATAATAAATCAAGTTTATTTACCAACAGTTTCCACTAATGCCTTTTGAGTTAAATGTTTGATCAAATCTCCCATCTTATATTAATCCTTTGAAGATTGGTTCTAACAATTAAATACTTGCATTTTTACTATAACTTAGTCACAGGTGCTTCATGCATTACACTCACTTTACATCAAAAAGTTTTATGCACGTATATATAAGACAAGGAGAAAAGGATCTGATTGTTTTAACATTCCATTTTGGAAGCTGTCAATTTAATAGCACATGCTATTCATAAATGACATTCCACGCCATATAATAGACCCTTGTTGGTTTGACATGGGATTTGGATCGTGGGTTAGTTGGATGGTGAATCAAGACTGGGTTTTAGCATTCAATTGGCAGGGTCAAAGTATCACATGACAAGGTAACGGTTAAACCAGTATATCCAGGCGATATACATTATGGCTGGTCAAGTGCATTGGGCGTCTGTTGGTGGCACGTTAGATATTTTTTTAAGTGCTACTATAGGGGAGGGATGGTCCGTGCAGTCCACCCGGGTCATGGGCAGGTTGTCATGGCTTAAGCATGGGGCATGTTTAGGCATTGTTGGGCTCCCCTAACAACAATGCCAACATACGGATCGATGACTTGGATCAAGGAATAGCTTTATCATTGAATGTGGGCAACATGCGGGCTGCGTGTGCATAATGGCACGCACGTCTTGCACCTATGGTTAAACATTGAAGGCAATGAGTGTGATCAATGGTATGTTGAGATGGTGTAACGTTCGATGGCGGCTAAGAAGACCAAGACTTGACGGACAAGGTCTTGGCAACAATCGGTGCATAGTATGGGCTGGTGCTCAGCATGCAAGACTGATGCATGCTAGATGGGCGGGTGTGTACAATTGGTTTGGACTGCGACTTGGGTTAGGTCAAGTAGCAGTTGGAAGGCAGTTTGGTATGTCCAGATTGCACAGAACAATGGGGCAATGTGTCAGGAAGTAGTGACAGCAATTGAGAACAACATGGGCAAAACAGTTGTGGGGAGTTACCAGTTGTGGGAAGGTGTCAGATGGCAGTTTGTGTTGCTGAGACCCATTTCTGCGTGGCATCAGTTAGGGGCTAGCATACAGAGCAGTTGTGGGCACTAGTGGGAAAGTGGCTTAGCAGCAGTTTGCATTGTTGGGAATTAAGGATGCGTGGCTAAGAACTTGGATGCACTACTTGGCAGTTAAATCAGTCATGGGCAGTTGGGGAACTGCCACCCCTTTGTTGGCAGCACCTTATTGGTGCATACCTCTTGGCAGTTGGGGATATCAACTGACCATCTCTATAAATGTAGTGCTTGGTGCACGAAAATAGATATAGAGTGTGAGATTAGGAGTTAATGCTTGGTGCAACTCTGTGGGAAATACTCTAACTAGGCATAGGGTTGTCTAGTGTAAGTAGGCCTTTGGGCTGAGTCCTTGTATCGATAGTATTCAATAAAGGTTGGGTGTTTTAGTCTGTAAATCGTGAATTGTCCATTATTACTTGCTTATTAATTGTGCTTTCATTCAGTTATATGTATATACGAGTTGGGTTGTGATTATACACGAGGGACTGTGTAAGTTTCATAAATAAACGTGTGTGGGTGTGCTGTTGTGCATAAACAGTGCTGTTTGGGGGTTGGCTGACTGGTCGTGCGAGACAGACCAGGCCATTATAAGGGAAAAAATTCGGGGCAAACCTCGACCCTTGTGACAATAAAGGTGGTGGTGGTGCAACTCATATCGTAGCTAGCTATCTTCTCTTCTATTCATCTATCTAAAAATTCTAGCCATCTTCTTCCTTCCTCTTCTATCTAAAATCTAAAGAAATGGGTAACCAAACGGTACTTGTTTGTAGTCCACTACTCTTCGTTCTCTTCTTTTCAGCTCCTTTGGTGCCGTTAAGCTCCATTCCCAATCAAGAATTTATTAGCTGTCAGCTGTGTGTACAACCTTTCCACAAGTCTCGCCAGTAACATCTCCAAAATTCTCCACAATTTATAACACCCTCTTTGAGTTTAACCAACAGAACACCAGATGGATCAACACTTCAAACTCCAGATTACCCGTGTTCTTAATCACTCCACACGACGAGTTGGAGATCCGAGCCGCTATTCTTTGTTCCAAAACGCATGGCCTTTAAGTTCGAGTCAGAAGTGGCGGCCACGACTATGAGGGTCTGCCCTTCCGTGCTGATGTGAGTTACATCATCATCGACCTTGTCAAATTTTGACGTGTGGATGTGGATGTAGCTAAAGAAACAGCTTGGGTTCAAGTAGGTGCCTCATTGGGGGAATTGTACTATGCAATTGCAGCTAAAAGTCCAATGCATGCATTCCCTGGTGGGACTTGTCCCTCTGTGGGCACAAGTGGGCTTGTTAGTGGTGGGGGATTTGGTATGTTGGTCTGAAAATTTGGCCTTGCTGCAGACAATGTATTGGATGCTTGGTTAATGAATGCAGAAGGCCAAGTACTGGACAAACAAACAATGGGGGAGAACCTGTTTTGGGCAATCCGAGGAGGTGGAGCTGGCAGTTTCGGTGTCATCACCGCCTGGAAACCAAGTCTTGTACGTATTCCAAAGACTATCACGTCTTTCACAAAATGTATAAGATTCAATGAAAGTTCCAACACTATAATTTATAGGCAGCAAACGGTGGCTCCAAACCTCCCAAAGGATTAACTCATCCGTATCCTCTTAACGATAGTAGCCGGACAAGGCGCTGAGCAACACGTCCTAGCCGCATTTAACGGAAATTTTCTTGGAAGCGAATCAAAGTTGCTCATACTGATGAACGAGAAATTTCCAACACTAGGCTTGACAGAGAGAGATTGCTATGAAATGTCGTGGATCAATTCCACTACCCTCTACTTCAGAGGGGACAATGGTACTGAACCCCTTGGAATGGTTGCTCAACAGAACCAATTGGCTGAGGCTAAGTAACAAAGCTAAGTCAGATTTTGTCTCGGAACTTATCCCAAAAGATGCCCTCCAAGGCTTAGGGAAGTTGATGTTGGAAACCGCCTATTTGCCGTTTTTGGTAGTGGAGCCATTCAGGGGAAGGATGAATGAGATATCAAATTCTCATCTTCCTTTTCCCTATAGACAAGGTTTCATTTACAACTTCCAGAACATAATAAAGTGGAAAGGGAACAACTTGACAGATGCCAGCGACGGTATAAATTGGGTACAGAAGCTGTACTAATACATGGATCCCTACGTATCCAAGTCCTTTAGAGTGGCCTACATTAATTACCGGGATCTAGATATTGGGACTAACCGCCCCAATGGAAGCAAAACTTTTTCTGATGCTCGGCAATGGGGTGAAAAATACTTCGAGCTAACTTTCAGAAATTGGCAGAAATCAAGGCTCGCGTTGATCTTGAAATTTTCTTTAAGAATAAGCAGTCAATACCTCCATTGTCAAGCTTGGCTCCTGGCATCAATGCCCCTTAAACATTATTCTTTATGCTCTGTTTCTGTTATTTTTCTTGTTGTATTAATTTGGACTAGTTAGTGTTAGTTGAAGTCAATCCAGTCTTGGGCAAGCCCCTCAAAATATACAAGTTGATGGATGATAAATAGCTTAGTGTCAAGGTTAAGCCTATATCAACCCACTAAGAGGCTAATAGCTAGCTAGTCTAAAATTTTGCAGCCTAACTAGTCCAAGTTAATACAAGAAAAAATGGATATATGGATAAATGATAGTAATGATTCATGCCTGCACAGCGGAGGTATTGATTGCTCATTGTTGAAGAAATTTTGGGGATCAACTTGGCCCTTGATTTTCGCCAACTTATGAATATTAGCCTGGAAGTATATACTTTTCACTCAGTTGCCGAGCTTCAGAGAAGCTTCTGTTTACACCGAGCCGATTTGCCCAATGTCAAGATGTAACACCCTAAACCCGCTACAGGCCAGAAGTGTCACACGCTGCAAACACAAAGTTCGTAAGGCAACAATATCAATAGCACAACCCAAACAAAAACATAATAATGAAACTAACTTAAAACTGAATCGTCTTTCATTATCAAAATTACACTAAGATTCAATAACAAAATACCGAAAACATAACTTTGGGGAGATAACTCTATTAAACAAAAGTCTTATCAAAATACTATTAAACGTCTTAAACAAAAAAAAAGAACTTTAGTCATCCACAAAAGTATCCATAGTGCTCGGCTCTTAACAATGTATCATGTAAAAATTAATGTAAGGGTGAGCGGTAAAGCTCAGCAAGTGACAATCTTTACATTTAGGTGGATCAAATATAGTTTGCAAAATACTTTTTTGAAATAACTTTTTTATTTATTCAATAACAATACTAAATATACTTTTCAAAAATAATATTTTCTTGTTCGATAATAATAGTCACTATATACATTCAAAACCAAAATCAATAATCATAAAACACAATTCGAAAATGATTTCAATATATTCAATAAACGATTTCAATATGTTCAATATATTTGATGTATCTTTTAATCCACAACCCTTGCAACTAAGGTTACACCAGCCCTATAACACGGCCCTTATGTTCAATAATATGCCCCCTATTAAGGTATCTTATTATGCACGCGCTCCGAAGAGCGCCCCCCGAAGGGTATCTAAAGGTGTGCGCCTTAGTAGATCCTAAATTATTCCGGAACTAGCGTAAACACTAACAAATTCTATACATAGTCGGATTGAGGTTTCTAAAAATAATTTCTCAATATTATTGATATTCAAAACTATACTTATTTAACAGTTCAAAATCACATAATCTCATTTTTTAAATCAAAATTCTATTTTGATACTTGATCCGGGCTTTTAACAAAATACAAGTGTAACATTTTCATTCAAATGGAAGCCTTAAATAAAGTATAATAATTTTTGAAACAATACATTTAGGCATCCGAATAATTACTAAAGCATACATAATTATAAAAAATAATTTTAAAATACTAAATAGTTCGAAAAGTCACTTACCTCGATATTGTTGAACACAAAATTAATAGTTGAACGATTCCTAAATATAAATTTAGAACAAATAAATATCATTAGGACAAATTCTATTATTTAATAGCTTTCTTATTTCTTTTTCAACATAATTATAAGTATATTTACAAAAAATATTCTTTCAATATTTAATCATTTTTCAAACAAATATTACTATTATGCCAAAATCATAATCTAAATAGCAATAATAATTAAAGCCAATAATGTTAATCCAAAGCTATAAACTAATAATCTAAATACAAAACAATAATTAAAGCCCATAATACTAATCCAAAACTAGTAACTAATAATCTAAATACAAAACAATAATTAAAACTACAAAAATAATAACAATGCAAAAATACTAATTACTAACAAAATATACTAAAATATCAACTAGTAAACTAAATACAATATTTAAAACAAAAATGACAATACAGAAAAATTAAATAAGAAACATAATAAAAAATTACGAATTCCGCAGATTGCCTACGTCTTCGATGACAAAAATTTAATTAATGAGGTCTTTTTATAAAAGCTCTCACACAATAAGGTCCCTACTCAAAATTGGAGGCCCTTAAGTTGGTGAAGTAAAACAAAAATGGTAATATTCTATTTATAGCCTAAGAAAGGAGTTGAATTTTGTTAAATGGGTGATGTGGGACTAAGCTTTGTGGAACTAAGAATATATTAACAACCGATGTGAGAAGGGTAAAACTTGGGTCATTACACGTACAAGATCCCAGTTATTAATATAGGCACAACTCTTTAGAACTTGGAGACATATTTCTTCATGTATTTGTAGAGCTCTCTTACCCATTTCGTACTGGCGCTGGCCTCCGTTGAGTTGTTCCCTTTCCATTTTATTATGTACCGGAAATTGTAAATGAATCCTTTTTTTATAAGGAAAAGGAATGAGAATTTGATATATCATTTATCCTTCCCCCGAACGGCTCCATTAATATTAACACTGACACTTGGTCGGTTTCCAACATCAACTTTCATATCTTGTTATGGCATGTGATACACACTTACTATTGAATCTAAAACCGGTAAAAGAATTCACTATTGAGTTTTCATATTGTTCAAGGTTCATATTCATATTGTTCAAGGTTCATACAGAGCTAGAATGTCGATTATGTAAACACCAATCACCATTATGTAGACACCAATTTCGTAGGCAAAAATGCATACGATTTTAGCTCCAAAGCACTGATGAGTAAAAATGCCATAAATATATAGGGGTACGCATCGATTATATGGACACCATGTAAGAATTATATATATGAGAGTAAAATGTAATTTACCATGTGTACTTTCTATATTTTTATATTTAACCATCTTTGCTATAAAAAAAAAGCATCAATTAAACACCTTTGGCATAAACAATTGGATGTTACCTCAATTACGTCTCACTAATAGGGTCATTGGCTATGGCTATGTCCGTAGCTGTTGATGTACAAAACGCAATGAAGAAGCTATTTTGTCGGTGGCAACCATATTAACAGACTTTTTATATGGCTGTCGTTATTGTTTGATGTTTCATTATTGTTGGGATTCACTCATATTTTAATGGGTCTATTAATGGGTTAATTAATGTTTTGACTACCGTACTAGGGGTCAATTTTCATTGTAATTACCGACTCTTTTTTTGTTACAAACGCATTACTATACTCAAAAGAGTTACAAAATAGTCATTACTTAACATTCAGTCCAAAAAAGTGACGAAAATTGTTGACTAGACTAATGGTTAACAGGTGTACATTACGTGGCATGTAAGTAAGACCCTATCTTACGTGGATCAGGTACTGTGGCATACCATGATAGAAATAAAATATTACTTAGCAAATTAAACAATTAAAATATGTTAACCACATAGAATGAATCTAATTTAAACTAATTAAAACTTGAAGCAAACAGTTCTGTATCTTCTTCTCTCAATAAGGAACAATAATAGGGCATATATATCTAGATCTAATAGATATTTTCCCACCTTCCATCATATGCAAACTAATATATCAAATATCTTATATCTATTTTAGCATTATTTTTGCTCTCCATTGTGACGTTTATTATCTGTACTTATTTTTACACTGGAGCATCTCCGAACGGTCCAAACCATGACCTGATCTGTGTAGTGTTAACGGGTTCTATTGAGTGCATGAATTTTACTGTTGGGTGATTTTGTTAGGAGACAGATTCGCGCGTCAATAATATATATATTGATGAATTAAGAACCAAGTTGAAATTAAAATTGAAAATTTTAATTCCCCTTTATTAATTAACTGTATGTCTAAATGTGAAAACTCAACTGATTATCGTCTTTCATAATTCATATTGTACAGCGTGTCTAAGCTTTTCTAATGGAATAAAATTAACTTTCTTTCTTACGGAACTGAGGGAGGGTAAAATTTTCATCAACACAAATAATTCAGAAGAAAATCCGGTAAAGTAGAACGTTAACTTTTCCAAGGGGACAAATTGACAAATTAGGTTACAATATACGTACTATCCCAATTGAGTTCTTGGCCCTTATTATATTGAGCTAGGCCGCATGCATTTTCAGAATTGATCACATCCGATGCCTATGTGGCTGTCCCCTATGCGTTTCAAGTGCACTCACATTAATTAATTATCACAATTTCAAATTTATTACAGACGAAGAGTTGATTAATTTTCAGTTTCCTAACACTAACTTCCTTCAAGTATTTATAAATAAAGAAAACAACCACAAATTAAATATAAAATAAGGTAAAAGTTGAATTTGATCCTAGTCCCTCTCTCTCTGTGAAAATTAAGGTCATGGACCGCGTTCAGCTATTGAAATTTAGTTTAGTTGTTTTCCTTTTAATGTTTGTGGTTGTGCCGACAGCATATACTGATTATGATATTTGTCATCCTGATTGTTGTGATCCTCATAAACCAAAACACGAAGACCCAAATGATCCTATTGTTTGTATGCCTATGTGTTGTTATTTTTCAAGGAAAAATCTCGAATTTAGAATATTACCATAAACATATATATAATCAGTATAATAAAACATTTCTTTGAGCATTTAGTATTAATTGTTGAATGTAGTGACCATTTTTAGCTTATCATTTACTTATAGGGTTAAATTATTTTTTCATCACTGTACTCGACCCCAATTTATAAATGCGTTACTGTGCTGATTTTTTTTACAATCGCATCACTGTACTGATTTTTTTTTTAATTTTTTTTACAAAACTTGAAGTTTTTGTCAAAACCTATTAACCATTTAACAAAAAAATGATGTAGCAATATTAATTTATAAAAACATCATTGAACTGGAGGTTGATTTACAGTTATATCACTGAAAGAAAAAATAATAACAACAACAACACCAACAACACCAACAATAACAACAACAACACCACCACCACCACCAACAATAATAATAATAATAATAAAGAACATTTTTTTTATTGTTTTGTGTAACGGAGAGGGTATTATTATTATTATTATATGAAAATTTATTTTTAAAATACCTCAAATTAATTTTTTAAAAACAAAACAAATCTTTTTTTTTTGTGTAACAGAGAGAGTATTATTATTATTGTTGTGGTGGTTGTTGTTGTTGTTGTTATTATTGTTAATATTATTAAAACAAAAGTTATTTTTAAAATAACTCAAATAAATTTTTAAAAATCAAAACAAATCTTTTTTTTGTGTGTGTAACGAAGAGGGTATTATTATTATTATTATTATATCAAAATTTATTTTTAAAATACCTCAAATTAATTTATTTTTAAAAAAACTAATCTTTTTTTTTGTGTGTAACAGAGAGGGTATTATTATTATTGTTATTGTTGTTGTTGTTGTTATTATTATTATTAATAAGTAAAAATTTATTTTTAAAATAACTCAAATTAATTTTTAAAAATCAAACGTAATAATTTTTTTTTGTATAACGAAGAGAGTATTATTATTATTATTATTGTTGTTGTTATTGTTGTTGTTGTTGTTGTTGTTGTTATTATTGTTAATATTATTAAAACAAAAGTTATTTTTAAAATAACTCAAATAAAATTTTAAAAATCAAAACAAATATTTTTTTTTTGTGTAACAAAGAGGGTATTATTATTATTATTATTATTATTATTATTATTATTTTCTTTTTTCAATGATGCAACTGTAAATCGATCTCTAGTTTAATGATTCATTTGTAAATTAAGACTGCTACGCCATTTTTTTGTTAAATGTTAACAGTGTTTGACGAAAATTTCAAGTTTGTAAAAAAACTTGATGCAACTGTAAATCGATCTCCAGTTTAATGATTCATTTGTAAATTAAGACTGCTACGCCATTTTTTTGTTAAATGTTAACAGTAGTGTTTGACGGAAATTTCATGTTTGTAAAAAACATTTAGTACAGTGATGCAATTGTTAAAAAAAATTAATAGAATGATGCATTTATAAATTGAGGTCGAGTACAGTGATGAAAAAATAATTTAATCTTTTACTTATATATATATATATATATATATATATATATATATATATATATATATATATGAAACTTACTTCAACAGTCTACTTCTAGTTTTGGAATCACGAGTCCCTTTTAAAACCCATATTAAAACCGTAGAAAAATATTTTATAAAAATGACATCATTTTATAATATGATATATTAAAAAGTAATTGCTATCATCAGTCTTCCTCTCAATGTATAATATAAGTAAAATTTATCACACATAACCATGCGTTTTTGGTCTATAATATTTAACTATTATAGCTATTAAAGAAGAAGAGTTAACAAAATTTTGTTGACACTGCACTAACATAATTTTAATATAAATAGGCTGCTTAATGTATGAAGTTTTAATTTACATAATTGTATAATCTCTTACTCATTTTCTCTAAGGTTATGGATAGTCTTCAACTCATGAAGTTTGCTCTAGTTGTTGTTCTCATAATGTTTAACATCTTTTGATACTATGAATTATATTAATTATTATCTGAATTGTTGTGATTTTATTAAACCCAAACACAATGATATGAATGATTCTATCTTTTGTAGTTGTTTTTGTTATATTTGAAGGTAAACTCTTGCTTTCAAATGAGTCTTACCCTCAATATATACTTATATATATAATTTTAAGGGTATTTAGTGCTTGATTTTATTATGAAAATGACCATTTTAGACCATTATCTTCATATATTTGAAAAACTCCTAACACCACTTAATTCCAACTCTTAAACTCTTAACCGTAATGAAATCTACTTGAAGTTTAAATATACTATTTATATGCGTTAGATTTAGGATCAAATAATAGATATAATAAAAAATAAAATTAACAATAGAAAAGTAAAAAACACGTTCATCAAATTGCGACTAATGCTACATGTATAATGTAATCATATATATATATATATATATATATATATATATATATATATATATATATATATATATACATACAATTGTTCACACATTCTATATTATTTTTTTATAGTAATTAAAATATTCTATTTGTTATAACTTGAGCTTGAATTTATGAGGCCAAAATATTAAACAAAGTCAATCTCGGGCTAGTAATAAATTTTCAGGCGCAAGCGCGCAACTACACATAGGACCTGGTTAAGATATGGCTTGGGAGCTTTTTATTTGTTTATTAGTTAAGGTAGGACCTGGGAGCTCAACATAGGAGATGGGACAAATAGGATAAATCTACACATACAATAACTAAATACTATATCAAATATTATATTCATCTACACAATTAAAAAATAGAGCATAACACAAATTTCAATGTCATACCTCATTTTTTAATGGTTTAGATAGATTTAATGTTTGATGTAGTGTTTGATTGTTGTATGTTTATACTTTTTCTTACAAATAAATGAGATAGATAGGTTCTTCAACATTGACGGCTCCATAATTGACTTTATAAAATCGGATGTAAACTTAAGTGCAGTGCTACACAAACCACCATACTTTAAATTAAGAAATTAACTAACACGATTATCACCACTTTATTAAACAAGGACAGATAGTCCCAAACTTTAGTTAGAATGGAAACATGCAAGGCACTTGAACTCGACACTGACAAGCAGTCCCAGACTCGCAGGAATTAAACCAGAAGTGAATCGGGCAGGGTCTCCCTTTAAGCAACCTGAGGGATTTGCACTTGTGCCACACCTTTTTGATTACCACATTCAACTATTCCATTGCTAACACTAAAAGATAACAGTCTATTCAAACTATTGTGTTTTGGGATCAAAGCTTCAAGCTATTTTTATAGCATACAAGTTCCTATTTAGTTTGCCATATACAGGTATATACATTTGTGAAAAGCAAGGCAGACAAGAGATAAAAAAAGGCTATAAATTGTTACGTGATATAAGTAACTCTTATTTTTGTCTATAATTAAATAGAATGAAAATTTGAAGAAATAGGCTATCAATTTACTCAATTTTGATATTAGATGAATTAATTATGATTTTTTTAATATAACAATATGTCTACGACAAAAGATAGAATCATTCGGATCTTTGTGTTTGGGTTTAATAAAATCACAACAGTCTGGATGACAATTAACAACTAGAGTAAGCTTCATGAGTTGAAGACTATCCATAACCTTAGAGAAAAGGGGCGAGAGATTATATTATCTTTTAAATTAAAACTTCATACATTAAGTAGCCTATTTATATTGAAATTAAGTTAGTGTAGTTTCTACGAAAATTAATTAACTCGTCTTCTTTAATAGCTATAATAGTAAAATATTATGGACCAAAAACGCATGGTTATGTGTGATAAATTTTACTTATACATTGAGAGGAAAACCAATGAGAGCAACTATTTTTTAGTCAAATTATAAAATGATGTCATTTTTATAAAATGTTTTTCTACAGCTTAATATCAGAGTTAGAAGGCCCTCATGATTCCAAAATTGAAAGTACACTGTTGAAGTTAGTTTCGCGCGCGCGCACACACACATATATAATATGACCCATCAATAGAAATTTTGCACTTTCAAGATTCTTTAAATTTAGAGAATTGATATTTTTACAACAGTCTCTCAATAATCATACAATTTTTACAATTTAAAATTTGATCAATCATATGTACGTAAATGATTAGCTAAAAATGGTCACAACATTCAACAACTAATGTTAAATGCTCAAATAAAGGTTTTATTATACTGATTATATATGTTTAGGGTAATACTCGAAATTCGAGATTTTCCCTTGAAAAATAACAACACATAGGAATACAAACAATAGGATCATTTGGGTCTTCGTGTTTTGGTTTATGAGGATCGCAACAATCAGGATGACAAATATTATATTTACTAGATGTTGCTGGCACAACCACAAACATTAGGAGGAAAACAACTAAACTAAACTTCAAGAGCTGAATACAGTCCATGACCTTAATTTTCAAAGAGAAAGAGAGGGATTGGGATCAAATTAAACTTTTAACTTATTTTATATTTAATTAGTGGCTGTTTTCTTTATTTATACTTGAAGGAAGTTGGTATAGGAAACAGAAAATTAATTAACTCTTCATCTGCAATAAATTTGAAGTTGTTATCATTAATTAATGTTAGTAGGAGTATTCTTGAAACGCATAGGAAGACATAGCCACATAGGCATTGCTGTGATAAATTCTGAAAATGCATGCAGCCTAGCTCAAGATAATAAGGGCCAAGAACTCAGTTGGGTTAGTAACCTAATTGTCTATTTGTCCCCTTGGAAAAGTTACATTCTACTTTGTCGAATTTTCTTCTAGATAATTTGTGTTGATGAAAATTTTAGTCTCCCTCAGCTTCATAGAAAAGAAAGTTAATTTGATAATCTATTTGAAAAGCTTAGACATGCACTACAATATGAAAGAAAATAATCAGACAAATTTTCAGTTTTAGACCAACAATTAATTAATAATCAGACAAGTTTTCAGTTTTAGACCAATCCATACCAATTGGTTGCTAAGAGTACTATTTCAGTGATCACATCTTAAACCGCTCAGATGAATAATTAATGGCTTGAATTAATTGCTTGCCCGATTATTAATTTATTAATTGTGGGTCTAATATTGAGCTAGGCTGCATGCATTTTAAAGAATTTATCATAGCAATGCCTATGTGGCTATGTCGTCCTATGCGTTTCAAGTATCCTCCTACTAACATTAATTAATGATAACAACTTCAAATTTATTGTAGATGAAGAGTTAATTAATTTTCTGTTTCCTATACCAAGTTCCTTCAAGTATAAATAAAGAAAACAACCACTAATTAAATATAAAATAAGTTAAAATTTTAATTTGATCCCAATCCCTCTCTTTCTCTCTGAAAATTAAGGTCATGGACTGTATTTAACTCTTGAAGTTTAGTTTAGTTGTTTTCCTCCTAATGTTTGTGGTTGTGCCAGCAACATCTAGTAAATATAATATTTGTCATCTTGATTGTTGCGATCCTCATAAACCAAAACATGAAGACCCAAATGATCCTATTGTTTGTATTCCTATGTGTTGTTATTTTTCAAGGGAAAATGTCAAATTTCGAGTATTAACCTAAACATACATAATCAGTATAATAAAACATTTATTTGAGCATTTAGCATTAGTTGTTGAATGTTAATCTGACCATTTTTAACATATCATTTACATATGATTGATCAGATTTTAAAATGTAAAAATTGTATAACTGCTAAGAGATTGTTGTAAAATTATTATTGTAAAATTATCAATTCTCTAAATCTATAGAATTTTGTATTCACAAAATTTCTATTGATGGGTCCTATATATGTATGTGTGTGTGTGTGTGTGAAACTAACTTCAACAGTGTACTTTCTGTTTTGGAATCACGAGAGACCCTTCTAACACCCGTATTAAACTGTAGCAAAACATTTTATAAAATGACATCATTTTATAATTTGATTATAATGTAATTGCTATCATCGATAACCATGCGATTTTTGGTCTATATATATAATATTCAACTATTATAGCTATTAAAGTTGACGAGCCAATTAATTTTCGTTCAAACTGCACTAACTTAATTTCAATATAAATAGGTTGTTTACTGTATGAAGTTTAAATTTACATGATCGTATAATCTTTCACTCCTTTTCTCTAAGGTTATCGATAGTCTTAAACTCATAAGTCGTATTTTTTGTCAAAAGCGAACATAATTGACTTTGTTGGTCAAATTTGGCCTTTTTAGACCTTAGGGTGCTCTCTTCAAGTCAAGAATTTCCACTCCTGTTGCATTGTATCACGAACTAACTAATCATATGTTTAGAATCATTACTAGCACAATTAGAGTTTGCAAAATTCTTTGAATGCGTCTCTTTTTATGCAACGGCGAGTAATATTTAATTTATATGGTGGTTTAATTTAGGAGTGATACACTAGCAAGGCCTCAATAATACTAGGCCCTGTTTGTCAATTTTCAAAATGGATTTTATTTTGTAGCCCATAATCCTGCATAGTGCCTTTAATTTAAATATTTGTATCGATTTGTTGATGTAAAGAAAGAAGTGAATGCTTGTACTAAAATGAATGAAGTTGAAAAAGATACACAAGCTATGAGGAATTTTGTCATTTTTCAACAAAAGAGGAGGTATGGGAGGCTGCGCATTTTGGGAAAAGATTTGAAGCTGGTGTGTAACGTTGTAGCAACGCTAGGCTGCCACATATATATAGTACTGCTTACTATCGTATTAATGAGCAGACGAGGAAGATGCAGCAAGAAAAAGACGTCCATGTTAGGCCTGATCCATATTTAATTTTGCATTATACTGTTGAGTTTATATCCATAGTATGACATTTATAATATCAAAATTGAGTGGACTATAAAAATAAACACAACAAAAAACAAAAAAAATTATATCCATAGTATGACATTTTAAGTTTATATTCAAAAGTACACTTGGGCTGTATATTCAATTCCCTCAATCTGCACCCAGTCCACCCCTCAATTTAGATATGTCAATTTCTTATAACAACCCCCTCCTCAAAAAAGGAGTGGGACAGGTGATTTCAATCAAATTCTTTAATTGTGTTATTACCTCTTTAACAAGGGAAGATTAAAGAAAGCAACATTGATATCCTTGTTAGGGACCTAGGGTTGTCATCATTATAAATGTAGGTTTCTGTTCCATCACGAATGCTAGCGTGCGTTCTTCAAAGAAGACTCAAATCTACACAAATACAACAACCCACCAACCATAATTACCCTAACTAAATTAAAAAGTAACCAACTTAAGTGTGTTCAAACATACAAATTAGAGGGCATGTAAGATCTTTATCAAAATTAAAATGCCAATCAAAGAAAAAAAGTGGGAATGAAGGATTAAAATTCCTTAAAAGTTCTTCAGAAATGGCTTTTTGAAGAACATCACTGAAAGGCATAACGTGAGAGAAATCAATGAACATGGTGTTAGATTCGTTTGGGGTCATGGCCTTTATCTCTGATTCGTAATATGGCTCTCGAGAATTCGGATTCAATCAAAAGCTGTACAGATAAACAACATTTAGATCTAATTCTACATAAGCCAAAACAAAAGTGAAAAAAATTAATTGAATTTTATCTCTTGAGGAACTCGAGGAATATGTTCTCCACTCTAATAGCTTTCTCATCCATGTAGTATACGCACCCAAATCAATCCATTTTTACTCTATCTTCTACTTCTTCTTCTTCGAACAGGAGGAGAGAGAAAATCCTCTCTCCAGAGTAGTAGTATTTAACAGATTACATTTGGGGCAAGGCTACAGCCTGCCAAGCCCCCTATATCCTCCGCCCCTGGTTGGCATACTAATAAAGGAAGATAGAATGAAAGATTTTTTCCCCATTTTATATTGCTTACAGACGTAAATTACTATTTTTGAAGCCAATTTGCAGAGTAAGAAGCTCAATATAGTTAATATTGCCACTTGATTAATTAAAATTAGATTATGAGGTATTGAAGTTGATTACAACAATTCATGAGATATTTAAGTTATTTATTCCGGAGTATAAAGATTTGTGTTGGCGTAAATAGCCAATTATAAAAAGAGTTGCTTGAACATATATCTAAATATTCAGGATAAGACTCGTTCAAACGAGAATTTAACTTCAAATACTACATTAATAATCACAAAATATAGGAAGTTAGCACAAAAGAGGTTTGAGAGTTTTATTTATTCCCAACTTCAATTTTGTAAGAAAAATTTCTTTGCATACTTTGTATGTATACAAGGGAATAATGGGAAAAATACTGAATGTGGAACTCCAAGTAAAGCCAAGTGGAAAAAAATATCTCATTTGAGATTTTAGGGTGCACAACTATACCTTTTTCCTCCTTTGACAGGCAGCTTAATTAGGAAGCGAATAAAGTATATAGTAACCTCAGTTTGTCAATACATTGACCGAATGTGTTTCACAATATGTAGGAGTATTATTTAGATTGATGGCCGTATGAGATATGTTTTTACATGTTATAGTGACTATATAATAAAATACCTCGTATGAGATATGTTTTTACATGTTATAGTGACTATATAATAAAATACCTCGTATGTTTGGGACAACTTTTTATTTAAAACCATATGCTATACTCTCTCCGTTTCATAGGGTTAATTATACATATGTTACACCAAGTACCATCAAGTTCATAATTCGGCCCCTAAAATATTTGAGATTACAATTTACTGCATGAATTAACTAATTTCATATAATTTAGCTCCCGAAAGTAGATTTCGGCCAAAATTGGCCAGAATACCCGACCTATCCATGACTCCGAGCGGGTCATCAATGTTTTATACCATTTGACCGTATAAATATATGAGTTAATTACACTTGTATTACATCAAGTATCATCAAATTCATAATTATTCGGCTCCCAAAATATTCAAATACGATTTGAGTTTATTAAAAAAATTAAAATATTTCTAAATACAATTAACCCCAAATTAAAATACTTCTAAATACAACTAATCCCAAAATAACATACTTCTAAAAGCAATTTATATTAATGATAATAACTAATTTGAAGAAAATATTTAAAATATGAATAAATAATCTCATTTGAATATTTCTTTTATACTCAAATGGTCTTACAATTTGTTCAGTTTTATTTTTATTTTTATTTCATTTTTTGTTACATTCACATTATTTAACTGGCAAATATATTTCAAACTATTGATTTCTTAATTTTTCGTTTTAAAAAGTAACGATGTTGCTTACGTGGCTAACGTATATGATGATGTCAATGTTTGAGTACAATTTGTATATTAAGAAATAAATAAAATTATACAAATGGATAACTAACAAAAGTTCCTTTTTTTTAAAATTTACCTGTAGCAAAGAAATAAAAAAAATATATAGTATGCTTAAACAACCACCTAAACACTATTTAAAGCCAAGACATAATTAGTGCCTTTTTTTAAAAAAAGAATTTTTTTTTTATCTTCTTCCCCCATCACTCAGTACATCCCCACCATTGCTCACCATTGTTCCTCCATAATTGTCTCCTTCATCTTGCAAAGCAGCTGAAGTAATGGTGTCCCGCACCTTTCACCTTTCACCAAACGACATCCCAAACATTTATCTCACTAATTTTCTTCTTCCTTTGTCATTGTAGATCCTGTTATTGCCATTAATGGCGGCAAGTTTCTCCTACATTTACTATGAAATTTGCCACAATTAACAACCCCGTCTACAAGTGCAATCACCAGTACAACCTATGATTCATGATCCAATCACTGTCGGCGTGTGACCCAACATCTCTTTCTCACCATCATGTACTAATCCTTTAAAATCCTAACCCTAATTTGCCATAAGCTTAACAATAGATAAGAACAATTTGATGTTCAGTTTGTTACTTTTTGATATCCATAATATGATGATGGTTTCTTTATGATGATCAATATGATCTGGGGAATGAGATGGTGACGAGAGAGAACAAATATGTTTTTTTCTTCTTTTTTTATGTTGGTGGCCACTTTTTTTAGGGCTAATTACACTTTTGTTACACCAGATCCATTCCTTGACTAATAAAAGGCTTAATACCTTCCACTGTTTGCTGATAATTTAGGTATCCTGACCAATTTTGGTTAAAAGTTGAATTTGGGGATACATTGTATGAAATTATGTACTTTTATGTAGTAAATTGTAAGCCCAAATATTTTGGGGACCGAATTATGAATTTAATAGTACTTGGTGTAACATATTTTTAAGTCAAACCATATTGTCTACGGTAAACCTAAAAAAAATTTTGGTTGGCAATTTGCATATTTTAGCCAATTTTGGCAGGAATATGATATGAATTCGGGGACTAAATTGTATGAAATTAGGTACTTTGTGAAGTAAATTATAAGTCCAAATACTTTGAGACTCAAATTATGAATTTGATGATATTTGGTGTAACATGTGTAATTAACCACCGTTTCATATTATTTGATCATTCTCGACTTTTTAAGGTCAACTTAACAGGTACCTCATCGTACGTTAAATTCTCTGCTATAACGTTCGGTTCTAACTCAATGACGTGGTTTGGGTCCTTCACATATTTACATAACATAGATATGTGAAAAACGTTATGGATGCGGGACATACTTGGTGGTAAAGCTAGTCTGTAGGCCACGATTCCTACTCGATTGAAGATTTCAAATGGGCCAATAAATCGAGGGTTGAGCTTTCCTTTTTTTTTTGAATGTCGTAACTCATTTCCATGGGAAAACACGTAAAAATACATGGTCTCCGATGTTGAAACTTTCGTCCCTCCGATGAAGATCAGCATAACTCTTTTGTCGTTCTTGTGCGGTCTGTATTCGTTTGTCGGATCATTTGAATCTTTTCTGTTGTCAAACGTACCAATTCAGGTCTCAACAGTTTTGCTTCTCCTACCTTATTCCAACATATTGGAAAGCGACACTTGCGTCCATATAAAGCTTTGAATGGAGCCATGCCTATACTTGCTTAGTAACTGTTGTTGTAGAAAAATTCAACCAATGGCAAGTACTTATCCCAACTTGAAGTTTAGTACGCAAAGTCTCAAAAGATCTTCGAGGGTCTGGATCGTCCTTTCCAATTATTCGTCCATTTGAGGATGGTATGCAGAACTAAAACGTAGTTCAGTGCCCATAGCCTTTTGTAGACTGATCCAAAAGCGTAAAGTGAATCTAAGATATTGATTAGAAACTATGGAAACTGGCATGCCATGCAATCTCACAATCTCATTTATGTACATACCGGCAAGATAATCAAGTGAAAAGTTTTCTCGTATAGGTAAGAAATGAGTTGATTTGGTCAATCTATTTAAGATGACCCAAATTGCATCTAAGCCTTGAGAAACCTTGGGAAGACCCGTCACGAAGTCCATATTAATGTGTTTCCACTTCCATTTGGGAATCTCAAGTGGTTGTAATGGACCTTTAGGCACTTGATGCTCTGTCTTGACGCGTTGACAAGTTAGGCACCTTGAGATAAACTCTGCAATCTTCCTTTTCATATTGTTTCACCAAAATGTATGTTGAAGATCACGATACATCTTGGTACCTCCTGGGTGGATTACAAACGGCATGTTGTGTGCCTCTATCATGATTTTATGCTTCAATTCAGGATCGTTAGGAACATAGAGTCGAGAGTTGACTCGAAGTATTCCTTGCTCGTCGATTCTTGCTTCGGGAATAGCACCTTCTTGTACTTTCTTCATCATGTTCATCAGTTCCGGATCAGTAGCTTGAACAACTTTAATTTTATCGATTAAAGCCGGTTCTACTCGCACGTGCACAATCTTTAAGTGGGTCCCTGGTATTTTTAGCTCTATCTCCATCTTTTGTAAATCATATAAAATATGCTTTTGTATTGTCAGTAGTGCACTTGTACTCGCATAAGATCTTTTCCTCAAAGGGTTAGCTATAACGTTTGCCTTTCCTGGGTGATACTGGATGGTGTGATCATAATCCTTCAACAGATCAAGCCAACGTCGTTGTCGTATGTTGAGTTCATTCTGAATGAAGAAATACTTGAGGCTTTTATGATCCATATAGATATTCACTTTTTCTCCGTACAAGTAGTGTCTCCAGATCTTCAACCCGAAAACGACTGCTGCCAACTCTAGATCATGAGTAGGGTAATTTTTCTCATAATCTTTGAGTTGTCAAGAGGCATAGGCTATAACATTTCCATGTTGCATAAGAACACAACCTAGATCTTTTCCTGAAGCATCGTTGTAGATAACAAATTCTTCCGATCCTGATGGTATGGTCAGAACAGGAGCTGAAACAAGTCTCCTCTTGAGTTCTTGGAAACTCTTCTCACATTTCTCGCTCCATACGAATTTGGTGCTTTTCCAAGTAAGCTGAGTTAATAGAGTGGCGATTCGAGAAAATCCTTCTACGAATCTCCGATAATAACCAGCTAGACCCAAAAAGCTTCGGACTTCCGTTACTGTCTTGGGTTGTTCCCAATTTAGTATTGCTTCAATCTTCGCAGGGTCAACCGATATTCTCTATCTTAAAATTACATGCCCAAGGAACGTGACTTCTTTAAGCCAGAACTCACATTTCTTCAACTTGGCATATAGTTTGTTCTCGCGAAGCTTTTGGAGTATTAATCTTAGGTGTTGTTCATGATCCTCACGACTCTTAGAGTATATAAGGATGTCATCAATAAAGAGAACCACAAAATGATCCAAATATTCTTTGAATATTCGGTTCATCATGTCCATGAAAGCTGCAGGAGCATTGGTTAGTCCAAAAGGCATGACTAAGAACTCATAATGCCTATAACGAGTTCTGAAAGCAGTATTTGGAATGTCCTCAACTTTAACCTTCAACTGATGATATCAAGAGCGGAGATCAATCTTCGAGAAATGTTGGGCACCCTGCAATTGATCGAACATGTCATCAATCCGAGGTAACGGGTACCTATTTTTGATGGTGACATGATTCAATTCTCGGTAGTCAATACACAATCTCATACTCCCGTCTTTCTTCTTCACAAATAGAACAGGAGCACCCTAAGGTGATGCACTCGGACGAATGAAACCAGTATCCAACAATTCCTGTAGTTGGAATTTTAACTCTTGAAGTTCAATGCGAGCTATTCGGTATGAGGCTTAGTACCGGGTTCAAGATTAATACAGAATTCAATTTCTCGGTTTGGAGGTAAGCTAGGAAGTTCCTCAGGAAAAACGTCAAAAACTCATTAACAATGAGATTATCATTCAAGTTTGACATGTTTTTGTTCAAATCAATGACATGAACTAAAAAGGCTTCACATCTGTTTTTCAATAAACGAATGGCTTTATGGCTAGAAATAACAGTTATAGATTTCATTGGTTTAGTTGCTTGAATTTGCATGACAGGTTGATTAGGAATATGAAAACTAATAATCTTATGAAAACAATCAATTTTAGCATGATGGGTAGTCAATCAATCAATTCCTAAAATTACATCAAATTCATGCATTTCCAAAGAAATAAGGTCAACGGGTAATGTGAGGTTATTGATTTGAACTAGGCAAGATTTATATACAATAGATATAATGGTCATTTCTCTTAATGGAGTTTCAACTGATAAATCAAAGTCCAAATTTTCAGGAGTTAAGTTTAAACGTTGAGCACATGCAGGTGAGATAAAAGAATGGGTAGAGCAAGTATCTAACATGGCATAAACTTCACAAGAATTTATAAATAGCTAACCAGTTATCACCTCATTCAGTTTTTTGATCAGCAAAATTGTTACCATCAAATCGAGTCCCGAATACTTCATCCGGATCTTCACGTATTTCAACCATGGGAGTACCACTAAATAATTTTCTAACAAATTGTTTCTCGGATTCATCAACTTCATCAGTAGTAACGTACCAATGATTTCAATTAAAATAGTATTCTTGATAAACTGCAGTTTTCACGATAATGACTAACTTGACCTGAATTCATCAACTTTATTTTGTTATTTTGTTGAATTGTGCTATTTGATATTTGATTCTGTGTATTATCTGAGCATTTCTACCGGTTATATCTGTGTTGTTGGGTTAGATTTATAATTTGGACTCACCTATGTGAGCTCCGGTTATAAGATCTAGATTTCATTTAATTGAGTAAATATGATTTTATTGGATTGACCTCGTTGCTATATTTGGGGTTTGATTCATTAAAATCAGCCGGATTGAGGTGGGCTAAGGAGCACGTTGCGTGCATTTTTACGGCCTAGCCTTCCGATGATGTCCGTGTGGGCATTTTGATTAGTTTTAATATATTGTTGTGATATTGCGGTTGTGAGCCTAGGGATGAAATTAATGCCTTAAAATACCGATTCATGGCTATTAATAGAATCCCGAAGATGGACTGTTGGGTTAATTGTGATTCTTGTTATTAGTCATTTCGATGTAAAATGTATCTTTTGGGCCTTAAAGCGATATCGATACCGAAAATCGGGTTTAAGGCCCTATAATAGTGAAATATGCGATTGTGGGCGTTTGGGGTTATTTTGATGGCTCACATGCCCATGAATAGCTCCAACATTATTTTGATGTTTGGTTTTTCCTTTCGACACGAGAAAATGATTTTGGGAATGAAAAGACGAAGATTTTCATAAAATCAAGCAAACTAGGATATTAGAATCACGAGGTTTAAAATTAAGAGTTTTAGTGAACGTCGATTCCTGTTTGACGAAAAGGTTACAAGCGGTTTTGAAATATCATAAAAAATGGTTTCGTAAAAATAGATAAACGTTTTCATTAAACTTTGGTGCATAGGGTTAAAGAGCTCCTAGAAGTTGCCTTCATTTTATTTGACTTTACTGTTAAAAGACAATGTATAGTCTCGATTCCTATTTGACGAAAGTTTAAAAACTCTTGTTTTCTAAAAACGACACCTAATAAAAAATCTCGTCGTTTTCAAAGCTAAAATCAATTATAAAAAAAAACAAAGCCTTGTCATTTGGGTCAAAAGACGTTTCAAAACACTTTCTAAATAAAGCACATTTTCTACAGAAAAAATAAAGCGGGTTTCCTTATCATAACAATCATTTACGCACACGCGCGCACGCACGCACACGCGCGCACAAACACACATTTTAGGATTTAAAGGAAAGGAAAGCATTAAGATAGCGGTAACCGTGTTTCACGGAAGTCGGGGGGTGCCTAACTGTGACGCCCCCAAATCTAGGCCCACACAGCCCAAACTTGAGTCGTCAAAAGACTGCAACAAAATTATTACAACAAAGCACAACGTACAACAATACAGTGTATAATAATACACAACTAAGTCTTCACTATTATTGCCACACTATTTTACAACACGTGAAGACTAGGATAGCTATTCCTCGGACTCTCACTCCATCCCCCGGCTAGACCCCGTTACGTTTTCATCTCCTGTTGAAAAACAATGGAACAAAAGAAAGGGTGAGCTCAAATAGCCCAGTAAGAAATATCATGACTAAGATAATGACGAATAAATTATCATTAGCCTTTAACAGTTGAGTTCTTGATAGAATACAATAGACTACAAGGTTTATATCAAAAACTGTAGTTAAATTCTTAAACAATGTTCAGATCAATAATAGCAGCGGAATGAACAATCTATTAGAAGAATAATGCAGACTATAATGTCCACTCGCTTCTCTTTTTAGTAAAAATATCATCAACTTTTATCATCTGAAATACCATTAGTCAAGATAATACAACTTCACAGTTCCTGGTCATAATCATGCAGATCAACAGTTCGTCTTTGCACTACGGGCCAAAGACATTCAATATAACACCAACGGTCATGATTATACCAGATTCAGCCTTTGGTCATAATCATACCAACCAACAGTTCATCTTTGCACTACGGGCCAAAGAGAACATTCACCACGTGTCATAAAAGACACCGAACAGATGTATCGCCTTTAACCTAGTATATCGCCTTTAACCTATCATCTGTTCAACAATTATATCACATCTGTGCCCCCGGCCACAGATATTCACAACAGCTTGATTCTTGATGATTAATACAAATAACAGTGATACAAATGATGAACAGAAGAACAGGATAAACAATAAGTATCGGAAGTTTACTTTGTGCAGATTCAAATAATGTCCAAATTGCCAACATGATGTGGAGTGAAATTTAAAAATGATATTCAAGATCCACAGTTCAGAATAACGATTACAGTTCAATAGAAATGTTCAGAAAATAGGAAGGTTCAGTTGAACTAATGAAATTCAACTATTATGGAACATATAATATTTTCAGGAATTATAGAAGCAATAGTTCCATAATAAGTTTCGATTTAGGTGTATGGAAGAAAATAATATCCCTTACCGTAGCAGGTTTGATTAACAAAAGGTGAAGGGAATTAATATCCCTTACCATAGTAAGTTTGAATAATGGAAGATGAAAAAGATGATATCCCTTATGAGTATAAAGGAAAATGATATCACTTACGAATATGGAATAAAAGTGTCATGTGATAATTCGTGTAGACAAATTATTTCCACACGAGACAAATAACAAGGGTTATTCACCAACAGGCGATAATCCGCACCGTAAGGTTATTCCCATCAATTTGAATACGAATAGTTATTCACCAAACAGGCGTAATCCGCACCGTAAGGTTATTCCCACAATTTAATAGAATTTGAACACGAAGAGTTATTCACCAAACAGGCGTAATCCGCACCGTAAGGTTATTCCCACAATATAATAGAATTTGAACACGAAGAGTTATTCACCAAACAGGCGTAATCCGCACCGTAAGGTTATTCCCACAATTTAATACATGGAAGTAAATGGCACAAGAAAGAAACGATATTATTTTCGAGAATCAAAGAATGATAATCCCTTCAAGTAAGAAAGAAAATAATATCCATTTATGATGATGAAAAGAATGATACCCCTTACCGTAGTAAGTTAGAATATGAAAGAAGATAATATTCCTCACCGTAGTAAATTTAAGAGTGTGAAAAGAATGATATTCCTTACCTTAACACGTGACTGGATATTGTTTTAAATGAGGTTGATCAACCTATATATTTATAATATAAATTAGTAATTACCACATATAAATTTCAAAGTGTATAATAACTCGTATATTATGAACTATCAAAATTATATATATTTAACATAATTTTTGTAGTATAATATAACAACTTTCAAATAGTTTTTAAAATAATATTTCAAAATAAATCTTCTAAAGAAAGCTTTTAAAAATGAATCTTCTAATAGAAGAGTCTTCTAGAGGAAGTTTTGTGAATACCGCGAAATATATGAATTTATGAAATTACTACTCTTTAATAAAAGACTTACTTGAAAAATTTCTGCACTCCTTTTGGCTTTCAAACTCTCAAAATAACCTTACTATTCTCAGAGAAAACTCATAAAATTCTTATAGAAAAATTTTATGTTTTAGGTGTGATTTTTCTATTCAGCTGAACAAGCTATTTATAGGGGAAAATGGGGTACTATGCGTGGTAGGTGGGCACTGTGCATTTGGTAGGTGAGAGAGGCTGCGCAAACGTTTTTTTTTAAAAAATTTCAATACTTGCACAGTAACTTTGCACAGTAACTTTAAAATTTTCAAAAAGTGAACAGTAATGAACAGTAACTTTTGTCAGCCGATGAATAGTGATTTCCGGGAGTGAACAGTGACTCCGGAGTAACTTTTCCGATGTGAACAGTAACTTCCGTCAGTGAATAGTAACTTTTGAAAAATAATAATATTTATTTTATTTTATTTTATTTTATTTATTCTACCTGTGGATCCAACATATAAAATAATGCTACAACAATAATAACAATAATGTAATAAACATGTTACAGATTATTATTAATTTAAATAATATAAATTACAGTATATTTGCAACTGTGACAATTATTAGGTTCAATAATTTTAAACTACAGTGCACCAACAATTATTGACTCGATGATATGAAATACAGTGTAATGACAATTATTGAATCAATAATGCAAAATACTGTGTAGCAACAATAATTGAATTGATAATATAAAATATTATGCAGTGACAATTATTGATGAAATGATGCGTAACAGTTACGGTGTCAATAATATGAGACACTGTGCAATATCGTGTGCTACTGTAGAATACCGTGTGCCACAATAAAATACCATAAATTACCGTATGCTACTATTCTTTTATCACCGGTATTTTAACAGTTAACACCGTTGACTATTTTTATTTAAAAAGGTTACTTCTGTCGTTTTCTATATCCGACAATTATTCCGTTGTGGGCTCCACCAATAATTAGTTATTTCGGCGCCGTCGTACGGCCCGAATATTCCCCGACAAAACGAATATTCCCCGACAAAAAGAATATTGTCCGACAAAATAAAATTTGCACATAACATCCTTCACTTTCAATTTTGTCAATTTAACCATTTACTGTTTCAGGAAAAATATATATGAAGAAAAATTAAATTTTGTATTTCATAAATTCGGGGTCTTACACTAACACCTTCCCCTCGCTTAAGCAAGCCCCCAAACTCTATGAATCTCGGTTTGCGGACCAATTAATTTGGAGTCACATATGAGCCATTACGATTACGAAAACAAAATTAGGATGAGTTGGTACATCTATTTCAAATATACCAACTGACAGCTCTGATCAATTGGCTCATCATATAATCAATCTCTTAAACCCCGTCGACATTCAAGCCGACCCTTTTTAAAAAATCACATCTTCATCCAAAGGCTAAAATTGGAAAGGAAAATTATAAAAAACGAAACGACTTTTCCCGGCGTCGACAACTGATATGAAAAGTCCATATATTCTGATCCTTTGTTATAGAGCATAACGAGGTGATATGACTCTTCCAATTAGTGAGCAGATTAAATGCAATAATTTTCGCAAGTTCATTACATCCTTTAATTGCTTCTAAAAACAGATTTGGAACGACTATAGTAGAGCTTTCACCTTCATCCTTTTTTGATAGAACACGAATAAATTTTGCCTTAGGCAAATGATTCAACTCTGAGTTTGTAGGAGGATTATTCGTCGCTTCCTGGTTCTTAGCAACATTTGCTTCGGGTATTCCATAGTTAACTTCCTGATTTCCAGATGCCATACTTAACTGTGGTCACAAAATAAATGTTAGTTAAACAAATTGACTCATCACTTCCTGTCCCTATATTCAAATCGACTCATTAGATAACAAAATCTAATTTAGGTAGGACACACTATTGACAGATTCTATTCGTCTCTCCCCTCCTAATTCTAACCCCAGATCTCCATTAAAGACCATATCCCTAAGCTCTGATGCCAACTGTGACACCCCAAAATCTGGGTCCACACAGCCCAAACTTGAGTTGTCAAAATACACAACAACTATTACAATATCACGTACAACGTACCACAATACGGTATTCAAATAATACACAACTAAGTCTTGATTATTATTGTTACACTATTTTATAACTTATGAAGACTAATATAGCTACAACTCGGACCTTCACTCTATCCCCCGACTAGACCCTACTACGCTCTCATCTTCTGTTAAAAAATAATGGAACAAAAGGAAAGGGTGAGCTCAAATAGTCCAGTAAAGAATATCATGACTAAGATAATGACAAATACATTATCGTTAACCTTCAACAGTTGAGTTTTTGATAGAATAATTTAAACAACAAGTTTTAATTCAACAACTGCAGTTAAATTCTTAAACAAAGTTCAGATCAATAACTGCAGCAGAATATCAACCATTAGAAAATTCATATGGACCATGATGTCCACTCGTTTCTCTTTTTAAGAAAACCTCATCAACTTTTATCATCTGAAACACCACAGACCATGATAATACAAATTCACAGTTTCTGGTCATAATCATGCAAGTCAACAGTTCATCTTTGCACTATGGGCCAAAGATATTCAATATAGCACCAACAGTCATGATTATACCAGTCTACAGCCTTTGGTCATAATCATATCAAACAACAGTTTATCTTTATCCCAGGCCAATGAGAACATTTATCACATATTTTAAAAGACACATCATCAAATATATCGTATTTAACCTATTAACATTTTTATCAATCTGTGTCTCAGGCCACAGATATCAACAACAATTTGATTTTTGATTATTAGAATAATAACATAGATATTAATAATGAACAGAAGAAACAAGATAAACAATAAATATCGAAAGTTTACAATTTTTACTTTGTACAGATTCAAATAATGTTCAAATTGTCAACGTGATGTGGAGTGAAATTCAAAAAAAATGATATTCAAGATCCACAGTTCAGAATAACGGTTACAGTTCAATAGAAAAGTTCACATAAATAGAAAGGAGCAATTGAAATGATATTAAATGAAGCACAAACTGTTAAGAAAATTATAATCATTTCAGAAGTTTTACCGGACAATACTTACCATAGTAAGTTTAAGAGTATAAAAGAAATGATATCCCTTACCGCAGTAAGTTTGAATAATAGAAGATGAAAAAGATGGTATCCCTTAGAAGTAAGAAATAAAATAATATCCATTTATGATGATGAAAAGAATGATACCACTTACCTTCACACGTGACTGAATATTGATAAAAATGAGGTTGATCACCTATATATTTATAATATAATTAGTAATTACCACATATAAATTTCAAGGTGTATGATAACTCATATATTATGAACTATCAAAATTATTTATATAATATAAAATTTTGTAGTGTAAAATAATAACTTCAAAAATAATTTTTAAAATAATATTTCAAAATAAATCTTTCAAAGAAAGCTTTTTTAAAAATAAATTTTCTCAAAGAAGAGTCTTATAAAGGAAGATTTGTGAATACAGTGTGAAATAGATATTTGTGCAATTACTACTTTTTAATAAAATACTTACTTGAAAAATTTCTGCAATCCTTTTGGTTTTCAAACACTCAAGATAACCTTACTATTCTCAGAGAAAACTCACAAAATACTTGTAGAAAAACTTTATGTTTTAGGTGTGATTTTTCTATTAAGCTGAGCAAGTTATTTATAGAAGAAAAGAAGTCACTATGCGTGTGGTAGGTGGCTGGCGTGCTGCAGGCCAGTCTGAGAATTCAAGGCAGCAGCCTTCACTAAACTTCTCCAGCAACTCATTTTACATGCTCATTTCTCATGTGACCCCCACAGAGGGCCCACATGTTTACTATTCAAAATAATAAATTATTTTTTTTTATTTTTCTTCCTGTGGGTCCTACATATATAATAAAATAATGTTACAACAATAATTCAACAAACAATAATGTAAGAAATATGTTACAGATTATTATTAATTTAATAATATAAATTAGTGTATATTTGCTATTGTGACAATTATTAAGTTCAATAATTTTAAAATACAGTGCAATAACAATTATTGATTCAATGATATAAAATACAGTGTAATGACAATTATTGAATCAATAATGCAAAATACTATGTAACAACAATTATTGATGAATATTATGCAATGACCACGTTAATCAATAATATGAGACACTGTGCAATACTGTGTGCTACAGTAAAATACCATGAAACACCGTATGATACTATTATTTTATCATCGGGTATTCTATTAGTTAAAAGTGATAACACCGTTGACTATTTTTATTTAAAAAGGTTACTTCTGTCGTTTTCTATATCCGACAAATATTCCGTTGTGGGGTCCACCAATGATTAATTATTTCGGCGCTGTCGTATGACCCAAGAAAAATTAATTTTGTATTTCATAAAATTTTGGGTCTTACAATACCGATAATAATAATAATAATAATAATAATAATAATAATAATAATAATAGTAATAGTAATAGTTGTGACGACCCCAAATCCGGGTTTTTAACCTCGGGTTTGGTTCTCACTCTACAATACTTAACAACAATGAAATACATAAATTGTATTCAAACTTCGCGAAATAATACAAAAGGTTCCTTAACAAAAGGCTACACTTTTCAAGGTCTATTAACCTTAATCTTAATCATTACATATCTTAAGGAAAATACAAAAGATTTACAAAGTAATTACATAACAGTAATTTAAACTAGCATGCATATACTAAACTACGCATTCACTTTTCCTTTGCCTTTGTCAGACTTAGAGCAGTCGGGCTTAGCTGAAATATAGTCATGATATAGCAAGAATGAGCAACTAAATGGCTCAGCAAGTTTAGAAATAACAACATAAGATATATCATGATGAAGAGAAATAACTTTAAGGTTTTCAACAATAATAATTGTGAAAGATATCAAGAATCAATGTTCAATATAAGAATGGATTGACTCTTTACTGCTGAGTGGTCTTTAATGACCGTGAACTGCTACTAAGGTAGAACAGACATACAATGTTTGACACATTGTTAAAAATAACGGGACACTTGAAGGGATCAGTTGTAATATCCCAAATATTTTAAAAATGATCTGTCAAGATATGATAAAGGTTGTTAATTTAGAAGCCTAAAAACGATTGCTCAACAATACATTGAGCTATATTAAAGATTAAAAACGACTCGAAACTACGATTCGTTTACGATTAGAGGTTAAACTTTTAACCTAAACTATGTGTTATGTGATTTATAAAGCTTGTATTAACCTTTAAATGTGTTATGTAGTTTATCTATGTGTAGGAATTCGTGTTTCGGTTCAAGTAATTAACCTTAACACTTATTAAAATCGAAAAGTTATTTAAAGGTTAAAACCTAAAAACCTAACTCTAGGGTTTAGAAAACCTAAACTAGGGTTTGGTTAAACTTAGAAAAGGTTAAAACCTAAACCCTAAACCTAGAAACCCTAAGGGTTATAACCTAACCCTAATCACTATTCACATATACGCGTATAATACGAAAATTATACGGGTAGAATACGAAAATAATACGAGAATAATACGAAAATTATACGGTATAAATACGAAAAAGTCAAACGTGAATAGTAAAAGTCAAGTATACAAGTTAGTAGAGAATTAACTAATGTTGAGTTAGTTGTTAACTCTAGTTAGTAGATAAAGTTAAAGCCTAAGCCAAGCCAAAGTCAAGCCAAAACTTGGAGCCAAAGAATAAACCAAACTTGAAGCCAAAGTTGGAGCCAAGCCAAACTTGGAGCCAAAGTATAAGCCAAACTTGGAGCCAAAGTTAAAGCCAAGCCAAACTTGGAGCCAAAACTTAATTGTCATTTTTACCATTTTACCCTAACTTGGAAAATCCTATAAATAGGAGTCTTCACTCTTCATAATCCTTACCAATTCACCAAGTAAATTAGAGCAACAAAGCTAGAGAGATATATTGATAGATTAATCTTGTTGATGAGTATTGAAGCCTTGCACAAATTGTTGTCAAAGCTTGCACTCCAAGAGGTAATCTCTAGTTGTTATTATGTAATTTTTCAATTCGTAGAGTATATGTGAATAGCTATAATGCTCGATTTATTTTATGTCTAGAGTAGTGAAATCAAAATTATAAGTAGTTATACTGTCCATTTCATTTCAAGTATTTAGTTAAAAAGCTCAAAACACAAGCCGTTACGATGTTCGATTTTTCTTATCGTTCTTCGTGTTCTTCGTGTTCTTGAGTGAAAGTCATAAATTTCCTTATAAGTAGGTTTATGATTTTGTAATTTAGTGTTATGAGATGATGAAACATGATGGCCTTTCTAAGTAATGCTTGTGGCATCAAGTTTTAGTAGTCGAAACGAAGAACGATGAAACTTTGTTCTTCGTGTTCTTCGTGTTCTTGAGAAAAAGTCATAAATTTCCATATAAGTAGGTTTATGATTTTGTTATTTTTATGTTATGAAGTGATACGGAGTGTTAGAACATGTTATCTTAGCAAATTAATGCTTGAGGTATCATGTTTTACCAATCGGATCAAAGAAAGTTAAGTCTAATATAGTCGCAGAATATTTTTACGAATTTCCGAAAATTTAAAGTCTGAATATGCCTTAGAAACCTAAATAAAAGTTGTAGCTAATGAAATTCTAAGCAATTTAGACTCAAGAATCACTCAAAAATGTTTTCGTATGACAAAGTTATGGCCGTTACTATAAAAGAGGTCAGAAATATGAATCAGTTTTAGAGTAGTCACCTTTAGGCCGAAATCTGTACAAATCTGTCAGGAATCTCGAACTTGTTTCTGAATGAAAGTTGTAGAGATGGAAGTTACGAACGCGTGGAATTTTGAACGACTAAAAAATGTTTTAAAACGAAGAAGTTATGGCCGTTTAACTGAGCCGGGGTCTGGCAGTCCAACAATCTGCCCAAATCCGAAATTTTGGCTTAAAAATGAGTTTTTGAGTTAGCCAATTTTCCAAATAATTCCACCTATTGAAAGAGTTTAAATAAGTTAATATAAGACTTATGAAGTTATATAATACGATGAATCTAACCGCTTATGCACTAAATGACTGTGTAGGGTTTAACGCTCCGCCGGAAAACCCTAGTTTCAATTTGAGGCAAGTTCTAAACTTTTATGTGTTATTAGTATGTTCTAAGATTGTTCATGTTATTATGTGATAGTTTATATGTGAAAGTACATGAATGAAGATCTTATGTGATTAAATGATTAAGTGTTAGTTATTGATTAACTGTTAAATGTTAATTGATATTTGATGATGCATATGAGTATGTATAAAATATGTTTATTGTTAAAGCATAAATTAATATGATTATTAACTGAGATGTATGTTCAGTCAAAGCATGTTAAAGTTTATATGAAAGCATAAACTGTGTATGTGATAATATGTTAGACTTGCTGAGCCGTCGTGCTCATTCTTGCGAATAAAACCTTATTTGCAGATTAAAGATGAACGTTAAGAAGATCTTGAACGTAAAGATGAAGCGTAGATTAGGTTTTCATGTTTATTACTTGTATTTGTATAAGTCATAATGACTGTTGTAATACGAACAAACAAACATGTAACCGAATATTGAATGAATGATATAAATTATTATCATCAGAATGTTGTTATGTCTTTAAATTTGATATAATGTAGAATTGTTAAAATTAAAACAATGTTGATAATGATCTATTTATCTGGATGAGGATCGGTAAATAACTTGTGAGTGCTGTACATCTGAGACAGAACTAAGCGATGTTGACTGGTCAAATCCATCGTTAAGGTTCCTCGGACCCAGGTATAACTCGTTATTACTATTCTGAATACCATATAAATAGGATTATTGATATGAAGAGATATCTTTGTATATTGATACTTGTAGTACGAATGAGACCGTTACAAGTGGACGTATATAGAATATTTAAATCCTAAGGTTAAAATTAAACTGTTATATATGGTTTTATCCATTTATACGGATGAAATACAAGTTGATACTTGTATACTTATGAGACTGAGATTAAGTTAAGATCCAGGGACAAAGTTAAGAGAAATTTTTAATGTATAGTCTAAAATAAGACTAATTCAACCAATATGATTATGGGATCATTGGTTAAGTCGATAGAGGTACGAAGTTAATGCACAAGGTCCGCCGCGTGGAAAGCGCGGGGATTTTGGGGGCGTTACAGTTGGTATCAGAGCTATATAAAAAGAACCCCGAGCCTCTCGCTGGTGACCGCCCATAGAAGGGAGGCACCGAAGCCAGACTCTCCGTAGGGGACGCTGTGACGCCCCCAAATCTAGGCCTGCACAGCCCAAACTTGAGTCGTCAAAAGACTACAACAAAATTATTACAACAAAGCACAACGTACAACAATACAGTGTATAATAATACACAATTAAGTCTTCACTATTATTACCACACTATTTTACAACACGTGAAGACTATAATATATATCCCTCGGACTCCCACTCCATTCCCCGGCTAGACCCAGCTACGTTCTCATATCCTGTTGAAAACAATGGAACAAAAGAAAGGGTGAGCTCAAATAGCCCAGTAAGAAATATCATGACTAAGATAATGACGAATAAATTATCATTAGCCTTCAACAGTTGAGTTCCTGATAGAATACAACAGACTACAAGGTTTATATCAGAAACTGCAGTTAAATTTTTAAACAACGTTCAGATCAAAAATAGCGGCGGAATGAGCAATCTATTAGAAGAATAATGCAGACTATAATGTCCACTCGCTTCTCTTTTTAGTAAAAACATCATCAACTTTTATCACCTGAAATACCATTAGTCATGATAATATAAATTCACAGTTCCTGGTCATAATCATGCAAATCAACAGTTCATCTATGCACTACGGGCCAAAGAGAACTTTCAATATATGCCATAAAAGATACCGAACAGATGTATCGCCTTTAACCTATTATATCGCCTTTAACCTAACATCTGTTTAACAAATATATCGCATCTGTGCCCCCGGCCACAGATAGTACCAGCGGTCATGATTATACCAGATTCAGCCTTTGGTCATAATCATACCAAACAACAGTTCATCTATGCACTACGGGCCAAAGAGAACTTTCACCACGTGCCATAAAAGACACCGAACAGATGTATCGCCTTTAACCTAGTATATCGCCTTTAACCTATCATCTGTTCAACAAATATATCACATCTGTGCCCCCGGCCACAGATATTCACAACAACTTGATTCTTGATGATTAATACAAATAACAGTGATACAAAGGATGAACAGAAAAACAGGATAAACATTAATTATCAGAAGTTTACTTTGTGCAGATTCAAATAATGACCAAATTGCCAACATGATGTGGACTAAAATTCAAAAGATCCACAGTTTAGAATAACGGTTAAGGTTCAATAGAAAGATTTAGAAAAATAGGAAGGTTCAGTTGAAATGATATTAGATGAAGCGCAAACTATTAAAGAATATATATTCATTTCAGGAAACTTTATCAACAAGAGACAAGTAAGAAATGAATACGAAGAGTAATTCACCAAACAGGCGATAATCCGCACCGTAAGGTTATTCCCATCAATTTGAATACGAAGAGTTATTCACCAAACAGGCGATAATCCGCACCGTAAGGTTATTCTCAAAGATTAATAAGGAATGAATACAAAAGGTTATTCACCAACAGGCGGTAAACCGCGCCGTAAGGTTATTCCCACAATTTAATACATGGAAGTAAATGGCACAAGAAAGAAACGATATTATTTTCGAGAATCAAAGAATGATAATCCCTTCAAGTAAGAAAGAAAATAATATCCATTTATGATGATGCAAAGAATGATACCCTTACCGTAGTAAGTTAGAATATGAAAGAAGATAATATTCCTTACCACAGTAAATTTAAGAGTGTGAAAAGAATAATATTCCTTACCGTAGTAAGTTTAAGAGTATGAAAGAAAATGAAATTCCTTACCGTAGTAAGTTCAAGAGTGTAAAAAAAATGACATTTCTTACCTTAACACGTGACTGGATATTGATTTAAATGAGATTGATCAACCTATATATTTATAATAAAATTAGTAATTACAACATGTAAACTTCAAAGTGTATGATAACTCATATATTATGAACTATCAAAATTATATATATTTAACATAATTTTTGTAGTATAAAATACCAACTTTAAAATAGTTTTAAAAATAATATTCCAAAATAAATCTTCTAAAGAAAGCTTTTAAAAATGAATCTTCTCAAAGAAGAGTCTTCTAAAGGAAGATTTGTGAATACCGTGAAAAATAGGAATTTATGAAATTACTACTTTTTAATAAAAGACTTACTTGAAAAATTTCTGCACTCCTTTTGGCTTTCAAACTCTCAAAATAACCTTACTATTCTCAGAGAAAACTCATAAAATTCTTATAGAAAAATTCTATGTTTTAGGTGTGATTTTTCTATTCAGCTAAACAAGCTATTTATAGGAGAAAAGAAGTTACTATGCGTGGTAGGTGGCTGAAATTTTTTTCAGCCGAGGCTGCGCAAACGTTTTTAAAATTTTTCAATACTTGCACAGTAACTTTGCACAGTAACTTTAAAATTTTCAAAAAGTGAACAGTAATGAACAGTAACTTCTGTCGGCAGATGAACAGTGACTTTCCCGAGATGAACAGTAACTTCCGTCAGTGAATAGTAACTTTTTCGGGAATGAATAGTAAATTCCGGGAGTGAATAGTAACTTTTGAAAAATAAAATTTGTTATTTTTCCTATCGGTCCAACATATAAAATAAAATAATGCTACAACAATAATTCAACAATAATGTAATAAACACGTTACAGATTATTATAAATTACAGTATATTTGCAACTGTGACAATTATTAGGTTCAATAATTTTAAAAACAGTGCAGCAACAATTATTGACTCGATGATATGAAATACAGTGTAATGACAATTATTGAATCAATAATGCAAAATACTGTGTAGCAACAATAATTGAATTGATAATATAAAATATTATGCAGTGACAATTATTGATGAAATGATGCGTAACAGTTACGGTGTTAATAATATGAGACACAGTGCAATACCGTGTGCTACTGTAGAGTACCGCATACTACAGTAAAATACCATAAATTACCGTATGCTACTATTCTTTTATCACCGATATTTTAACAGTTAACACCGTTGACTATTTTTATTTAAAAAGGTTACTTCTGTCGTTTTCTATATCCGACAGATATTCCGTTGTGGGGTCCACCAATAATTAGTTATTTCGGCGCCGTCGTACGGCCCGAATATTCCCCGACAAAACGAATATTGTCAGACAAAATAAAATTTACACATAACATCATTAACTTTCAATTTCGTTAATTTAACCACTTACTATTTCAGGAAAAATATATATGAAGAAAAATTAATTTTTATATTTCATAAAATTCGGGGTCTTACAACCTCCCCTCCTTATGAAATTTCGTCCCCGAAATTGACGTACCGGGCATTTCGAAGAGGTAAGGATACATAACTGTGGTCACAAAATAATTGTTAGTTCAAACAAACTGACTCATCACTTCATGTCCCTATATTCAAATCAACTTATTAGATAATAAAATCTAATTTAGGTAGGACACACTAGTGACTGATTCTATTCGTCTCTCCCCTCCTAGTTCTAACCCCAGATCTCCATTAAAGACCATATCCCTAAGCTCTGATGCCAACTGTGACTCTCATCCCACCATAGGGACAGCACCTCACAATGGTACCTATCAGTTTGCCACCTGTACTATAGGCGTCCCCTACGGAGAGTCTGGCTTCGGTGCATCCCCTTTTCCCTAGGAAGTCACCAGCGAGAGGCTCGGGGCTCTTCGTTATATGGCTCTGATACCAACTGTGACGCCCCCAAATCTAGGCCTGCACAGCCCAAACTTGAGTCGTCAAAAGACTACAACAAAATTATTACAACAAAGCACAACGTACAACAATACAGTGTATAATAATACACAATTAAGTCTTCACTATTATTACCACACTATTTTACAACACGTGAAGACTATAATATATATCCCTCGGACTCCCACTCCATTCCCCGGCTAGACCCAGCTACGTTCTCATATCCTGTTGAAAACAATGGAACAAAAGAAAGGGTGAGCTCAAATAGCCCAGTAAGAAATATCATGACTAAGATAATGACGAATAAATTATCATTAGCCTTCAACAGTTGAGTTCCTGATAGAATACAACAGACTACAAGGTTTATATCAGAAACTGCAGTTAAATTTTTAAACAACGTTCAGATCAAAAATAGCGGCGGAATGAGCAATCTATTAGAAGAATAATGCAGACTATAATGTCCACTCGCTTCTCTTTTTAGTAAAAACATCATCAACTTTTATCACCTGAAATACCATTAGTCATGATAATATAAATTCACAGTTCCTGGTCATAATCATGCAAATCAACAGTTCATCTATGCACTACGGGCCAAAGAGAACTTTCAATATATGCCATAAAAGATACCGAACAGATGTATCGCCTTTAACCTATTATATCGCCTTTAACCTAACATCTGTTTAACAAATATATCGCATCTGTGCCCCCGGCCACAGATAGTACCAGCGGTCATGATTATACCAGATTCAGCCTTTGGTCATAATCATACCAAACAACAGTTCATCTATGCACTACGGGCCAAAGAGAACTTTCACCACGTGCCATAAAAGACACCGAACAGATGTATCGCCTTTAACCTAGTATATCGCCTTTAACCTATCATCTGTTCAACAAATATATCACATCTGTGCCCCCGGCCACAGATATTCACAACAACTTGATTCTTGATGATTAATACAAATAACAGTGATACAAAGGATGAACAGAAAAACAGGATAAACATTAATTATCAGAAGTTTACTTTGTGCAGATTCAAATAATGACCAAATTGCCAACATGATGTGGACTAAAATTCAAGAATGATATTTAAGATCCACAGTTTAGAATAACGGTTAAGGTTCAATAGAAAGATTTAGAAAAATAGGAAGGTTCAGTTGAAATGATATTAGATGAAGCGCAAACTATTAAAGAATATATATTCATTTCAGGAAACTTTATCAACAAGAGACAAGTAAGAAATGAATACGAAGAGTAATTCACCAAACAGGCGATAATCCGCACCGTAAGGTTATTCCCATCAATTTGAATACGAAGAGTTATTCACCAAACAGGCGATAATCCGCACCGTAAGGTTATTCTCAAAGATTAATAAGGAATGAATACAAAAGGTTATTCACCAACAGGCGGTAAACCGCGCCGTAAGGTTATTCCCACAATTTAATACATGGAAGTAAATGGCACAAGAAAGAAACGATATTATTTTCGAGAATCAAAGAATGATAATCCCTTCAAGTAAGAAAGAAAATAATATCCATTTATGATGATGCAAAGAATGATACCCTTACCGTAGTAAGTTAGAATATGAAAGAAGATAATATTCCTTACCACAGTAAATTTAAGAGTGTGAAAAGAATAATATTCCTTACCGTAGTAAGTTTAAGAGTATGAAAGAAAATGAAATTCCTTACCGTAGTAAGTTCAAGAGTGTAAAAAAAATGACATTTCTTACCTTAACACGTGACTGGATATTGATTTAAATGAGATTGATCAACCTATATATTTATAATAAAATTAGTAATTACAACATGTAAACTTCAAAGTGTATGATAACTCATATATTATGAACTATCAAAATTATATATATTTAACATAATTTTTGTAGTATAAAATACCAACTTTAAAATAGTTTTAAAAATAATATTCCAAAATAAATCTTCTAAAGAAAGCTTTTAAAAATGAATCTTCTCAAAGAAGAGTCTTCTAAAGGAAGATTTGTGAATACCGTGAAAAATAGGAATTTATGAAATTACTACTTTTTAATAAAAGACTTACTTGAAAAATTTCTGCACTCCTTTTGGCTTTCAAACTCTCAAAATAACCTTACTATTCTCAGAGAAAACTCATAAAATTCTTATAGAAAAATTCTATGTTTTAGGTGTGATTTTTCTATTCAGCTAAACAAGCTATTTATAGGAGAAAAGAAGTTACTATGCGTGGTAGGTGGCTGAAATTTTTTTCAGCCGAGGCTGCGCAAACGTTTTTAAAATTTTTCAATACTTGCACAGTAACTTTGCACAGTAACTTTAAAATTTTCAAAAAGTGAACAGTAATGAACAGTAACTTCTGTCGGCAGATGAACAGTGACTTTCCCGAGATGAACAGTAACTTCCGTCAGTGAATAGTAACTTTTTCGGGAATGAATAGTAAATTCCGGGAGTGAATAGTAACTTTTGAAAAATAAAATTTGCTATTTTTCCTGTCGGTCCAACATATAAAATAAAATAATGCTACAACAATAATTCAACAATAATGTAATAAACACGTTACAGATTATTATAAATTACAGTATATTTGCAACTGTGACAATTATTAGGTTCAATAATTTTAAAAACAGTGCAGCAACAATTATTGACTCGATGATATGAAATACAGTGTAATGACAATTATTGAATCAATAATGCAAAATACTGTGTAGCAACAATAATTGAATTGATAATATAAAATATTATGCAGTGACAATTATTGATGAAATGATGCGTAACAGTTACGGTGTTAATAATATGAGACACAGTGCAATACCGTGTGCTACTGTAGAGTACCGCATACTACAGTAAAATACCATAAATTACCGTATGCTACTATTCTTTTATCACCGATATTTTAACAGTTAACACCGTTGACTATTTTTATTTAAAAAGGTTACTTCTGTCGTTTTCTATATCCGACAGATATTCCGTTGTGGGGTCCACCAATAATTAGTTATTTCGGCGCCGTCGTACGGCCCGAATATTCCCCGACAAAACGAATATTCCCCGACAAAACGAATATTGTCAGACAAAATAAAATTTACACATAACATCCTTAACTTTCAATTTCGTTAATTTAACCACTTACTATTTCAGGAAAAATATATATGAAGAAAAATTAATTTTTATATTTCATAAAATTCGGGGTCTTACAGACGCCGCATGCGGTGGCAAACTGATAGGTACCATTGTAAGGTGCTATTGAATGCGTTACAGTTGGTATCAGGGCAGTGGATTATAGTTTCGAGGTAACAAGTACCTTGGAGTATAATCTGATGGATTAAAAAAAAAAAGAAATGGACTTGTGAAGAGTCCGTATATAATTAAAAGATACGCATAAATCTTATTAAATCTTAATACATAAAAATTATTATGTGAATGTAATATATTGAATAAAGATAAACTCTTTACGAGAATATTTGAAGTTAAATAGACTCATAAAGAGTTCTCAAAGCAAGCAATAAGATAAAATAATCTTATTGGTTTTTGTGTGAAACTGTTTCATAAAAATGAAATGGTATGTTTGGTATGTTGTGTAATTATACCTAAGATAAGAGATGAGTAAACTCATAGAGATACGTTAATGAGAAATTCATTTGGAGATACTTTATTTGGAGATTGTAAGAATTAAGCTTATAATGAGTTGTAAATGATACATGAATGAATTCAGGGAATTCATAAGATAGTTATAGAGAACAATTAGAGATTGCAATTGAAAACTCATATTAGTAAAACTGAGTAGAACGACTCTCTTGTATGGGAAAGAGTTTAATATGCTTCAGAGAACCGATCTAACTACACTGTTGGTATGAATGATTCATGGTCAGTGTTCTCAAAGCGGGTTACACACTGAATGATATCATTTGAGGATAGTGTTGATGAGACGGGGAACTGATTCATTAGTTCTTGGGTGGAGGAATAACTCAGTTTGCTATATTGATAAGTAAATTAAAATCTTGTCTCAACTCTTCTTTGTATATATTCTGAGAAGTTAATTCTTCACTCATATGTATATTGATTAGTTATTAGTTGTTACGTCAAAACTAATGGTTTTAAAAGATATTTGTATGTTAGTTACTGAGTGAACGAACCCTTGTATGGGCGGGGGCTATGATATGTCAGTCGAACCGACTATGAGATACGGCTACGAATGTCATTTCAGTAAGAATATTGGAACAGACTGATATGAACTGAGACATTTTCAATCCCGTGTTGATAAGAAGGGGAACTGATATATTTGTTCTTGTGGTTAAAACAACCAACCAGTTTACTATATTACTATATATTTGCAAAACTTGTGTTATGGTTAGAGAATAATGGAAAAGATAGAGGATTGAGGGTATTTCAAAAATCTTCTAGCTATGCTAGATCTTTATTGTTATATTCGCACTTGAGTGCCTTTGAAAAGAATTGTTCACTAGTTGAACTGAAAATTTTGTTAACTACATCTATGCTAATTTTTCAAGCTAGATAGAGTTAAATTTAATGAATTTTATCATGAACACATTGTCAAATGTTGTGGTTATGATCGAATATCATCAATGCACAGTTATAGGGATGTGGGTGTGATAAAAATCATAAAATTGATTTTCAAAAATGGAAAATTTTTGGCTATGTTATTCTTATGTCTATGCTAATTGTTTTGGCTAGGCGGATTTAATGTGAAGGATAAAAATGATTTATTCATCAACACCCCATTTAACCTGGTGTGAAGATGATACATGATGAGTTATCAACGCACATTGCATGGTGCGGTATACAGTCATAAAATTGCTTTTCAAAAGTTTGAATGGTTTAAATATGAGTCAATGCCAATTGTTTTGGCTAGACATTTCTGGTTATGATAAGTAAACGGACATATGATTCCGGTTGATGCAACAAACCGCGTCTTTAAGAGATAATATGGTACGACAGGCTGATCACCTAATGTACTGTCATGAGTGTTCTCAATCTTATTTGATTGCTACACAAGAATAGTGTTTGTCAATCCAAGTGATTGTTAAACTTGTGGGTCATCTAGCATCCATAGTATTTAAAAAAAGGTCAAGGTCTTGATTGACAGCAGTATAAGTTCGAAGAATCCTAAATAAAGGAAGAGTGAGACTGAACGTCAAGTTTGATAAAAGGAAATGTGTAGAGATAAGTGAACATTGTTCAGACCTAATCAAAGTATTGGAAGTTTAATGTGAGTAAAAGATGAATTTAGAAAATTCATATTGAAGAGTAAATTGGAGATGATTATATTATAATTTTGAGGACGAAATTCTGATAAGAAGGAGAGAATGTAATATCCTGAATATTTATAGCACTTATAAATATGATATTAAATGACTAAAGTAATTGTAAAGTTAATTTCGAGGACGAAATTCTGATAAGAAGGAGAGAATGTAATATCTTGAATATTTATAGCACTTATAAATATGATATTAAATGAGTAAAGTGAATTGTAAGTTAATTTCGAGGACGAAATTCTTGTAAGTTGGGTTGAATGTAATATCCCAAATATTTTAAAAATGATCTGTCAAGATATGATAAAGGTTGTTAATTTAGAAGCCTAAAAACGATTGCTCAACAATACATTGAGCTATATTAAAAATTAAAAACGACTCGAAACTACGATTCGTTTACGATTAGAGGTTAAACTTTTAACCTAAACTATGTGTTATGTGATTTATAAAGCTTGTATTAACCTTTAAATGTGTTATGTAGTTTATCTATGTGTAGGAATTCGTGTTTCGGTTCAAGTAATTAACCTTAACACTTATTAAAATCGAAAAGTTATTTAAAGGTTAAAACCTAAAAACCTAACTCTAGGGTTTAGAAAACCTAAACTAGGGTTTGGTTAAACTTAGAAAAGGTTAAAACCTAAACCCTAAACCTAGAAACCCTAAGGGTTATAACCTAACCCTAATCACTATTCACATATACGCGTATAATACGAAAATTATACGGGTAGAATACGAAAATAATACGAGAATAATACGAAAATTATACGGTATAAATACGAAAAAGTCAAACGTGAATAGTAAAAGTCAAGTATACAAGTTAGTAGAGAATTAACTAATGTTGAGTTAGTTGTTAACTCTAGTTAGTAGATAAAGTTAAAGCCTAAGCCAAGCCAAAGTCAAGCCAAAACTTGGAGCCAAAGAATAAACCAAACTTGAAGCCAAAGTTGGAGCCAAGCCAAACTTGAAGCCAAAGTTGGAGCCAAGCCAAACTTGGAGCCAAAGTATAAGCCAAACTTGGAGCCAAAGTTAAAGCCAAGCCAAACTTGGAGCCAAAGCTTAATTGTCATTTTTACCATTTTACCCTAACTTGGAAAATCCTATAAATAGGAGTCTTCACTCTTCATAATCCTTACCAATTCACCAAGTAAATTAGAGCAACAAAGCTAGAGAGATATATTGATAGATTAATCTTGTTGATGAGTATTGAAGCCTTGCACAAATTGTTGTCAAAGCTTGCACTCCAAGAGCTAATCTCTAGTTGTTATTATGTAATTTTTCAATTCGTAGAGTATATGTGAATAGCTATAATGCTCGATTTATTTTATGTCTAGAGTAGTGAAATCAAAATTATAAGTAGTTATACTGTCCATTTCATTTCAAGTATTTAGTTAAAAAGCTCAAAACACAAGCCGTTACGATGTTCGATTTTTCTTATCGTTCTTCGTGTTCTTCGTGTTCTTGAGTGAAAGTCATAAATTTCCTTATAAGTAGGTTTATGATTTTGTAATTTAGTGTTATGAGATGATGAAACATGATGGCCTTTCTAAGTAATGCTTGTGGCATCAAGTTTTAGTAGTCGAAACGAAGAACGATGAAACTTTGTTCTTCGTGTTCTTCGTGTTCTTGAGAAAAAGTCATAAATTTCCATATAAGTAGGTTTATGATTTTGTTATTTTTATGTTATGAAGTGATACGGAGTGTTAGAACATGTTATCTTAGCAAATTAATGCTTGAGGTATCATGTTTTACCAATCGGATCAAAGAAAGTTAAGTCTAATATAGTCGCAGAATATTTTTACGAATTTCCGAAAATTTAAAGTCTGAATCTGCCTTAGAAACCTAAATAAAAGTTGTAGCTAATGAAATTCTAAGCAATTTAGACTCAAGAATCACTCAAAAATGTTTTCGTATGACAAAGTTATGGCCGTTACTATAAAAGAGGTCAGAAATATGAATCAGTTTTAGAGTAGTCACCTTTAGGACGAAATCTGTACAAATCTGTCAGGAATCTCGAACTTGTTTCTGAATGAAAGTTGTAGAGATGGAAGTTACGAACGCGTGGAATTTTGAACGACTAAAAAATGTTTTAAAACGAAGAAGTTATGGCCGTTTAACTGAGCCGGGGTCTGGCAGTCCAACAATCTGCCCAAATCCGAAATTTTGGCTTAAAAATGAGTTTTTGAGTTAGCCAATTTTCCAAATAATTCCACCTATTGAAAGAGTTTAAATAAGTTAATATAAGACTTATGAAGTTATATAATACGATGAATCTAACCGCTTATGCACTAAATGACTGTGTAGGGTTTAACGCTCCGCCGGAAAACCCTAGTTTCAATTTGAGGCAAGTTCTAAACTTTTATGTGTTATTAGTATGTTCTAAGATTGTTCATGTTATTATGTGATAGTTTATATGTGAAAGTACATGAATGAAGATCTTATGTGATTAAATGATTAAGTGTTAGTTATTGATTAACTGTTAAATGTTAATTGATATTTGATGATGCATATGAGTATGTATAAAATATGTTTATTGTTAAAGCATAAATTAATATGATTATTAACTGAGATGTATGTTCAGTCAAAGCATGTTAAAGTTTATATGAAAGCATAAACTGTGTATGTGATAATATGTTAGACTTGCTGAGCCGTCGTGCTCATTCTTGCGAATAAAACCTTATTTGCAGATTAAAGATGAACGTTAAGAAGATCTTGAACGTAAAGATGAAGCGTAGATTAGGTTTTCATGTTTATTACTTGTATTTGTATAAGTCATAATGACTGTTGTAATACGAACAAACAAACATGTAACCGAATATTGAATGAATGATATAAATTATTATCATCAGAATGTTGTTATGTCTTTAAATTTGATATAATGTAGAATTGTTAAAATTAAAACAATGTTGATAATGATCTATTTATCTGGATGAGGATCGGTAAATAACTTGTGAGTGCTGTACATCTGAGACAGAACTAAGCGATGTTGACTGGTCAAATCCATCGTTAAGGTTCCTCGGACCCAGGTATAACTCGTTATTACTATTCTGAATACCATATAAATAGGATTATTGATATGAAGAGATATCTTTGTATATTGATACTTGTAGTACGAATGAGACCGTTACAAGTGGACGTATATAGAATATTTAAATCCTAAGGTTAAAATTAAACTGTTATATATGGTTTTATCCATTTATACGGATGAAATACAAGTTGATACTTGTATACTTATAAGACTGAGATTAAGTTAAGATCCAGGGACAAAGTTAAGAGAAATTTTTAATGTATAGTCTAAAATAAGACTAATTCAACCAATATGATTATGGGATCATTGGTTAAGTCGATAGAGGTACGAAGTTAATGCACAAGGTCCGCCGCGTGGAAAGCGCGGGGATTTTGGGGGCGTTACATCAGTCCTCTCATGTCCTATGTATATGCATAACATTTAGATTTCTTGTGCGCATTCGGTTTCCCGACAAATAAAAATCTCCTTTAACTAGGGTTGTTCTTTCTTAGTCTTACTGTAAGAATTCCCACCAGCCAATGGTTTGGATAAACTTTTATAATATTCAATTAAATGAATTTAAACATGCATTTGTCTAGCCGAAACAATTAGCTTAGACATTCTTAAACAGTTGCAAAAGCACTATGTGCGAATATAATAATCAATAACGATGTGAAGTAATTTTTGGATAATTAATTCACCCAAAGGTCTGTTAAATAACTACGAGTGTAGATATTTGCTCAACAATAATTGAACTACTCAATGTAAATACGGCTGAAGAATAACTGTAACAATAAATACAAGTTAAGGTATAGAAAACTTGCAACGTAAATTACAAGTTAAGTTAAGAAAACTTGCAACGTAATTTACAAGTTAAATTAAAAAAACTTGCCTCGTGCATCGTCTACGGCTAACCAACTTAATTTAACAATCCTTGAACGGACCTAACAATTAAATCAGTTTGATTTTAAATTAGGATCATATACTTTTAAGTATAATGACCTTTATAACCTTACGAATCACATAATTTATTAATTATGAGTAATTAAACACTTAGGAAATATTATCACTACTTGATAATATTTCAAACACAAAGAACATATATTAACTATTTAATATAGTTCATGCAATTGTCTAACATTATTAACAATTTAATAATATTTTATTAACATTTTAGTATTATTCATTATTTAATAATACCTTATAAATCTTTTAAGATTAACTAATATTATTAATCATTTAATAATATTTTATTAACTATCTAATATTATTAATCATTTAATAATATTTTATTAGTCTTCTAATATTATTAATCGTTTAATAATATTTTATTAATTATCTATTATTATTAATCATTTAATAATATTTTATTAAGTATCTAATATTATTAATCATTTAGTAATATTTTATTAACTTTATAATATTATTATACACTTAATAGTATTTTAATAATTTTCCAATATTATTATTTATTTAATAATATTTTAGTACCTTTATTATATTATTATTTCAATAATAATATTTATACACCTTTAAATCATTAAATCAATTATATATATATATTTAAAAATATTTTTATTAAGTCCAAAAATACTAAAATGATTTTTGGAACGTTTTTTATTTTCTGACCCGAATCGACCCGGCCGACCCGATTCGGATTTTATTATTTTTCTGAGAACAGTGCACTGCGCTGTGACGCAGTGATTAATACTGCAACACGGCTCCCCGACGCTGTACTGCAGTATGTTGCCCACTTTTTGATTTTTTTGACAGTTTTGATATTCTTTGATCAAACCTTGATATAATAAAATTTACACATCCAAATAACACCAAATCAGTGTTGATGTGTTCCTAACTTCTTGTTTTACAATATTCCATGGTTCGATCATCTTTTTGAAAACGTTAAACGAAATTTACGGATCGAACCATTTAGGGTTTAAAAACGACATCTTTTGCGGTAAAAGCTATAACTTCTTTGTTATTCAATATTTTTGAAAGGTTCAAAAATGGTTTTTCTTTAAAACTCATAGATCTAGCTTTCTAGCCTTAAAAATCCAATTTACGATTTGTACATTTCAAAATACAATATTAAACATAACATGTATCGTTAGAGTTTTATCAGTAAAACGTGTTATGAATGTTTCTACAACTTTTATGCATTTCTCACATGCCAAATCATGTTATAAACACATAGAACTATGAATATACATATATTACATAGTTAAATACATCTAGACTAGCAAAATGAGTTTTGATCGGTTAAAAATAGATTTCAACCGTTCAAAATCATTCTAGACTACAAAAAATGAATTTTAAGAAGAGATAGAGCACTTTTAAACCTTTGGGTTTTGTTTGCTCTTCTTCTCCTTCTACCGAAGTACGTTGTGTAGCTAGTGGACATTCATCAAGACCTTCCTCTAGCTTTTTCACTCAACACCTAAGTGTATCTTCCTTTTTCTCTAGAAAATGCTCTCACTTTCTCTCTTTTATGCTCTAGCAAATGAACCAACAAGCTTGACTCAAGGGTACTAGATTAATATCTTTGACCTAGTTTATCAACTCATTTGGATTTAAAATATAATCCAATTAGATTTGCTTTAATTAATTATACACCTTGCTTTAATTCTTTAAATAAATATACGCATACACAAGTACATTTATTTAATTATCTAAAGTACAATTAATTAGTATAAAAAGTTTAAATTCATTGCTAAATATTTATTAAGCATATTTACAATAACTAATGAAATTCGTGGTCATTACAATAGTAATAACAATAATAATAGTAATAACAATAATAGTAATAATATCCATAATAATAATAATAATATTTATAATTTTCTTAATAATACTACAGATAATAATAATATTTTTATTTTTTAAATTTTAATTTAATTTTTCGTTATGTCGTACTTACTATATATATATATATATATATATATATATATAGAGAGAGAGAGAGAGAGAGAGAGAGAGAGAGAGAGAGAGAGAGAGAGTACAGCATCCTATTGTATTAATGAGCGGACAAAAAAGATGCAGCAGGAGAGGGGCGACCATGTTAGGCCTGACCCATTCTTTTTAGATTTAATTAAATTTACATGATCACTGGTATACTAATAAAGAAAAATGGAATGAATTTTTTTTTTCCCCTCTTTTATTTTGCTTCATGGACGTAATTACTATTCATGAAGTCAATTTGATGAGTAAGAAACTCAATTATTGTTAATGTTGGTACTTAATTAGTGAGTATTTAAATTAAGCTTGGATTATGAGGTACTGAGGTTGATTATAACCATTCATGACTTATTTAACTTACTTATTACAGAGTATAAATCTTTGTATTAGCGCAAATAGCCAATTATAAGGTCATTAATTGTACTAACTGGACGATATGTGAAGCTATAAAGAAAAAAAAGATATTTAATTTGTTGTTAGTATAGAGGTATTTAAGTAAAGTGACCTCTTTTTTTACAAATAATAATAATACTTTACGACTTCAAAAAAGAAAGTTTTTGAATTTTTTTTTTGCAGTGATTTTTATGTACTTCCTTTATTTCAAAATATAATATTCTTATTGACTTTTTAAAATCAGCATGAGATATTTTAAAACTCAAAATTGACATAAATTCATTTAATTTTAGTCAATAAAATAATAAATACTAAAAAATACTAACATATATAAATTGAATTTTTATCAATTTTGAGTTTAAAAATATCTAAAATTGACTTATAAAAGTAAAAAAATTGACGGAAGGAGTATTCCTTATGTTTCACATTACAAGTGTCTCATTTTCCAATTGTTTTGTTCCACAAGAAGAACTCCATTTGTTAATATTAATATAAAATGATATAATATTTTTAAATTTGTCATCATAATTTCATTAAATATCAATATTATTAAACTAATAACTCATTGTCAAACTAATAACAATAATGATGTTGTTGAACCTATGAATCCTGGATTTGAGAATGTTTTCATTGAATCCAAATATCATTCTCTATTTTTGCATAACAATGACCATCCTGGACTGATTTTGATTTCTAAGAAGTTAACTGGGACTGATAACTTTGGGCCTTGGAAAAGATCAATGCAGATTGCTTTATCTGCAAAGAATAAGCTAGTACCCAACTAGCAGAAAACTCTCTTATACTAGCACAATATGAGAGGGTTAATGATATGGTGATTACTTGGATCCTCAACCGTGACTCAGATGAAATCAGTAATGGAATGAATTTTGTGAGTTCTGCAACAAGTGTGTGGAATGACCTACATGAATGGTTGTCAAGCATAGATGGTCATATAATATATCAAATTCTGAAAGCAGAGGCGGAACCAGGGGGGCGAGGGGGGGCAGTTGCCCCCAGTAGCTCTGGCCCTCAGGCTAAGATTCAGGCGACGGAAGAGTTCTTGACCCCCCAGGCCCCAACCGGTGATCATGGAGGCGTGGCCCTCAGGCTTCTTCCTAAGTTTTCCGTTTCTCGGTAGTCTCCGGACTCCCGCCCTCGAAGGTCGAAGCTCCAGCCTCCATGATCGCCAACAATGTTTGGCTTCTTTCTCGGCAACGATTTGGCTTCTTTCTCAGCAATCAGATTGAGAAACTTAAGATAAGTTTTCTCATATATTTTTACTACGAGTATTAGGAATTCAGATATTGAAATTAGTTGAATCTGAGTTATTTATTATATAATTTTCTTGGGAAATATAGACTTGTGAAGAAAGTGGGTTATCTGTTTTATTTTGCTCGACCTTGCTTTGGCAATTTATTGTAAGGAAATTGAGTTGTTTTTGGTTTTTCTTGTTTGGATGTTTATCTGTGAAAGCCCCTCATTTTCAGAATTTATGTAGTAATTTAGGAGTTTGGGAAGAACAGATGGGTTTTTGTACATGGAGCGAGTATTTGTTAAGAGGTTTTGGGCTAGATTCACATGTAAATATTTATGAAATCTGATTTTTAAAACAGTGCATATGACATGTTTGATAGAATGCCTCTAAGGGGTCGTGATGCTTAAAAATATAAGGGAATCAAGTAAAGAACGTATTTAATTTAGAACTGTTGACTATGGAAAGAAAGCAAGGTGGGGAACAAATTGTCAACACAATAGCCAATAGGACATCAACTCCCCTCCCAATCAAAACTGCTTAAAATGCATCCTCAACCTCCTCAAGGACCTCAACTCCCCTCCGTCGCCACTGCAGCCTGCAAGTCGCCGCTCCGGACCTCCGGTAATCGCCTTCAAATTTTGACCCCCCTCAAATTTTGTCTTGGTTCCGCCACTGTCCGAAAGAAACTCAAATGCTTGAACAACAGGACAAATCATTGGAAATCAAGGCCGGGGTTGATCCTAAAAATTTCTTAAAGAATGAGAAGTCAAATACCTCCATTGTCAAGTTTGGCTCCTGGCATCAATGTCCCTTAAACATTATTCTTTATGCTATGTTTCTGTTATTTTTGTTGTAGTATTAATTTGGACTAGTTACTTGGTGGTATAGTAGTTGGTTGAAGTTGATCCACTTTTGGATAATTCCCTGAAAATATACAAGTTGATGGATGATATATATATATATATATATATATTGATGAATTAAGAATCAAGTTGAAATTAAAACTTAAATTTTTAATCCCTTTATTAATTAACTGTATGTCTAAATGTCAAAACTCAACTGATTATTGTCATTCATAATTCATATTGTAGAGCGTGTCTAAGCTTTTCAAATGAAATAAAATTAACTTTCTTTCTTATGGAACTGAGGGAGGGTAAAATTTTCATCAACACAAATAATTCAGAAGAAAATCCGGTAAAGTAGAACGTTAACTTTTCCAAGGGGACAAATTGACAAATTAAGTTGCAATATACGTACTATCCCAATTGAGTTCTTGGCCCTTATTATATTGAGCTAGGTTGCATGCATTTTCAGAATTGATCACATCCGATGCCTATGTGGCTACGTCCTATGCGTTTCAAGTACACTCACATTAATTAATGATAACAACTTCAAATTTATTACAGATGAAGAGTTAATTAATTTTTGGTTTCTTAACATTAACTTCCTTCAAGTATATATAAATAAAGAAAACAACCACTAATAAAAAAAAAAAAAGTTAAAAGTTTAATTTTATCCTAGACCCTCTCTTTTTCTCTGAAAATTAAGGTCATGGATAGTGTTCAGCTCTTGAAGTTTAGTTTAGTTGTTTTCCTTCTAATGTTTGTGGTTTTGCCGACATCATCTATTAATTATGATATTTGTCATCCTGATTGTTGTGATCCTCATAAATCAAAACACGAAGACCCAAATGATCCTATTGTTTGTATGCCTCAGTGTTGTTATTTTTCGAGAAAAAATCTTGAATTCAGAGTATTATCATAAACATATATAATCAGTATAATAAAACATTTCTTTGAGCATTTAGCATTAATTGTTGAATGTTGAGACCAATTTTAGCTTATCATTTACTTATATATATGTGTGTGTGTGTGTGTGTGTGTGTGTGAAACCTACTTCAATAGTCTACTTCCAGTTTTGGAATCACAAGTTCCTTGTAACACCCATATTAAACCTTAGAAAAACATTTTATACAGATGACATTATTTTATAATATGATATATTAAAAAGTAATTACTATCAACAGTCTTCCTCTCAATGTATAATATAAGTAAAACTTATCACCCATAACCATGCATTTTTGGTCTATAATATTTAACTATTATAGCAATTAAAGAAGACGAGTTAATTATTTTTCGTTGAAACTACACCAACTTAATTTCAATATAAATAGGTTGCTTAATGTATGAAGGTTTAATTTATATGATTGTATAATCTCTCACTCATTTTCTCTAAGGTTATGGATAATCTTCAACGCATGAAGTTTAATCTAGTTGTTGTTCTCATAATGTTTATGATTGTGTCAGCAACATCTTTCGATACTATGGATTATATTAATTGTTATCCAACCGTTGTGATTTTATTAAACCCAAATACAAACATCCGAATGATTCTATCTTTTGTAGTCGATTATATTGTTATATTTGAAGGTAAACTCTTGCATTCAAATGAGTCTTATCCTCAATATATCCTTATATCTATAATTTTAAGAGTTTTTACTGCTTGATTTTATAATGAGACAGATAGGTTCTTCAACATTGACGGCTCCATAATTGACTTTATAATATACAAGTTCCTATTTAGTTTGCCAGATACAGGTATATACATTTGTAAAAAGCAAGACATACACAAGATAAAAAAGGCTATATATACACATCCCTTCATTTATTGTCCCCATCATCTACTATAAATTGTTACATGATATAAATAACTTTTCTTTTTGTCTAAAATTAAGTAGGACTAAAATTTGAAGAATATGCTTTGAATTTACTCAATTTCGATATCAGATGAATTAATTATAATTTTTTTAATAGAGTACAGTACACATAGATATTGTTCTCGGAAATTCAACTAATCAAGTTCAAATAGGATTACGGTTATGTCTAACACTCTTTAAATATAACAAAGAAACAATTGGAATCATCAAAACCCTAATGAACTTCTTAATTTTAATTAATTCAATTAATTAATTATCTACTAAAGAAAATTTAACTTTCCATAAGAAATAAGGAAGGAATAAATTAGTAATGTACCTTTTTTTTAAAATTTAATTGTGCTCTTTTAAAAAAAATTTAAATCAACACTTAATTATTTAAGAAAAAAACTCCAGATAATTACATCAACATTTAATTATTTAAAAAAAAAAAAATCTGGTTAGCCATTTACTTCTGTATTGGATGGAAGAGATGATTTTTGTCTATTTTTAATCCATAACAAGTACTTGATAGGAATCAATCTCCATATATATATATATAGGACTACCGCGGCCTATAGATCATTTCCCAGCCAACCCATCTTGAGCCATTTGATGCAATATTGACTGACTTATAAAAGCCTCATTACTATCCCAAAAAAATTATTGCGGTGACTAATTTTTATTTGCAAAAACTTTTTGCGGATAGTATCTTTTAATGCAACAGAGCATAATATTGAAGCATATTGTTTATTTTGATCGTGTGTTCACAAAAAAAGTTCAGTTATAACAAAAAACAACACATTTAAAAGAGTCATCTTATTATTATTGATGATAGCATTCAAATCATGCATGGGCGGATTCACTATGCCCCCCTTGATTTTTTTTATTTTTTTTGTTAGTATAGAGGTATTTAAGTAAAGTGACCTCTATTTTTTTTTATAAAAAAAAACAAAATTATGACTTCAAAAAATAAAGCTTTTGAAAAAAAATTTGTAGTGATTTTTATGTACTTCTTTCATTTCAAAATAAAGGCCATTGTTGACTTTTTAAAATCAACATGACATATTTTAAAACTCAAAATTTACATAAATTTATTTTATTTTAGTCAACACAATGATAAATATTAAAAATTATCTAAAAAGTACTAACATATATAAGATTTATTAATTGAATTTTATCAATTTTGAGTTTAAAAATATCTAAAATTGATTTGTAAAAGTAAAAAATGATCAAACTAAACTGGTCTTTATGGGACAGAAGAAGTAATCCTTATGTTTCAAATTAAAAGTGTTTCGTTTTCCACAAAAAAATTTCTTCATTTGTTGATATTAATATAAAATGATACAATATCGTTAAATTTATCATCACAATTTCGGTGTCATCATCGCCTGGAAACCGAGCGTTGTATGTATTCCAAAGACAATCACGTCTTTCACAAAACGTATAAGAGTGAATGAGAGTTTCAACACTGTCATTTATAGGTGGCAAATTGTGGCACGTACCAAACCTCCCAAAGGATTTACTCATCCGTCCTCCTAACAGTAGTAGCCGGACAAGGCATTGAGCAACACGTCCTAGCCGCATTTAACGGAAATTTTCTTGGGAGCAAATCAAAGTTGCTCATACTGATGAACGAGAAATTTCCGACACTAGGCTTGACGGAGAGAGATTGCTATGAAATGCCGTGGATCAATTCCACTACCCTCTACTTCAGAGGGGACTTCAGAGGGGACAATGGTACTAAAAACCCCTTGGAATGGTTGCTCAACAGAACCGACAGGCTGAGGTTAAGTTACAAAGCTAAGTCGGATTTTGTCTCCGAACCAATCCCAGAAGATACCCTCCAAGGCATATGGAAGTTGATGTTGGAAACTGCCAATTTGCCCATTTTGGTAATGGAGCCATTCGGGGGAAGGATGAATGAGATAACAAATTCTCATCTTCCTTTTCCCTATAGACAAGGTTTCATTAATTACAACTTCCAGTACATAATAAAGTGGAAAGGGAACAACTTGACGGAGGCCAGCGCCAGTATGAATTGGGCACGGAAGCTGTACCATTACATGGAGCCCCTACGTATCCAAGTCCCCTAGAGTTGCGTGCATTAACTACCGGGATCTAGATATTGGGACTAACCATCCCAAAGGAAGCACCACTTTTTCTGAGGCTCGGCAATGGGGTGAAAAATACTTCCGTGCTAATTTTCAGAAATTGGCAGAAATCAAGGCCCGGGTTGATCCTGAAAATTTCTTTAAGAATGAGCAGTCAATACCTCCATTGTCAAGCTTGGCTCCTGGCATCAATGCCCCTAGCTTAAACATTATTCTTTATGCTCTGTTTCTGTTATTTTTCTTGTAGTATTAATTTGGACTAGTTAGTGTTAGTTGAAGTCAATCCAGTCTTGGGCAAGCCCCTCAGGCCCTCAAAATATACAAGTTGATGGATGATATATAGCTGAGTGTCAAGGTCGAGCCTATATCAACCCACTAAGAGGCTAATAGCTAGCTAGTCTAAAATTGTGCAACCTAACTAGTCCAAGTTAATACAAGAAAAATAAAGGAGATATGGATAAATAATAGTAATGATCCATGCTTGCACAGCGGAGGTATTGACTGCTCATTGTTGAAGAAATTTTGGGGATCAACTCGGCCCTTGATTTCCGCCAACTTATGAATATTAGCCCGGAAGTATATAACTTTCACCCCGTTGCCGAGCTTCAGAGAAGCTTGTGTTTACACCGAGCCGATTTGTCCAATGTCAAGATCCCAGTTATTAATATAGGCACAACTCTTTAGGACTTGGAGACATATTGCTTCATCTATTTGTAGAGCTCTCTTACCCATTTCGTACTGGCGCTGGCCTCCGTTGAGTTGTTCCCTTTCCACTTTATTATGTACTGGAAATTGTAAATGAATCCTTTTTTTGTAAGGAAAAGGAATGAGAATTTGATATATCATTTATCCTTCCCCCGAACGGCTCCATTAATATTAACTCTGGCACTTGGTCGGTTTCCAACATCAACTTTCATATCTTGTTATGGCATGTGATACACACTTACTATTGAATCTAAAACCGGTAAAAGAATTCACTATTGAGTTTTCATATTGTTCAAGGTTCATACAGAGCTAGAATGTCGATTATGTAAACACCAATCACCATTATGTAGACACCAATTTCGTAGGCAAAAATGCATACGATTTTTGCTCCAAAGCACTGATGAATAAAAATGCCATAAATATATAGGGGTACGCGTCGATTATATGGACACCATGTAAGAATTATATATATGAGAGTAAAATGTAATTTACCATGTGTACTTTCTATATTTTTATATTTAACCATCTTTGCTATAAAAGAAAAAAGCATCAATTAAACATCTTTGGCATAAACAATTGGATGTTACCTCGATTACATCTCACTAATAGGGTCATTGTCTATGGCTATGTCCGTAGCTGTTGATATATCCAACGCAATGAAGAAGCTATTTTGTCGGTGGCAACCATATTAACAGACTTCTTATATGGCTGTCATTATTGGTTGATGTTTCATTACTGTTGGGATTCACTCATATTTTAGTGGGTCTATTAATGGGTTAATTGATGTTTTGACTACTGTGTTAGGGGTCGATTTTTATTGTGATTATCGATTTTTTTTTTGTTTGTTACAAACGCATTATTATACTTAAAAAAGTTATAAAATGGTCATTACTTAACATTTGGTCCAAAAAAGTGACGAAAATTGCTAAATAGACTAACGGTTAATAGATGTACATTTAGTGGCATGTAAGAGTCTATCTTATGTGGATCAAGTACATTATATGTGGCATACCAAGATAGAAATAAAAGATTACTTAGCAAATTAAACAATTAAAATATGTTAACCACATAAAATGAATCTAATTTAAACTAAAAAAAACTTGAAGCAAGTAGTTTTGTATCTTCTTCCCTCAATAAGGAACAATAATAGGGCATATATATTTAGATCTAATAGATATTTCCCCACCATCCATCATATGCAAACTGATATATCAAATATCTTACATTTATTTTTGCATTATTTTTGCTCTCCATTGTGACGTGCATTACCTGTACTTACTCTTATACTAGAACATTCCTGGCCGGTCCAAGCCGTGACCTGATTTGTGGACTGCTAACGGGTTCTGTTAAGTGCAGAATTTTTGCTATTGAGTGATTTTGTTAGGAGACAGATTCACACGTCAATAATATATATATATTGATGAATTAAGAACCAAGTTGAAATTAAAATTGAAAATTTTAATTCCCCTTTATTAATTTAACTGTATGTCTAAATGTGAAAACTCAACTGATTATTGTCTTTCATAATTCATATTGTAGAGCGTGTAAAGTAGAACCGTTAACTTTTCCGAGGGGACAAATTGACAAATTAGGTTGCAATATACGTACTATCCCAATTAGTTCTTGGCCCTTATTATATTGAGCTAGGCTGCATGCATTTTCGGAATTGATCACATCCGATGGCTATGTGGCTATGTCCTATGCGTTTCAAGTGCACTCACAGTAATTAATGATAACAACTTCAAATTTATTACCGATGAAGAGTTAATTAATTTGCGGTTTCCTAACACTAACTTCCTTCAAGTATTTATAAATAAAGAAAACAACCACAGATTAAATATAAAATAAGTTAAAAGTTTAATTTGCTCCTAGTCCCCCCTCTCTCTCTCTCTCTGTGAAAATTAAGGTCATGGACGGCGTTCAGCTCTTGAAGTTTAGTTTTGTTGAAGTTTAGTTTTGTTGTTCTCCTTCTAATATTTGTGGTTGTTCCGACAACATCTACTGATTATGATATTTGTCATCGTGATTGTTGTAATCCTCATAAACCAAAACACGAATACCCAAATGATCCTATTGTTTGTATGCCTATGTGTTGTTATTTTTCAAGGAAAAATCTTGAATTTAGAGTATTACCATAAACATATATAATCAGTATAATAAAAAATTTCTTTGAGCATTTAGTATTAATTGTTGAATGTTGTAACCATTTTTAGCTTATCATTTACTTATAGGGTTAAATTATTTTTTTATTACTGTATTCGACCTCAATTTACAAATACATCACTGTACTATTTTTTTTACAATCGCATCACTGTACTAATTTTTTTTTACAAAACTTGAAGATTCTGTCAAATACTGTTAACCATTTAACAGAAAAATGACGTGACAGTATTAATTTACAAAAACATCATTGAGCTGGAGGTTGATTTACAATTGCATCATTGAAAGAGAAAATAATAATAATAATAATAATAATAATATTAATAATAATAATAATAATAATAATAATAACAACAATAACAACAACAATAATAATAATAAAGAATTTTTTTTTATTGTTTTGTGTAACAGAGAGGGTACTATTATTATTATTATTATTATTATTATTATATCAAAATTTATTTTTAAAATACCTCAAACTAATTTTTTAAAAACAAAAAAAATCTTTTTTTTCTTTTTCTTTTTTGTAACAAAGAGGGTATTATAATTGTTGTTGTTGTTGTTATTATTATTATTATTAATAAATCAAAATTTATTTTTAAAATAACTCAAATTAATTTTGAAAAATCAAACCTAATATTTTTCTTATTTTTTGTGTGTGTAACGAAGAGGGTATTATTATTACTATTATTGTTGATGTTGTTGTTGTTATTATTATTGTTATTATTATTAAAACAAAAGTTATTTTTAAAATAACTCAAATTAATTTTTAAAAATCAAAACAAATCTTTTTTTTGTATGTAACGAAGAGGGTATTATTATTATTATTATTATTATTATTATTATTATTATTATTATTATTTCCTTTTTCAATAATGTAATTGTAAATCGACCTCCAGTTTAATGATTCATTTATAAATTAATACTACTACGCCATTTTTTTGTTAAATGTTAACAGTGTTTGACAGAAATTTCAAGTTTGTAAAAAAGTTTAGTACAGTAATTGCTATCATCGGTCTTCCTCTCAGTGTATAATAAGTCTTCAACTCGTGAAGTTTGCTCCGGTTGTTGTTCTCATAATGTTTAACATCTTTCGATACTATGAGTTATATTAATTGTTATCCGAACTATTGTGATTTTATTAAACCCAAACACAAAGATATGGATGATTCTGTCTTTTGTAGCCGTTTTTGTTATATTTGAAGGTAAACTCTTGCATTCAAACGAGTCTTACCCTCAATATACTTATATCTATAATTTTAAGGGTATTTAGTGCTTGATTTTATTATGAAAACTGCCATTTTAGACCATTGTTTTCGTATATTTGAACAACTCCTAACACCACTTAACTCCAAATCTTAAACTCTTAACCGTAATGAAATCTACTTGAAGTTTAAATATACTATTTATATGCATTAGATTTAGGATCGAATAATAGATATAATCAGAAATTAAATTAACAATAGAAAAGTAAAAAACACGTTCATCAAATTGCGACTAGTGTAACATGTATAATGTAATCATATATATATATACAATTATTCACACATTTTATATTATTTTTTATAGTAATTAAAATATTCTATTTGCTATAACTTGAGCTCAAATTTATGAGGCCAAAATATTAAACAAATTCAATCTGGGGCTAGTAATAAATTTTCAGGCGCAAATACACATAGGACTTGGTTAAGATATGACTTGGGAGCTTTTTATTTATTTATTAGTTAAGGTAGGACCTGGGAGCTCAACATAGGAGATGGGACAAATAGGACAAGTCTACACATACAACAATTAAATACTATATCAAACACTACATCTATCTACACAATTAAAAAATGGGACATGACATAAATTTCAACGCCATACCTCACTTTTTAATAGTTTAAATAGATGTAATATTTGATATAATATTTAGTTGTTGTGTGTTTATATTTATTATTACAAATAAATGAAACAGATAGGTTCTTCAACATTGACAGCTACATAATTGACTTTATAAAATTGGATGTAAACTTAAGCGCAGTGCTACACAAACCCAATACTTTAAATTAAGAAACTAACACGATAACCACCACTTTATTAAACCACGACAAACAGTCCGAAACTTTAGTTAGAATGGAAACATGCAAGACACTTGAACTCAACAATGACAAGCAGTCCCAGACTCGCAGGAATTAAACCAGAAGCAAATCGGACAGGATCTTCCTTAAGGCAACCTGAGGGATTTGCACTCGCGCCACACCTTTTTAGTTACCACATTCAATTATTCCATTGCTGACACTAAAAGATAACAATCTATTCAAACTGTTGTGTTTCGGGATCAAAGCTTCAAGTTATTTTTATAGCATACAAGTTCCTATTTAGTCTGCCATATACATTTGTAAAAAGCAAGGCAAACAAGAGATAAAAAAGGCTATATATGCACATCCCTTCATTTATTGTTCCCATCATCTACTAGAAATTGTTGCATGATATAAATAACTTTTCTATTTGTCTAAAATTAAATAGAACGAAAATTTGAAGAAATAGACTTTCAATTTACTCAATTTTGATATTAGATGAATTAATTATGGCTTTTTTTTAATATAACAATATGTCTACGACAAAAGATAGAATCATTCGGATCTTTGTGTTTGGGTTTAATAAAATCACAACAGTTCGGATGAAAATTAACAACTAGAGTAAGCTTCATGAGTTGAAGACTATCCATAACCATAGAGAAAAGGAGCGAGAGATTATACTATCTTTTAAATTAAAACTTCATACATTAAGTAGCCTATTTATATTGAAATTAAGTTGGTGCAGTTTCAACAAAAATTAATTAACTCGCCTTCTTTAATAGCTATAATAGTAAAATATTATGGACCAAAAATGCATGGTTATGTGTGATAAATTTTACTTGTACATTGAGAGGAAGACCGATGATAGCAATTACTTTTTAGTCAAGTTATAAAATGATGTCATTTTTATAAAATGTTTTTCTACCGCTTAATATCGGAGTTAGAAGGGCCTCATGATTCCAAAATTGAAAGTACACTTTTGAAGTTAGTTTCACACACACACACACATATATAATATGACCCATCAATAGAAATTTTGCGCTTACAAGATTATTTAAATTTAGAGAATTGATATTTTTACAACAGTCTCTCAACAATCATACAATTTTTACATTTTATAATTTGATCAATCATATGTACATAAATGATAAGCTAAAAATGGTCACAACATTCAACAACTAATGCTAAATGCTCAAATAAAGGTTTAATTATATTGATTATATATATTTAGGGTAATACTCGAAATTCGAGATTTTCCCTTGAAAAATAACAACACATAGGAATACAAACAATAGGATCAATTGGGTCTTCGTGTTTTGGTTTATGAGGATCGCAACAATCAGGATGACAAATATTATATTTACTAGATGTTGCTGGCACAACCACAAACATTAGGAGGAAAACAACTAAACTAAACTTCAAGAGCTGAATACAGTCCATGACCTTAATTTTCAAAGAGAGAGAGAGAGGGATTGGGATCAAATTAAACTTTTAACTTATTTTATATTTAATTAGTGGTTGTTTCCTTTATTTATACTTGAAGGAAGTTGGTATAGGAAACAGAAAATTAATTAACTCTTCATCTGCAATAAATTTGAAGTTATTATCATTAATTAATGTTAGTAGGAGTGTACTTGAAACGCATAGGACGACATAGCCACATAGGCATTGCTGTGATAAATTCTGAAAATGCATGCAGCCTAGCTCAAGATACTAAGGGCCAAGAACTCAATTGGGGTAGTAACCTAATTGTCTATTTGTCCCCTTGGAAAAGTTACATTCTACTTTGTCGAATTTTCTTCTAGATAATTTTTCTTGATGAAAATTTTAGTCTCCCTGAGCTTCATAGAAAAGAAAGTTAATTTGATAATCTCTTTGAAAAACTTAGACATGCACTACAATATGAAAGAAAATAATCAGACAAGTTTTCAGTTTTAGACCCACAATTAATTAATAATCAGACAAGTTTTCAGTTTTAGATCCATCCATACCAATCGGATTAGTAATAACTTTTCCAAGGGGACAAATAGACAGATTAATTAGGTTGTAATATACTATAGCCCAATTAAGTACTTGGCCCTTATTATCTTGAGCTAGGCTGCATGCATTTTAAAGAATTTATCACAGCAATGCCTATGTGGCTATGTCGTCCTATGGGTTTCAAGTATCCTCCCACTAACATTAATTACTGATAACAACTTCAAATTTATTGTAGATGAAGAGTTAATTAATTTTCTGTTTCCTATACCAAGTTCCTTCAAGTATAAATAAAGAAAACAACCACTAATTAAATATAAAATAAGTTAAAAAATTTATTTGATCCCAATCCCTCTCTCTCTCTGAAGATTAAGGTCATGGACAGTATTCAACTCTTGAAATTTAGTTTAGTTGTTTTCCTCCTTATGTTTGTGATTGTGCCGGCAACATCTAGTAAATACAATATTTGTCATCCTGATTGTTGCGATCCTCATAAACCAAAACACGAAGACCCAAATGATCCCATTGTTTGTATTCCTATGTGTTGCTATTTTTCAAGGGAAAATCTCGAATTTCGAGTATTACCCTAAACATATATAATCAATATAATAAAACATTTATTTGAGCATTTAGCATTAGTTATTGAATGTTAATCTGACCATTTTTAGCATATCATTAACATATGATTGATCAAATTTTAAAATGTAAAAATTGTATGACTGCTAAGAGATTGTTGTAAAATTATCAATTCTCTAAATTTAACGAATTTTGTATTCACAAAATTTATATTGATGGGTCCTATATATATATATATGTGTGTGTGTGTGTGTGTGTGTGTGTGAAACTAACTTCAACAGTGTACTTTCTGTTTTGGAATCACGAGGCCCTTCTAACACACGTATTAAACGGTAGAAAAACATTTTATAAAATGACATCATTTTATAATTTGATTAAAATGTAATTGCTATCATCGGAAACCATGCGTTTTTTGGTCTATATATATATATAATAGTTAACTATTATAGCTATTAAAGTTGACGAGCCAATTAATTTTCATTGAAACTGCACTAACCTAATTTTAATATAAATAGGATGCTTAATGTATGAAGTTTAAATTTACATGATCGTATAATCTTTCACTTCTTTTCTCTAAGGTTATCGATAGTCTTTAACTCATAAGTCGTATTTTTTGTCAAAAACGAACATAGTTGATTTTACTAGTCAAATTTGGCCTTTTCAGACCTTGGGTGCTCTCTTCAAGTCAAGAAATTCCACTCCTGTTTAGAGTCATATGTTTAGAATCATTACTAGCACAATTAGAGTTTGCAAAATTCTTTGAATGCGTCCCTTTTTATGCAACGGAGAGTAATATGTAATTTATATGGTGGTTTAATTTAGGAGTGATACACTAGCAAGGCCTCAATAATACTAGGCCCTGTTTGTCAATTTTCAAAGTGGATAGCCTTTGTTTGTAGCCCTTAATCCTGCATAGTGCCTTTAATTTAAATAGTTGTATCGATTTCTGCCTTCATGTTGATGTAAAGAAAGAAGTGAATGCTTGTACTAAAAGGAATGAAGTTGAAAAAGATACACAAGCTACAAGGAATTTTGTCATTTTTCAACAAAAGAGGAGGTATGGGAGGCTGCGCATTTTGGGAAAAGATTTGAAGCTGGTGTGTAACGTTTTAGCAACGCTAGACCGCCAAATATATATAGTACTGCTTACTATCGTATTAATGAGCAGACGAGGAAGATGTAACAAGAAAAAGACGTCCATGTTTGGCCTGACCCATATTTAATTAAACATTACACTGTTGGCATCAGGGGCGGAGCTAGAAATTTCAGTTGGGGCAAGTTAAAAATATTATAATGCCAACATTGAGTGGACTATAAAAATAAACACAACAAAAAATAAAAAATTTATATCCTTAGTATGACATTTTAAGTCTATATTCAAAAGTACACTTGGACTATATATTCAATTCCCTCAATCTGCACCCAGTCCACCCCTCAATTTAGATATGTCTATTTCTTATAACAACCCCCTCCTCAAAAAAGGAGTGGGACAGGTGATTTCAATCAAATTCTTGACTGTGTTATTACCTCTTTAACAAGGGAAGATTAAAGAAAGCAACATTGATATCCTTGTTAGGGACCTAGGGTTGTCATCATTATAAATGTAGGTTTCTGTTCCATCACGAATGCTTGCATGCGTTCTTCAAATAAGACTCAAATCTACACAAATACAACAACCCACCAACCATAATTACCCTAACTAAATTAAAAAGTAACCAACTTGAGCATGTTCAAACATACAAATTAGACGGCATGTAAGATCTTTATCAAAATTAAAATGCCAATCAAAGAAAAAAAGTGGGAATGAAGGATTAAAATTCCTTAAAAGTTCTTCAGAAATGGCTTTTTGAAGAACATCATTGAAAGGCATAACGCGAGAGAAATCAATGAGCATGGTGTTAGATTCGTTTGGGGTCATGGCCTTTATCTCTGATTCGTAATATGGCTCTCGAGAATTCGGATTCAATCAAAAGCTGTACAGATAAACAACATTTAGATCTAATTCTACATAAGCCAAAACAAAAGTGAAAAAAATTAATTGAATTTTACCTCTTGAGGAACTCGAGAAATATGTTCTCCACTCAAACAGGTTGCTCATCCAAGTAGTATACGCCCCCCAATCAATCCATTTTTACTCTATCTTCTACTTCTTCTTCGAATGGGCGGAGAGAGAAAATCCTCTCTCCAGAGTAGTAGTATTCAGCATATTACATTTGGGGCAAGGCTACAACCTGCCAAGCCCCCTATATCCTCCGCCCCTGGTTGGCATACTAATAATAAAGGAAGATAGAATGAAAGATTTTTCCCCATTTTATTTTGCTTACCGATGTAAATTACTATTTTTGAAGTCAATTTGCAGAGTAAGAAACTTAATATTGTTAATATTGCCACTTGATTAATTAAAATTAGATTATGAGGTATTGAAGTTGATTACAACAATTCATGAGATATTTAAGTTATTTATTCCGGAGTATAAAGATTTGTGTTGGCGTAAATAGCCAATTATAAAAAGAGTTGCTTGAACATATATCTAAATATTCAGGATAAGACTCGTTCGAACGAGAATTTACCTTCAAATACAACTTTAATAATCAAAAAATTTAGGAAGTTAGCACAAAAGAGGCTTGAGAGTTTTATTTATTCCCAACTTCAATTTTGTAAGAAAAATTTCTTTGCATACTTTGTATGTATACAAGGGAATAATGGGGAAAATACTAAATGTGGAACTCCAAGTAAAGCAAAGTGAAAAAAATTATCTCATTTGAGATTTTAGGGTGCACAACTATACCTTTTTCCTCCTTTGATAGGCAGCTTAATTAGGAAGCGAATAAAGTATATATTAACCTCAGTTTGTCAATACATTGACCGAATATGTTTCACGATATGTAGGAGTATTATTTAGATTGATGGCCACATGAGATATGTTTTTACATATTATAGTGTCTATATAATCGAATACCCTTTATGTTTGGGACAACTTTTGAGCTAAAACCATATGCTATACTCTCTCCTTTTCATAGGGTTAATTACACATGTTACATCAAGTTCATAATTCGGCCCTTAAAGTATTTGAGCTTACAATTTACTGTATGAAGTAACTAATTTCATATAATTTAACTCCCAAAAGTAGATTTCAGCCAAAATTGGCCGGAATACCCGACTCGTCCATGACTTCGAGCGGGTCATAAATGTTTTATACCATTTGACCGTATAAATATATGGGTTAATTACACTTGTATTACATCAAGTATCATCATATTCATAATTATTCAGCCCCCAAAATATTCAAAGACGATTTGAGTTCATTAAAAAAATTAAAATACTTCTAAATACAATTAACCCCAAATTAAAATAATTCTAAATACAACTAACCCCAAATTAACATACTTCTAAATACAACTAATCCCAAAATAACATACTTCTAAAAGCAATTTATATTAACGATAATAACTAATTTGAAGAAAATATTTAAAATATGAATAAATAATCTCATTTGAATATTTCTTTTCTACTCAAACGGTCTTACAATTTTTTAGTTTTATTTTTATTTTTCTTTACTTTTTTGTTACATTCGCATTATTTAATTGACTAATATATTTCAAACTATTGATTTCTTAATTTTTTGTTTTAAAAATTAAGGATGTTGCTTACGTGGCTAACGTATATGATGATGTCAATGTTTAAGTACAATTTTTATATTAAGAAATAAATAAAATTATACAAATGGATAACTAACAAAAGTTCCATTTTTTTAAAGTTTACCTGTAAGCAAAGAAATTAAAAAAATATACAGTATGCTTAAACAACCACGTAAACACTATTTAAAGTCAAAACATAATTAGTGTCTTTTTTTTTAAAAAGAAAAAAAAAATTATCTTCTTCCCCCATCACTCAGTACATCCCCACCATTCCTCCTCCATAATTGTCTCCTTCATCTCGCGAAGCAGCAGAAGTAATGGTGTCCTACACCTTTCACCAAACGACATCCCAAACATTTATCTCACTAATTTTCTTCTTCTTTCGTCATCGTAGATCCTATCATCGCCATTAATGGTGGCAAGTTTCTCCTACATTTACTATGAAATTCGCTACAATTAACAACCCCGTCTACAAGTGCCACAATCACCAGTACAACCTATGATTCATGATCCAACCACTGTCGTCATGTGACCCAACATCTCCTTCTCGCCATCATGTACCAGTCCTTTAAAATCCTAACCCTAATTTTCCATAAGCTTATCAATTGATAAGAAAAATTTGATGCTCGGTTTGTTACTTTTTGATATCCACAATATGATGATGGTTTCTTTATGATGATCAATATGATCAGGGGAATGAGATGGTGAGGAGAGAGAACAAATATGTTTTTTTTTTCTTTTTTTTATGTTGGTGGCCATTTTTTTTAGGGATAATTACACTTTTGTTACACCAGATCCATTCTGTGACAACCCGAAATTTCGAATATATTTTATAAGAATTTAATATATATAAAATTCTTATTATAAGACGAAACAGGTCAAATGAATAAAATATATATTTATTTTGGAATATGTGATATCTGTGGTGGATAAAATATGTATATATTTAAATGTGAAATATATACAATTATTTTAAAAGGAAATTTAATAGTTTATTAAAACTATTAATTTATTTATTTGGAATTAATTATAAAATTGTATTATGTTATGGAAAATATGGTTATGTGTATTATACATACACCTATATTTTGAAAAAAATGGGAATTTATAGTTAAATAAACTATTGAATTCATTGATTTGAATTAACCAAGGAAATGAAATATGAGAGCCAAGCCAAGAAAAATTAATTAAATCAATATTAATTAATTGGTATTGAGTTAAGATTATAATATAAATTGATATAATTTGTAAGCCTTGAATGACAATGGAGTCTTTATGAATTAAATTTCATAAATATGTAATTAATTCACTTAAATAAAATAGTGAATTAGTGAATATATATATTATATTATGCCAAACAAAAATAAATTAAATATGAAATGAGGGAAGTAATTCATTAATCTTTATTAGTGGATGAATATGTTAACTTTAATTAATTGAGTAAAGAAAGTTATTTTCTTTTATTTAGTTAATGTTGAGAATTATGTTACACTAATTAAAAATGTAACATAAATAAGGGTATAATATTTAATATTATATCAAATTGAGGTGAATTAAATATTATGAATGGTTCAATACATAAAATGTGTAATTGGAACCAAATGTGTAAATTAAATTCATAATTTGAATTGTGATTAATTGTTAATGTATTTAATTTTATACTAAGTGGATGTGAATTGAAAATATGGAATAAGGGAACAATATTTATTAAATAAATATTGGATGATTAAAATGGGTAAATTAAAATAATATTTAATTTACGGTTAAAGATATTAAATTAGTATATTTAATATTTTAAATAGAATGGCATGAAACAATTTATGGAGAGAAAGAGATAATTTATTTATGAAATATCGATTTGATAAATTAAATGAGTGGTGTGAAATAATTAATTAAGTGAATATTAATTATTTTAAAATAGTGATTCGTTTTACAAAAAGGTGTTAAAGGAAGCTTTATTTAATGGGTGGATTAAATTAATGGACCAACCTAGGCGGTGTAATATCAAAGGTTGATAAGGTTAATGAGTTAGGTGAGGATTTAATTTACTCGATAAATAACGAGTTAAATTGGAGTTATAAATTAATTAATATGGTTATTAATTAATGAGAATGCGTAAACATTAATAATGTTATAATTATTTTCACTTGAAAAGTTATTAATAGTGGGGTATTAATATTTTATATTTCCACTAGAAAATTAATAATCTAAATTTGTCAAATTGATTTATTTAAATTAAATCAATACCCGTGGACTTTAAATTTGGATATGTAATTAATTAAATTGGGTCTAAATTGATAGCCACGTGGATGTTATATTAAATGGATGTAGCTAGAAATTTAATACTGGGTATGTATGTATATATAAATATATATTTTCCTCTGATTTTCCTTCTCGAGCAGTGCGGGCGTGATTATAGGTCTGTAGGCTTGCGGCGTTATTAATTTCAATCGGTAGAAGAGAAAGAGAAGGAAGAGTGCGTTAAATATTCAAGCCCTCATCTTCATTTCTCCTGGAAGCTTCCCATACCTTATTTCCTCTGAAAACTTCTTTTATCGAACGAGAGAGAAAATGAGCAGAGGGGGGAGATCGGCTGGCTGTTGAAAGCAGAACATGGAGGGAGTTATTTAAGCCATGGTCATCCCCTGTTAGCAAGTCAGCATCCGAAGAAGGTAAACCAAAACCTTCTCTTCGCATTTTCTCTGCATTTCCATGACTGGGTATCATGTATTGGTTAATATAGATTGTTAATCGGTTAAACTTCTTGTTAAATCCATGTCGGGTAAATGATCGATGACTGGCTTGGGTATTGATTGAGGAATGGCCGAGCAAGCTGTGAGTATAGGAGAAATCAAGAAAAAAAAAAGGTTTCGCCGGAAAATTTTTATAAGTTGTTTGTTTAACATCGATTTGTGGTTTAATTTCAAAACTAAAACCATATTTATACTCTTAAGATGTAGTAGATCAGATCTGGACAAGAAAAGTTAAGAAATCTCGCCGGAAAATTTTCGGATCGGCAGAGAAGATGACCGGAAAAGTCGCCGCCGGCGAACTTTTCCGGTAGAGCCCGTTTCTCTATGTTAGAAGCAGAATTTGAAGAAACTTTGTACTAGAAAGTTGTAGAGAATTAAATTTCATGTGAAATGGACATAAGGTTCATAATTTTCGGATAAACGGGCTAATTACTATGATTTTCGGAAGTTTTAGCACTTTAAAAATTATAAATAAATTATAGAAAAATTATTTTGTTCTGAAAATTATTTTTCATTAATGTTGTGATAATATTTTAGAATTTCTGGAAACTTTTGGTGAATTTTTGAAGAGTTTTGATATTTATTGTATTTTAAGGCTATTTAAAGTTAATTTAAAAATAGTGGAAATTCATAGAAAATTCTATGAATGTTAGAAAATTATGAAACTTGGTGAAAAATCTTATAATAATATAAGATAAATATTGATGGTATTTGGAGGATATAAAAGTATGTTGTATTATTATTTCTATTTTAAAGCTATTAAATAATAGTTTTTATAAATAGAAATAATTATAGAAAATTATCGGACAATACGAAAAATATGAAAATTGGCATAACTTGAGTTTTTCAACTCCGATGATCACAAAATTTAAACTGAAACTTCTTGTTATCATTTGTGAGATTTTGTCCAAAGATGGTCATTTATTGATGTATAGAATGAAAGTTATAATATTTACTAGAACTTATTAATTTAAAAGTGAATGGGAATAACTCTTTGTGTGTAACTCAGAAAATTATAAAACATTTACTGGAGCTAGATGTTCATAACAGGAGTTTACTGTCAAAATTTCGTAAATTTTTGACAGAGGAATAATTTATGATAAATGTAGTCATTTCGGACTATTTTGGCCTATTTAAAAATAGTAAATGAAATTGAAAAAATTCCAGAAAAAAATATATGTTCATGAGGATATCATATACTGATGATTCACAAAAAATAAAAAAATTTCTGAATGGTTGTGGTATTTTTCGTATAAATGTTTGAGTTATGAATAAATGAGAATATTAAGTTAAATAAAGATTAAAAATTATGTAAATATGATTTTATTGAAAAATGGTCTTTTTTATGATATGTTCAGATTTTATAAGAGTATGTGGGTCATTTGTAATAAAATGTTATGTGTATATCATTTTATGTTTGTTAGAGATAAAAGAAATAGTATTGAATAAACAATTAAATTAAATTGTTTATAAGTTTAATAAATGATTAAAATATTATTAAACGATTAATAATATTAGTAAGAGATTAAAATGTTATTAAATACTGAATAATATTATAAGATGATGATTAGTGATTAAAATATTATCAAAGAAAGATAATATTACTAATAAGTTAATGAATTATCTGATGTTTGATTATGTGGCTAAATGTTAGATAATTTATCGTAAGAATAGTTGTATTATGAGTTAAGATATGATTTGCTGATGGAAAGATCAATCTTATAAATGATAGTTTTTTCATAAGAGATTAAATTAGATTGTGTAGCAGTAATCGACGGACAAGGCAAGTTTTCCTAACTCAAACTCGAGTTATTATGTTTCAAGAATTCTAGTGGTTTAATTATTAAAAATTATTCCACATCTATGATTATTGTTATTCGCACTTAGTGCAAGTCTTATATGTTTATCAGGTATGAAGGCTGATCACCTTCATTACCAAAGCATCTGTTCATGGTCATTGTTGGCCACTCAGTAATATTGATTCAGTTATACATGTATTGCACTTCAATTCATACTCTTTCACAATCATTATATATTGTTGAAAATTCGAAAGCTTATTCTTTCTTTCAATCATGATATATCTTTATTGTATTTAAACTTGCTGAGCAAAGTAGTTGCTCACTCTTGCTATATCATGATAACATTTCAGTTAAGTCCAAGTGCATCAGGAAGGACAAAGCCAAGAGAAAAGTTCAAGAGTAACTTAATATGCGTTAACTATTATGTTATCCTAGAAAATGATTATGTGAACCTTTTGGGTTATTAAGGTATGTATTAAGTTAAGGTTGTAGACCTTGGAAAATGTGGTAGAATCATTTGAATAAACATCGTATGTTTATATTTATTACGCGTTAATTATATAAGGATGATAAGATGGTATATTGAGATCATTATACATATGATCTCAAGGTTGTAACAGGATTTTTAAAGGTTGCGATTACTGAGACATGATTTTGATAAAGTTTTAAATAACTCTGTTTAAACAATTATTTTATGGTTGAAATTTATGCATGAGATAATGAAGGTTGTACTATTACTATTTAAACTCAGGATTGAGTGTCCTTTTGACGGACCAGGTCTGGGGTTAAAGGAACCCGGGTTTTGGGGTCGTCACACATTCCTTGATTGATAAAATTGATAAAATGCTTAATTCCTTGCACTGTTTGTCGACAATTTAGGTATCCCGACCAATTTTGGCTGAAATTTGAATTTGGGGGCTACATTGTATGAAATTAAGTACTTTATGTAGTAAATTGTAAGCTCAAATACTTTGGGGGCCGAATTATGAATTTGATAGTACTTGGTGTAACATATTTTTAAGTCAAACCATATTGTATACGATCAACCCAAAAAAAATTTTGGCCGGCAATTTGTTTATTCCAGCCAATTTTGGCAGGAATCTGAATTCGAGGACTAAATTGTATGAAATTAGGTACTTTATAAAGTAAATTGTAAGTCCAAATACTTTGAGACCCGAATTATGAATTTGATGATACTTGGTGTAACATATGTGTAATTAACCACCGTTTCATATTATTTGATCATTCTTGACTTTTTAAGGTCAACTTAAGAGATTTTTATATTCAAAATTGTCATAAATTCTTTCAATTGTAATCAATATAATCACAAATATTATAAACTATCTAAAATGTATTACTTATTGTAAATTTTATTGTTTCATAATTTTTAACGAGTCATCTCAATTTTGAGTTTGAAAGTGTCTCAAGTTCACTTTCAACATCCAATAATAATCATAGAATTTAGAACGGAGGGAGTATAATATATATCATGCTCATAGTGAGTAATTAGGATTGAATCAATGCAAATTTGTATTAAAAGTAGCCTCAACAGTGAAGGGAGGAAATGGGTTATCACATGCACAACAAGATCAATTTTTTGAAAAATAAGAATAGTTCAAAGGCCTACTTTGTGCGAGGTATGCATGTGATTATTTTTGCAACCTAACAAAATAATCATATGTTCAGAATCAATGTTCAGAATCAATACTTTAGTTAAAGAAGTTTGCAAAAATTTTTGAATGCGTTTGTCTCTAGCTTTTTATAGAACGGAGAGTAAAATATGTAGCCTGTAGGGTGACTTTAGTGCACCCCAAAAAATTCTAGGCACTGTTTGTTAATTTTCAAAGTTGTCAGCCTTTGTTTGTAGCCCATAACATAATCCTGCACAGGGCCTTTAATTCAAATACTGTCTTCATGTTGATGTAAAGCAATTGGTGAATACTTATACTAAAAGGAATGAAGTTGAGAAAGATACACAAACTATAAGGGATTTTGTCATTTTACAACAAAATGCGTGGGAGGCTGCGCATGAATTTTAAGAAAAGATTTGAAGTTGGCGTGTAATGTTTTAGGAACGCTGGACTGCCAAATATATATGTATACGACACTATTACATACACAAAAATCAAACCGATTGTGTTTTAGCTACATAATTCACTGAGATTTCTGAATCGTGCTTGGATCTATTGTTTTTTTTTATTGTTTACATGGCATTAATTGGTCATAGACAACCGAGTTATGCTAATGTAGTCCTTAATAATCAATCTTCTAACCAAATTTTGAACAATAATGATGTTGTTGAACCTATGAATCCTGGATTTGAGAATGCTTTCGTTGAATCAAATAATCATCCTCTATTTTTGCATCACAATGACCGTCCTGGACTGATTTTGATTTCTAAGAAGTTAACTGGGACCGATAACTTTGGGCCTTGGAAAAGATCAATGCAGATTGCTTTATCTGCAAAGAATAAGCTAGTTATAGCTAATGGCAGCTTTCCAAAACCAGCAGAAAACTCTCCTATACTAGCACAATATGAGAGGGTTAATGATATGGTGATTACTTGGATCCTCAACTGTGTCTCAGATGAAATCAGTGATGGAATGAATTTTGTGAGTTCTGCAGCAAATGTGTGGAATGAACTACATGAATGGTTTTCAAGCATAAATGATCATAGAATATATCAAATTCTGAAAGAAACTCAAATGCTTGAACAGCAGGACAAATCAGTGGAGATTTACTATCATAAACTGAAGAACTTGTGGGATGAATACAGTGTCTTAGAACCTGTTGTTTCCTGTGTTTGTGGGCTCATAAGGTGCATGAAGAAAGAGAGCAGAGGAGGAAGCTACTTCAGTTCTTGATGGGATTACATGACAGCTATGCCACAGCTAGAGGTAAAATTTTGATGATGGATCCTTTGCCATCCATTACTCAAGCTTTTTCCCTAATCAAACGAGATGAAAAACAAAGGCAAGGATATATTCCTGTTACTCATGATGGAACCCGTCTTCACTTTTCTGGTAATGTTTCAGCACTGAAAGTTCAAGGTGAGGAAAATTCAATGGTCCAAATATCAATTCAACTGGTTCTAATACCCATACTTCTGTAGCTTCTTCTAAACAGCAGTTTTATCAAAACAATGCTACTGCACAACAAAACTTTAAAGCCCCCATCAAATGTTCTTATTGTCATGGAGAAGGCCATTATAAGGAAACTTGCTTTAAACTGAATGGATATCCACCAAAAAGGAAGAAAAGGGGAAAATCTCCTATTCCTAATGGATAAAACTTCAGGCCTATTTCAAAAGCTATGCAAGCCACTGGAGATTGTGCGAATGAAAATAATTCTGGTGCTCATTCTCATTCACCATATCAGCTTGAACAACTTCCGAGCTAATTTTCAGAAATTGGAAGAAATCAAGGCCCGGGTTGATCCTGAAAATTTCTTTAAGAATGAGCAGTCAAATACCTCCATTGTCAAGCTTGGCTCCTGGCATCAATGCCCCATAAACATTATTCTTTATGCTCTGTTTCTGTTATTTTTCTTGTTGTATTAATTTGGACTAGTTACTTGGTGGTATAGTAGTTAGTTGAAGTTGATCCACTTTTGGATAATTCCCTGAAAATATACAAGTTGATGGATGATATATATATGTATATATTGATGAATTAAGAATCAAGTTGAAATTAAAACTTAAATTTTTAACCCCTTTATTAATTAACTGTATGTCTAAATGTGAAAACTCAACTGATTATTGTATTTCATAATTCATATTGTAGAGCGTGTCTAAGCTTTTCAAATGGAATAAAATTAACTTTCTTTCTTATGGAACTGAGGGAGGGTAAAATTTTCATCAACACAAATAATTCAGAAGAAATTCCGGTAAAGTAGAACGTTAACTTTTCCAAGGGGACAAATTGACAAATTAGGTTGCAATATACGTACTATCCCAATTGAGTTCTTGGCCCTTATTATATTGAGCTAGGCTGCATGCATTTTCAGAATTGATCACATCCGATGCCTATGTGGCTACGTCCTATGCGGTTCAAGTACACTCACATTAATTAATGGATCCGGTTAGGGTGAAGTTGACACCAATTTCACCCTAGTAAGTTCCTAATATTTTTCATTACATTAGGTATAGGAAAATGTGCCATTAAAAAAGTGTGACAACTTACCAACTCAATGTAATGAAAAACATTAGGAACTTACTAATGTGAAGTTTGTGCCAACTTCACCCTAACCAAATTCTTAATTAATGATAACAACTTCAAATTTATTACAGATGAATAGTTAATTAATTTTCGGTTTCTTAACACCAACTTCTTTCAAGTATATATAAATAAAGAAAACAACCACTAATTAAAAATAAATTAAATTAAAAGTTTAATTTTATCCTAGACCCTCTCTTTTTCTCTGAAAATTAAGGTCATGGACAGTGTTTAGCTCTTGAAGTTTAATTTAATTGTTTTCCTTCTAATGTTTGTGGTTATGCCGACAACATCTACTGATTATGATATTTGTCATCCTAATTGTTGTGACCCTCATAAACCAAAACACGAAGACCCAAATGATCCTATTGTTTGTATGCCTATGTGTTGTTATTTTTTAAGAAAAAATCTCGAATTCAGAGTATTACCATAAACATATATAATCAGTATAATAAAACATTTCTTTGAGCATTTAGAATTAATTATTGAATGTTGAGACCAATTTTAGCTTATCATTTACTTGTATATATATATTTATGAAACTTACTTCAACAGTCTACTTCCAGTTTTGGAATCACGAGTTCCTTGGAACACCCATATTAAACCGTAGAAAAATATTTTTATACAAATTATATTATTTTATAATTTCATATATTAAAAAGTAATTACTATCATCGATCTTCCTCTCGATGTATAATATCAGTAAAACATATCACCCATAACCATGCGTTTTTGGTCTATAATATTTAACTATTATAGCTATTAAAGAAGACGAGTTAATTACTTTTCGTTGAAATTGCACCAACTTAATTTTAATATGAATAGGTTGCTTAATGTATGAAGGTTTAATTTATATGATTGTATAATCTCTCACTCATTTTTTCTGAGGTTATGGATAGTCTTCAACACATGAAGTTTACTCTAGTTGTTGTTCTCATAATGCTTATGATTGTGTCAGCAACATCTTTCGATACTATGGATTATATTAATTGTTATCCAACCGTTGTGATTTTATTAAACCCAAATACAAACATCCGAATGATTCTATCTTTTGTAGTCGATTATATTGTTATATTTGAAGGTAAACTCTTGCATTCAAATGAGTCTTACCCTCAATATATGCTTATATCTATAATTTTAAGAGTATTTACTGCTTGATTTTATAATGAGACAGATATGTTCTTCAACATTGACGGCTCCATAATTGACTTTATAAAATTGGATGTAAACTTAAGCACAGTGTTACACAAACCAACCATACTTTAAATTTAGAAACTAACACGATAATCACCACTTTATTAAACCATGACAAACAGTCCCAAGCTTTAGTTAGAATGGAAGCATGCAGGGCACTTGAACTCGACAGTGACAAGTAGTCCCAGACTCGCAGGAATTAAACCAGAAGACCGGGGCAGGATCTCCCCTTAGGCAACCTGAGGGATTTGCACTTGTGCCACACCTTTTTGATTACCACATTCAACTATTCCATTGCTGACACTAAAAAATAACAGTCTATTTAAACTGCTGTGTTTCGGGATCAAAGCTTGAAGCTATTTTTATAGCATAGAAGTTCCTATTTAGTTTTCCATATACGGGTATATACATTTGTAAAAAGCAAGACAAACACAAGATAAAAAGGTTATATATACACATCCCTTCATTTATTGTCCCCATCATCTACTAGAAATTGTTACATGATAAAAATAACTTTTCTTTTCGTCTAAAATTAAGTAGGACTAAAATTTGAAGAAATAGGCTTTGAATTTACTCAATTTCGATATCAGATGAATTAATTATGATTTTTTTTAATAGATTACAGTACACGTAGATATTGTTCTCAGAAATTCAACTAATCGAGTTCAAATAGGATTACAATTACGTCTAGCACTCTTTAAATATAACAAAGAAACAATTGGAATCATCAAAACCCTAATAAACTCCTTAATTTTAATTAATTTAATTAATTAATTATCTACTAAAGAAAATTTAACTTTCCATAAAAAACAAGGAAGGAATAAATTAGTAATTTACCTTTTTTAATTTAATTATGCTCTTTTAAAATAAATTTAAATCAACACTTAATTATTTAAGAAAAAAACTCTAGATAATTACATCAACATTTAATTATTTTTTTTAAAAAAAATCAGGTTAGCCATTTACTTGTATTGGATGGAAGAGATGATTTTTGCCCATTTTTAATCGATAACAAGTACTTGATATGAATCATTATTCATATATATATATATATATATATATATATATATATATATATATATATATATATATATATATATAGGACTACCTCTGCCTATGGATCATTTCTCAGCCAACCCATCTTGAGCCATTTGATACAATATTGACTGACTTATAAGAGCCTCATATTATCCCAAAAAATTATTGCGGTGACTAATTTTTATCTGCAAAAACTTCTTGCGGATAGTATCTTTTAATGCAACAGAGCGTAATATTGAATTATATTGTCTATTTTGATCGTGTGTTCTAGGCGTGTACAAACAGGTTGCCTGGTGTCAGGACCAAGAATTTTGAGTTACATTATAAATAAAATTGGGAATCTAATTTCTAATTAATTACATTATGGTGTGAATTAATTTAAACCCTAATAAGATGGTTTGATTTTTGTTTGATAATATTTTACTATTTGGTTAATATTGAATATGGCAAGTCTAATTGGATTATGTAAATTAAATTAAATTCGTTTATTAAATGGTTCCTTAATTATTTAGACAAGCCCAATTAATTGAATTAAGTGATGGACTCGTGAAAATTGTTATGTGATTGGATATTTTATTAATCTAGCCCAGTGTTTTAATTGGGAGCCTAGTAAATTAATTTAGTAGCCCAAATTATTAAGAAGCTAGTGAATTATTTTAGTAGTCCAATGTTGATGGATCCAAAGAGTATAGTAACTCACACAAATTAAATTCTAATCCCAAACTTTGATCCAATAAGCCTAGCTTTTAGAAGATCCATTATTTACCAATTTGGCTATAAAAATAAATAAAAAATGGGACAAATTAGAGAGCAAGCCTAGCTCTAAATTTTTATCCAATTTGTTGCTTGAGTTAGTGTATGGAACACTCAATTTAATTGCTTGCATTTTTGAAAAAAGGTTGAAATCTAATCTATACGTATATATGTTATATGTATAGATTTATACTTCTATAAATAGAAGCCTTAGCACTTTTGGTTGAGAGTTTGCAAGATTTCTAGAGAGTTTTTATATTATGTACTAGTGAGTTAACTCGGTAAGTTAAAAAAAAAACGAGTTAGTGAATTATTTTAGTAAGTCACTACCGAGTCAAGCTAGATTATTTCAAGGAGTATTTTTGGATGTCATCTAACTCCATCATCTATTTTGAAAAGAAGAGAAAAGTAGCTTACAAGTCAAAAAGGTATAAAAAATCCCTTAAACCCCTAATCTTGGTTTTCTTTTAATTTTTATGGTAGAAATGTTATCTTGGAGCTTTTTATGCTTAGAATCATGCTAGACATATTTATATAGAATGTCATATGGTTTAAATGTGTAGTGGTATGAGTTTATTTAGAAAAATCTAGCTAAATGCTTAAAAACATTTTTACAGACGAACAAAACGTAGTTTGTTCGAATAAATGGCACATTTTGAAATCTACAAATTATTTTTGTGGTTTTATTTTTTCTGGGAATATATGGATAAGTTAAGAACAAAATCCCTTTAGAATCACCCAAAAATGTGTTAAAATGAACAAAATATAAAATTTTGAACATATATGAAAATGATGTATCGTGACGTACCAAGTCTAAGGTTCAATGTACTCGAATTTGGGAGCGTTACACCTGGCTTGGCCCAGTCTAGGCCTGCTGGGCTTTGACCGTCGACCAGGCTAGGCCAGGCCTAACTTATTGACAAAAATGGTGATCCGAACAGGCCTACCGCCCAGGCCAGGCCAAGCCAACCTACACAATCATCACCACCATCTCCAGCCATAACACAAATGGGTTCCAAACGTAGCAAATAAAATTGATGTGAACAAAATAAAAATAAGAAACAGAGCAAATAAAATTGATTCGAAAACAGAACAAGCAAGTAACTTGATATGTTCCCTCAAAAAAACTGATAAAGAGTTCAATCTCATACATGAAATTTTCAGAATTAGCATGGTCAGATCTATAAACATCATAAGGAACATCAACTAATTTTACATTATTGACCCTGACCCAAACCACGTACCTTGCTGGAAATCAAAAAGGTCAAAGATGAGTCTACACAAATGGGCTACCACGTTGCACAAAGGAAAGATCCAACGATGTCGGAAGCCGGATGATCCCACAATGTCGGACGATCTCACAAGATTTGCAGGCTTCATCAACTGGGTCCTTCATCTTTTCTTTGTTTTTAGGTTAAAGGAAGTGAGGGTGCGTGTGTTTTTGGGTTAGACTTTAGAGGAAGAGAAAGAGAGCGTCTTTTTGTCTTGGGTTAGAGTGTTAGACTGGGAACATCAATGTATAATATATAAAAGTATTACCTAGACTAATGTATGATGTAATATATATATATATATATATATATATATATATATATATATATATATATATATATATATATATATATATATAAATGGGCAATATTTATCCAATTTGATTCATGTATACATTTAACAAAGTTGGGCTGATGTTTGAGGAAGAGAGGATTGGGTTGGACTTGCAACAGGCCTGCGCGCCAGGCCATTTTAGGTCACATGATAAAAAATGAGACTTTTTTGGGGACTTCGGGCCGGCATTGTAATATTCTGAATTCTTCTAAGTCTGTAATTAAATATTATGTGATTAATTTTGTGCAATTAAATTAAGCAAATGAATGTAAGTATATGTGTCAAACAATATTTCTTTATATGGTGAAATATATAATATGATGGATTATACAAAAATTATATGAATACAATACGAGTATTACACAAGGTGTAATATGAGAAATGATACAATGTATGTTTATGTATTAATAAAATGTATGATACATAATATAGTATGGTATATATATAATTGTGTACTAATAAAAACATGACCAATATATGTATACAGTTATGCATGTATTCACCTGCCTAGTTTCTTATTAAAACCACCTATCAACCTGGTTAATGCATATATATAATAGGTAAAGAATCAAAACTTGCAAGTATAGTATATTATTTGTTTGGACATGAGAATTGGGACAAAGGAATGGAAAGGCCGAGAGTCTTGCACAAAAAAATAAGAAGGGGGACCCACGGGTTGCATGCATGCATAATCATATGCTCATTTGTTTGTTTAACCAATATGTATATATTCCATGCATATATGGGACTTGTTTTATTTATCCACTTATATTAGTAAGTTATCTTACATGAATATAGATTACATAAGTCACCAAGTGGAATGATGCCCGCTGGACAAAAACATGTACTCATATGCATTTATAAATATATATATATATATATATATATATATATGCTTGTTTTAATTTTAAGGTGTGTTGGCGCCAATGAAAGGAGGAGTTGTGGCCCTACCATGGCATAGCCTTATTATTGCTAAATTACTTATAGCCATGACTTGTAGCAATGACTCAACCCATGTAATTAATGCATTGGAATGATTCACTCTAGGAAGTATCCAGACATAGCAGGGGAGAAGAATTTCCTATATGTGTATATATTCCATATATATTTGGTTTGTCTTAAATAATAAATAACCCCAATGAGTCACTAAAATCAATTAATACACCTAATGACTAAATCAATTGCAAGGAAATGTTATACCCGGTAGTTTAATTGCTACATGGCATGTTGGCATTATTTTAATGGAACATGTATCACTCTAGTTGTTTCTAGCCTTACAGCTAAAATTTTCTAGACTCATGACTTAAGATATGTATCATCAAGTTCATTTTATAAAAAAACCATAATTCACATATAAATTTAATTGAAATACTAACTCACAAATACAAGCATACTTGTTGCATAAAATCTTCCACGGGCAAATTATAATATTAAATATGTTAGTAGACTTGTGCTTTAGAATATTAGATAATGACTCATGCTAATGAGTCACCATTTTAATTAAAGCTCTAAGTTGATTACAATTGCAAGTGTATTCCTGTTGGTTGCATGGAATATTCTACCGTTAATTATATCCCTAGAAATGCTAAATAGCCTTGTGAATTAAAGTGATAGAATGGTGATTTGTTGCATGACTCACCAAAATCATCATGAACATGACCAAAATTTACCCAACCTGTACTAACACTATAAATAGCCGCATGGATCGTTCTCATTTTCATCAAACACACAAGTTACTTATAAAGTATTAAGAGAGTGACAGTAGAGTGAAAATAAGAAGTTGGAAAATACTGCGTTTAGAAAAGCAAGCACTCCGAAGGTATACAATTTTATGCGTTCAAATATTATATTTACTCATAAAATTACTAAAAGTTAATATTTATTAATATGTTAGTTTGTATGTTGTAGTTAAATTTTATTGTGTATGCTAGACTAATAAATTAATATAGTAATTTTGAAGATATGCTATAGAAGAATAATGTCCCTGTTAGTAAAAGTTTTATAGACATTATAGCGAAACAAAAATAGATAAATTAATGGATATATTTAAATTATAATTAATTAATCACTATGACCGAATGTAGGTCATACAAGGATTAAATTATAAACTGTGAAAGACATCAGGCAAGTTTTCTTTTAAATTATTGCGAATTCTTTTTATATACTTAATTACTTGAAATTCGAGTATTCGTTGATAATTATGAAATATTTTATTAGAAATGAATTAATGCTAATTGTTCCGGCTTAATTCAAGAAATGATCTATTGTTCATGAAATATTGATTTGTTATAATTATTTATCAAACCAAATTGCTTTGGAGCGATATCTGTATATTAGTAACTGAGATGAACAACCCTTATTCATTGGGGAATAAATGATGTGTCGGGTAACTGACACGCACTGTTGATACGTTTTGTAGTCAGTGTAGCAGATATTATGCATAATATGGGATATTACTAGGTTGATCCCCTATAAATATCCAGGCATGGTTCTGAGGTCTTAACGACCAATGAACACTACTAGTTCATGGTTTGACAAACCACTCAGTTTACTATTATTGATATGTATCATTTCTTTAAAATCATAAATCTTTCATATGTTACCTGTTAAACTTGCTGAGCAATTTTATGCTCACCCTTGCATATAATATCCATTTTTCAGCTAAAGAGGAAATTCCTGAAGGTTCTGAGGAAAAAGGAAAAGCAAAGAAGCATGTATAGAATAAAAATCATAACTGTTTTACTATGTGTAATGGCTGTTATGTATTAAGAACAAGATACTGGGGTTTTGTAATTCAAATTAATATATCAATGATATTGTATAAATTATTATCACATACTGTTTCATGTCTTTAAATTAAATAGATGTTTTGACCTTAATTTCATTATGAGTAAATCTGTATATCTGGGTGAGGGTATTTGGCAAATTGAAAGTTCTGTCTAAGAAAAGAGGTTAGGTCATCTAATTGCGCGCCGGTAAAGTTCATCTTTATCGGAAAGCCCCCTCTGATCTGGGAACTATCTCTTTTGCTGATACTGTGAATTTCAGATGTAGAGAAGTTACAAAATAATGGAATATTTATCCTTAGAATGATGATACGTGAGTACCAAATCCAATGTAATATATACACGGATTTGGGGACGTCACAAGTTGGTATCAGAGCTATAGGTTATAGCTCTACGGTAGAAAATACCTTAGGATATAACCTTGAGAAAAGTAAAAGTTTTAAATAAAATAAAAGATAAAACACAGAAAATTATATGTAAGATAAATATGGGGTATACACGTTATTTTATAAGACATTAGTTATACTAAGCAAAGTTAAAATTTTCTTTTGTAGGATGTCTGGAGTACCCGGTTGGAGGGACATTCCGGTAGTAGAGTCTGAAGAAGAACCAGTAGAAGACCCTGAAGAAGAACCTAATACGGAAATGAATCAGGTGGATGAAATACAAGATTTTCCAGAAGAAGAAGATATGATTCAGGATATAATGGAACATTCACTGGCTGCTGTTCAGGTTGCAAATGAACGAATAGCGATTCTGCAAGGATTATGGATGAATGAAGCAGAAAAAAATTATAATCTAAAGGCAATGCTAGAAATAAAAGAAGAGGAATTGAAAAAGGAGAAACACGATCGTTGTATATCTTATGTGGAATTGGACAACAGAGTAGAAAATTTCCCTGTAGAGCCAGGAAAATCAGGATATGAGATCAATAGGTCCGTTGTCTCTAGCATGCTGTACGATGAGTTTCAGAAAGCCAACCGCTAAGTTAACCAAGGATGGGGGGTTTGTATGCTATAGTATGTTTTAATAATTCCAAATTTTGTTAATGTAAATAGGGAATTATTAATACGGATAAGGGACTGTTATTATAAGTTGTGTGTGTAGAAAATCCCAAATTTTGTATGTACATATGGGATTTTTATGAAAAGTGGTTTATATAATCACTTTATATGTAAAAAGAATAATAAATAAATAAAATTATGTTTATGATGTAAATATTTGTACTTTTATATTTATTAGATGTTTTCTTTCATATATCTAGAAAATGCCGCCAAGAAGACAACATGCTAGTGATGAGGTGTCACAAGATACGGGGGAACAAAATGAGGGAAATCCCATGCAGCAGTTCGTAAACTTGTTAATAGGAGCAGTACTCCAAAATCGTCCTGAAAATACTACAGCCACACATATAACAACTTTTAAAGATTTTAGAAATGTAGGACCTCCTGAGTTTAAAGGAACAACTGAGCCTATAGAAGCCCAAGGATGGATCAAAGAAATAGAAAAAGCCTTTACAATAGCAAGGGTCGGCGAGGATCAAAAAACAGACTTCGCTACTTACTTAATGAAAGGCGAAGCAAATTACTGGTGGGAAGCAAACCGAGCTAGAGCCGGGGATGGAGTAATTCCGTGGACAAGGTTCAAAGAAATTTTCTTCGAAAACTATTTTCCAAAAAGTATGCAGAATCGAATGGAGGTCCGATTTTTAGAATTAAAGCAAGGAGATATGTCGGTACCCCAATATGCAGCTAAATTCAATGAATTAGCCCGTTTTGCTCCACATCAAGTTGATACGGAAGCAAGGAAGACACATAGGTTTGAAGAAGGTTTAAAACCTTGGATTAGAAATAAAATAGCTGTGTTGCAATTGGAAAACTACTCCCAAATTTTGGAGAAAGCAATAATTGCTGAGGGAGGCAGTGAGGCATTCAATAAGTTTAAGAAAAATGAGGGAAATTGCAGTAAGGGAGAAGGGAATAGTGGAAACATTAATAAGAGAAAGTGGAATGGAAATAAAAATAAAGAAGGAGAAAACAAAAAGAGAGGAGAGACATGCAAGATATGTGGCAAGGGCCACATTGGACCCTGTTTAAAAGGAAAAAATGTTTGCTACAACTGTGGACAGGCTGGACATTTTGCCTCAAATTGTCCAAATCCCAAGAAAGGTGGATGCTTTAATTGTGGAGCACAAGGCCATCAAGTGAGGAACTGCCCGAAAAAAAGAACTGAAATGGGAGGTTGGAACAAGTCAGGTGATAATGCCAGATTAACCATACCTGCACCAGGAGGGCTAAGTCGACCTACGGCAAGGACCTTCAACATGACTGTTAGAGATGCGGTGGCATCACAGGATGTTGTGTCAGGTATCATTCCAATTAACACCATTAATGCTTATGTGTTATTTGATTCGGGGGCTACTTGTTCATTTATATCTAATGAATTTGCTAAGCGTTTAGATATACCATGTGAAGACTTAAAATGTCCCTTAAAGATAGAAATTGCTAATAATGAAGTAGTCATTGTTAATCATATTTATAAAAACTGTTGCGTGGCAATTGGAGGACACAAGTTTCGGGTAGATCTTATCCCCATTCAATTGGGAGAATTCGATGTGATTCTAGGAATGGATTGGTTAATCAATCATAAGGCAATGATTGATTGCCACCATAAAAGTGTAAGCCTCATGACCTCATCTCAGTCAAAGGTAGTCTTTCAAGGAAATTGTTCACCCAGGCAATCTCGTTGTTTGACAGTGCTACAAGCAAAGAAATTACTTAAGAAGGGTTGTGTTGGTTATTTAGCTCATATAGTAGATACCCAACAGAAAGGAACAAGAATTGATCAAATTCCAATTGTGAAAGACTTTCCGGATGTGTTTCCAGATGACTTACCAGGTCTCCCACCCGATAGGGAGATTGAGTTTGTTATCGATTTAGCGCCTGGTACGGCACCCGTTTCAAAGGCTCCATATAGAATGGCTCCAGTCGAAATGAAGGAGTTAATGGTACAATTGCAAGAATTGCTGGACAAGAAGTACATTCAACCCAGTGTTTCTCCTTGGGGAGCACCAGTATTATTTGTAAAGAAGAAAGATGGAACGTTGAGATTGTGTATAGATTATCGGGAATTGAACAAGTTGACCATAAAGAATAAATATCCTTTACCTAGGATAGATGACTTGTTTGACCAATTGAAAGGGGCTGAACATTTTTCAAAGATTGACTTACGGTCAGGTTACCATCAGCTAAAAGTAAGAAGAGAAGATGTGCCGAAGACAGCATTTAGGACACGTTATGGGCATTACGAGTTCTTAGTAATGTCTTTCGGGTTGACAAATGCTCCGGCAGCATTTATGGATTTAATGAATAGAGTTTTTAAACCATTCCTAGATAAGTTCGTGGTAGTATTTATCGATGACATTCTGATATACTCGAAAACGTTGGAGGAGCATGCAAAACATCTGAGAAGTGTGTTAGAAATCCTAAGAAGGGAAAAGCTTTATGCTAAATTTTCAAAATGTGAATTTTGGTTAGAAAAAGTTCAGTTCTTAGGTCATGTAATTGACAGGAATGGAATTGCAGTAGACCCAGCAAAAATAGAAGCAGTGATAAATTGGGAGCAACCAAAAACACCGACTGAAGTTAGAAGTTTCTTGGGTTTGGCGGGGTACTATAGGAGGTTTATTCAAGACTTTTCAAAAATAGCAACCCCGTTAACCAATTTAACAAGAAAGACAGTAAAGTATGTCTGGTCTGATAAATGTGAAGAAAGCTTCCAGGAGTTAAAAAAACGGTTAAGTATGGCACCAGTATTATCCTTGCCGGATGATAGTGGAGGCCTTGTGGTTTATAGTGATGCCTCGCATAAAGGGTTAGGTTGTGTTTTAATGCAACACGGAAAAGTAATTGCTTATGCGTCGCGTCAATTGAAAGATTATGAGAAGAAATATCCCACTCACGATTTGGAGTTAGCAGCGGTAGTATTTGCCCTAAAAATTTGGAGGCATTACTTGTACGGTGAAAAATGCGAAATTTATACTGATCACAAGAGTTTGAAGTATATCTTTACGCAGAGAGAATTAAATATGAGACAAAGGAGATGGCTAGAATTGATAAAAGATTATGATTGTGAAATCTTATATCATCCAGGAAAAGCCAATGTAGTTGCTGACGCACTTAGTAGAAAAAGTCAAGAAAAGTTGATGATGTTAACAGTTCAGGAGGAATTGGTAAAAGAATTCAATAGATTAGAGATCGAAACAAGAGTTTCAAATGATTTTACTGGGAAGTTATTTGTAATGGAGACTGGGTTGACCTTACTCGAGAAAATTAAGGAACAACAAGAAAAAGATGAAGAATGTGGGAAGCTAAAGAAGAAAATAACTGAAAAAGGAGATGACAAGTTCAAGATTGACAAAGAAGGGGTATTAAGGTTTGACTCAAGAGTATGGGTACCTTCAGTATCAGAATTGAGAGATGAAATTTTACAAGAAGCCCATACCTCAAAATTTACAGTTCACCCGGGAAGTACCAAAATGTATAAAGACATCAGTCGACATTTCTGGTGGCCGAACATGAAAAGGGAAGTAGCGGAGTTCGTGAGCAAATGTTTAACATGCCAAAAGGTTAAAGCAGAGCATCAGAGACCGAGTGGGTTATTACAACCTTTAGAAATTCCACAGTGGAAATGGGAGCATATCACAATGGATTTCGTGGTAGGCCTTCCAACCACACGTAGAGGTCATGATGCAATTTGGGTGATAGTGGACCGTTTGACTAAATCTGCTCATTTCTTACCAATCAAAGTCAAATTCAACTTAGACGTGTTAGCCAACTTGTACATCAAGGAGATTATCTCGAGGCATGGGGTTCCAATTTCGATTGTTTCTGATCGAGACCCGCGATTTACATCAAATTTCTGGAGAAGTTTTCAAAAGCATTTGGGGACACAACTGAGATTAAGTACGGCTTATCATCCGCAAACTGACGGACAAAGTGAAAGGACTATTCAAACATTAGAGGATATGCTTCGAGCTTGCGTAATGGACTTCAAAGGGAGCTGGGAAGATTATTTGCCTTTGGTAGAGTTCGCATACAATAATAGTTATCATGCTAGTATTGGAATGCCGCCTTACGAAGCGTTATACGGCAGAAAGTGTAGAACACCGTTATGTTGGGACGAAGTCGGAGAACGACAAATGCTTGGACCTGAGATAGTTCAACAAACGGCAGATGTAATTCGAGTAATACAAGGAAGATTGAGAGCTGCACAAGATCGACAGAAGAAATATGCGGATCAACATAGGCAGAAGCGAGACTTCGAAGTCGGGAGCCATGTATTCCTGAAAGTGTCTCCTTGGAAAGGAAAGATTCGTTTTGGGAAGAAGGGGAAATTGAGTCCAAGATTTATAGGACCATTTGAAATTTTGAGAAAAATAGGTGAGGTAGCTTATGAAGTAGCATTACCCCCAGAATTGGGGCATATACATAATGTGTTTCATGTTTCAGTGTTACGACCTTATAAATCGGATTACAAACACGTTATTAACTACGAACCAATCCAGATTGAGAAAGACTTAAGTTATGAAGAAATTCCGATCCAAATTGTTGATAGGAAAGAACAAGTGTTAAGAAATAAAATAATACCTTCCGTAAAAGTAATATGGAGGAATCAATTTGCAGAAGAAGCTACGTGGGAACTTGAAGACCAAATGAAAGAAAATTATCCACACTTATTTTCTTGATTTTGTACTATAATTTCGAGGACGAAATTCTTATAAGGAGGAGTGAATGTAATATTCTGAATTCTTCTAAGTCTGTAATTAAATATTATGTGATTAATTTTGTGCAATTAAATTAAGCAAATGAATGTAAGTATATGTGTCAAACAATATTTCTTTATATGGTGAAATATATAATATGATGGATTATACAAAAATTATATGAATACAATACGAGTATTACACAAGGTGTAATATGAGAAATGATACAATGTATGTTTATGTATTAATAAAATGTATGATACATAATATAGTATGGTATATATATAATTGTGTACTAATAAAAACATGACCAATATATGTATACAGTTATGCATGTATTCACCTGCCTAGTTTCTTATTAAAACCACCTATCAACCTGGTTAATGCATATATATAATAGGTAAAGAATCAAAACTTGCAAGTATAGTATATTATTTGTTTGGACATGAGAATTGGGACAAAGGAATGGAAAGGCCGAGAGTCTTGCACAAAAAAATAAGAAGGGGGACCCACGGGTTGCATGCATGCATAATCATATGCTCATTTGTTTGTTTAACCAATATGTATATATTCCATGCATATATGGGACTTGTTTTATTTATCCACTTATATTAGTAAGTTATCTTACATGAATATAGATTACATAAGTCACCAAGTGGAATGATGCCCGCTGGACAAAAACATGTACTCATATGCATTTATAAATATATATATATATATATATATATATATATGCTTGTTTTAATTTTAAGGTGTGTTGGCGCCAATGAAAGGAGGAGTTGTGGCCCTACCATGGCATAGCCTTATTATTGCTAAATTACTTATAGCCATGACTTGTAGCAATGACTCAACCCATGTAATTAATGCATTGGAATGATTCACTCTAGGAAGTATCCAGACATAGCAGGGGAGAAGAATTTCCTATATGTGTATATATTCCATATATATTTGGTTTGTCTTAAATAATAAATAACCCCAATGAGTCACTAAAATCAATTAATACACCTAATGACTAAATCAATTGCAAGGAAATGTTATACCCGGTAGTTTAATTGCTACATGGCATGTTGGCATTATTTTAATGGAACATGTATCACTCTAGTTGTTTCTAGCCTTACAGCTAAAATTTTCTAGACTCATGACTTAAGATATGTATCATCAAGTTCATTTTATAAAAAAACCATAATTCACATATAAATTTAATTGAAATACTAACTCACAAATACAAGCATACTTGTTGCATAAAATCTTCCACGGGCAAATTATAATATTAAATATGTTAGTAGACTTGTGCTTTAGAATATTAGATAATGACTCATGCTAATGAGTCACCATTTTAATTAAAGCTCTAAGTTGATTACAATTGCAAGTGTATTCCTGTTGGTTGCATGGAATATTCTACCGTTAATTATATCCCTAGAAATGCTAAATAGCCTTGTGAATTAAAGTGATAGAATGGTGATTTGTTGCATGACTCACCAAAATCATCATGAACATGACCAAAATTTACCCAACCTGTACTAACACTATAAATAGCCGCATGGATCGTTCTCATTTTCATCAAACACACAAGTTACTTATAAAGTATTAAGAGAGTGACAGTAGAGTGAAAATAAGAAGTTGGAAAATACTGCGTTTAGAAAAGCAAGCACTCCGAAGGTATACAATTTTATGCGTTCAAATATTATATTTACTCATAAAATTACTAAAAGTTAATATTTATTAATATGTTAGTTTGTATGTTGTAGTTAAATTTTATTGTGTATGCTAGACTAATAAATTAATATAGTAATTTTGAAGATATGCTATAGAAGAATAATGTCCCTGTTAGTAAAAGTTTTATAGACATTATAGCGAAACAAAAATAGATAAATTAATGGATATATTTAAATTATAATTAATTAATCACTATGACCGAATGTAGGTCATACAAGGATTAAATTATAAACTGTGAAAGACATCAGGCAAGTTTTCTTTTAAATTATTGCGAATTCTTTTTATATACTTAATTACTTGAAATTCGAGTATTCGTTGATAATTATGAAATATTTTATTAGAAATGAATTAATGCTAATTGTTCCGGCTTAATTCAAGAAATGATCTATTGTTCATGAAATATTGATTTGTTATAATTATTTATCAAACCAAATTGCTTTGGAGCGATATCTGTATATTAGTAACTGAGATGAACAACCCTTATTCATTGGGGAATAAATGATGTGTCGGGTAACTGACACACACTGTTGATACGTTTTGTAGTCAGTGTAGCAGATATTATGCATAATATGGGATATTACTAGGTTGATCCCCTATAAATATCCAGGCATGGTTCTGAGGTCTTAACGACCAATGAACACTACTAGTTCATGGTTTGACAAACCACTCAGTTTACTATTATTGATATGTATCATTTCTTTAAAATCATAAATCTTTCATATGTTACCTGTTAAACTTGCTGAGCAATTTTATGCTCACCCTTGCATATAATATCCATTTTTCAGCTAAAGAGGAAATTCCTGAAGGTTCTGAGGAAAAAGGAAAAGCAAAGAAGCATGTATAGAATAAAAATCATAACTGTTTTACTATGTGTAATGGCTGTTATGTATTAAGAACAAGATACTGGGGTTTTGTAATTCAAATTAATATATCAATGATATTGTATAAATTATTATCACATACTGTTTCATGTCTTTAAATTAAATAGATGTTTTGACCTTAATTTCATTATGAGTAAATCTGTATATCTGGGTGAGGGTATTTGGCAAATTGAAAGTTCTGTCTAAGAAAAGAGGTTAGGTCATCTAATTGCGCGCCGGTAAAGTTCATCTTTATCGGAAAGCCCCCTCTGATCTGGGAACTATCTCTTTTGCTGATACTGTGAATTTCAGATGTAGAGAAGTTACAAAATAATGGAATATTTATCCTTAGAATGATGATACGTGAGTACCAAATCCAATGTAATATATACACGGATTTGGGGACGTCACAGGCATTTTCAGGTCGGGCCAAGGCCAGGCCTTAGGGCTCAGGCCTTTTGTTCACCTCTAGCGTGTTCACAAAAAGAGTTCAGTTATAACAAAAAACAACACCAACACATGTAAAAGAGTCATCTTATTATTATTGATAAGAGTATTCAAATCATGCATGGGCGGATTCACTATGCCCCCTTGATTTTTTTATTTTTTTTGTTAGTATAGAGGTATTTAAGTAAAGTGACCTCTATTTTTTTTATAAAAAAAAAATTATGACTTCAAAAAATAAATCTTTTGAAAAGAAATTGTAATGATTTTTATGTACTTCTTTCATTTCAAAATATAAGGTCATTATTGACTTTTTAAAATCAACATGACATATTTTAAAACTCAAAATTTACATAAATTTATTTAATTTTAGTCAATACAACGATAAATATTAAAAAATATCTAAAAAGTACTAACATATATGAGATTTATTAATTGTAATTTATCAATTTTGAGTTTAAAAATATTTAAAATTGATTTGTAATTTGTAAAAGTAAAAAATGATCAAACTAAATTTATGGGATGGAAGGAGTAATCCTTATGTTTCAAATTAAAAGTGTCTCGTTTTCCACAAAAAAATTCCTCCATTTGTTGATATTAATATAAAATAATACAGTGTCTTTAAATTTGTCAACATAATTTCAGTGCCATCACCGTCTGGAAATCGAGTGTTGTACGTATTCCAAAGACAATCACGTCTTTCACAAAACGTATAAGATTGAATGAGAGTTTTAACACTGTCATTTATAGGTGGCAAACTGTGGCACGTACCAAACCTCCCGAAGGATTTACTCATCTGTGTCCTCTTACCAGTAGTAGCTGGACAAGGCATTGAGCAACACGTCCTAGCCGCATTTAACGAAAATTTTCTTGGGAGCAAACCAAAGTTGCTCATACTGATGAACGAGAAATTTCCAACACTAGGCTTGACCAAGAGAGATTGCTATGAAGTTCTGTTGATCAATTCCACTACCCTCTATTTCAGAGGGGACAATGGTACTGAAAACCCCTTGGAATGGTTGCTCAACAGAACCAATAGGCTGAAGTTAAGTTACAAAGCTAAGTTGGATTTTGTCTCAGAACCAATCCCAGAAGATGCCCTCCAAGGCATATGGAAGTTGATGCTGGAAACCGCCAATGTGCCGATTTTGGTAATGGATCCATTCGGGGGAAGGATGAATGAGATATCAAATTCTCGTCTTCCTTTTTGGTTTCATTTACAACTTCCACTTCCAGTACATAATAAAGTGGAAAGGGAACAATTTGATGGATGCCAGCGCCGGTACAAATTGGGTACGTAAGCTGTACCAATACATTTAGCCCTACGTATCCAAGTCCCCTAGAGCGACCTGCATTAACTTCCGGGATCTAGATATTGGGACTAACCTCCCCAACGGAAGCATCACTTTTTTCTGATGCTCGGCAATGGGGTGAAAAATACTTCCGTGCTAATTTTCAGAAAATGGCAGAAAACAAGGCTCGGGTTGATCCTGAAAATTTCATTAAGAATGAGCAGTTAATACCTCCATAGTCAAGCTTGGCTCCCGGCATCAATGCCACTTAAACATTATTCTTTATGCTCTATTTCTGTTATTTTTTTCTTGAAGTATTAATTTGGACTAGGTAGTGTTACTTAGTTGAAGTCAATCCAGTCTTGGGCAAGCCCCCTCAAAATATACAAGTTAGTGGATGATATATATATATATATATACACACACACACACACACGACATGATCCATATATTTTTTATTGCCTATTTCGAGCAAATAGATCGTTCACCATCAAATTTAATCTATAATGACCTAAATTTAAACATTATACTTGTCATCGGCTACTATTATTAATAGATAACATAATATGAAAAATACTCTTACTTAAACCAGAAGCGAATTGGGTAGGATCTCCCTATAGGCAATCTGAGGGATTTGCACTCGTGCCACGCCTTTTTGATTACCACATTCAACTATTCCATTGCTGACACTAAAAGATAACAGTCTATTCAAACTATTGTGTTTCGAGATCAAAACTTCAAGCTATTTTTATAGCATACAAGTTCCTATTTAGTTTGCCATATACAGGTATATATATTTGTAAAAAGCAAGGCAAACAAGAGATAAAAAAAGGCTATATATGCACATCCCTTCATTTATTGTTCCCATCATCTACTAGAAATTGTTAAATGATATAAATAACTTTTCTTTTTGTCTAAAATTAAATATAATGAAAAATTTGAAGAAATAGGCTTTCAATTTACTCAATTTTGATATTAGATGAATTAATTATGATTTTTTTTAATATAACAATATGTCTACGACAAAAGATAGAATCATTTGGATCTTTGTGTTTGGGTATAATAAAATCACAACAGTTCGGATGACAATTAACAACTAGAGTAATCTTCATGAGTTGAAGACTATCCATAACCTTAGAGAAAAGGAGCGAGAGATTATATTATCTTTTAAATTAAAACTTCATACATTAAGTAGCCTATTTATATTGAAATTAAGTTAGTGCAGTTTCAACGAAAATTAATTAACTCGTCTTCTTTAATAGCTATAATAGTAAAATATTATGGACCAAAAAATGCATGGTTATGCAATTACTTTATAGTCAAATTATAAAATGATGTCATTTTTTTAAAATATTTTTCGACGGCTTAATATCGGAGTTAAAAGGGCCTCGTGATTCCAAAACTGAAAGTACACTTTTGAAGTTAGTTTCACACACACACACACACACACACACACACACACACATACACATATAATATGACCCATCAATAGAAATTTTGCGCTTACAAGATTCTTTAAATTTAGAGAATTGATATTTTTACAACAGTCTCTCAGCAATCTTACAATTTTTACATTTTAAAATTTGATCAATCATATGTACGTAAATGATAAGCTAAAAATGGTTACAACATTCAACAAATAATGCTAAATGCTCAAATAAAGGTTTTATTATACTGATTATAGATGTTTAGGGTAATACTCGAAATTCGAGATTTTCCCTTGAAAAATAACAACACATAGGAATACAAACAATAGGATCATTTGGGTCTTCGTGTTTTGGTTTATGAGGATCGCAACAATCAGGATGACAAATATTATATTTACTAGATGTTGCTGGCACAACCACAAACATTAGAAGGAAAACAACTAAACTAAACTTCAAGAGCTGAATACAGTCCATGGCCTTAATTGTCAGAGAGAAAGAGAGGGATTGGGATCAAATTAAACTTTTAACTTATTTTATATTTAATTAGTGGTTGTTTTCTTTATTTATACTTGAAGGAAGTTGGTATAGGAAACAGAAAATTAATTAACTCTTCATCTGCAATAAATTTGAAGTTGTTATCATTAATTAATGTTAGTAGGAGTATACTTGAAACGCATAGGACGACATAGTCACATTGGCATTACTGTGATAAATTATGAAAATGCATGCAGCCTAGCTCAAGATAATAAGGGCCAATAACTCAATTGGGGTAGTAACCTAATTGTCTATTTGTCCCCTTGGAAAAGTTATCTTTCTACTTTGTCGAATTTTCTTCTAGATAATTTGTGTTGATGAAAATTTTAGTCTCCGTCAGTTTAATAAAAAAGAAAGTTAATTTGATAATCTATTTGGAAAGCTTAGACATGCACTATAATATGAAAGAAAATAATCAGACAAGTTTTCAGTATTAGACCAACAATTAATTAATTAATAATTAGAGAAATTTTCAGTTTTAGACCCATTCATACTAATCGGTTGCTTATCTGATTATTAATTAATTGTGGGTCTGAAACTGAAAACTTGTCTGATTGTTTTCTTTCATATCGTAGTGCGTGTCTAAACTTTTCAAATAGATTATCAAATTAACTTTCTTTTTTTTGAAGCTGAGGGAGGCTAAAATTTTCATCAACACAAATTATCTAGAAGAAAATTCGTTAAAGTAGAATAATAACTTTTCCAAGGGGACAAATAGACAGATTAGGTTGTAATATACTAGCCCAATTGAGTTCTTGACCCTTATTATCTTGAGCTAGGCTGCATGCATTTTAAAGAATTTATCACAGCAATGCCTATGTGGCTATGTCGTCCTACGCGTTTCAAGTATCCTCTTACTAACATTAATTAATGATAACAACTTCAAATTTATTGTAGATGAAGAGTTAATTAATTTTCTGTTTCGTATACCAACTTCCTTCAAGTATAAATAAAGAAAACAACCACTAATTAAATATAAAATAAGTTAAAAGTTTAATTTGATTCCAATCCCTCTCTTTCTCTCTGAAAATTAAGGTCATGGACTGTATTCAGCTCTTGAAGTTTAGTTTAGTTTAGTTGTTTTTCTCCTAATGTTTGCGGTTGTGCCAGCATCGTCTAGTAAATATAATATTTGTCATCCTAATTGTTGCAATTCTCATAAACCAAAACACGAAGACCCAAATGACCCTATTGTTTGTATTCCTCAAGGGAAAATCTCGAATTTCGTGTATCACCCTATACATATATAATCAATATAATAAAACATTTCTTTGATCATTTAGCATTAATTGTTGAATGTTAATGTGACCATTTTTAGCATATCATTTACATATGATTGATCAAATTTTTAAATGTAAAAATTGTATGACTGTTGAGAGATTGTTGTAAAAATATCAATTATATATATATATATATATATATATATATATATATATATATATATATATATATATATATATATATATATATATGCGCGTCTGTGAAACTAACTTCAACAGTTTATTTTATGTTTTGGAATTGTGAGGCCCTTCTAACACCTGTATTAAACAGTTGAAAAACATTTTATAAAATGACATCATTTAATAATTTGATTAAAATGTAATTGCTATCATCAGTAACCATGCGTTTTTGGTCTATATATATATATATATATATAATATTCACCTATTATTGCTATTAAAGAAGACGAGCTAACTTAATTTCAATATAAATAGGCTGCTTAATGTATGAAGTTTAAATTTACATGATCGTATAATCTCTCACTCCTTTTCTCTAAGGTTATGGATAGTCTTCAACTCATAAGTGGTATTTTTTGTCAAAAACGAACATAATTGATTTTGCTGGTCAAATATGGCATTTTCAGACCTTAGGGTGCTATCTTCAAGCCAAGAAATTCCCCTCCTGTTGCATTGTATCACTAACTAAGTAATCAAATGTTTAGAATCATTACTAGCACAATTAGAGTTTGCAAAAAAATTTCATTGCTGTCTCTTTTTATGCAACGGAGAGTAATATGTAGTTTGTATGGTGGTTTAACTTAGGAGTGACACACAAGCAAGGCCTCAATAATATATACTGGGCCCTGTTTGTCAATTTTCAAAGTTGATAGCCTTTGTTTGTAGCCCATAATCCTGCATAGTGCCTTTAATTTAAATATTTGTATCGATTTCTGCCTTCATGTTGATGTAAAGAAAGAAGTGAATGCTTGTACTAAAAGGAATGAAGTTGAAAAAGATACACAAGCTATAAGGAATTTTGTCATTTTTCAACGAAAGAGGAGGTATGGGAGGCTGCGCATTTTGGGAAGAGATTTGAAGTTGGTGTGTAACGTTTTAGCAACGCTAGGCTGCCAAATATATATAGTACTGCTTACTATATATCGTATTAATGAGCAGACGAGGAAGATGCAGCAAGAAAAAGACGTCCATGTTAGGCCTGACCCATATTTAATTAAACATTACACCGTTGGTATACTAATAAAGGAAGATAGAATGAAAGATTTTTTCCCTATTTTATTTTGCTTGCGGACGTAAATTACTATTTTTGAAGCCAATTTGCAGAGTAAAAAACTCAATATTGTTAATATTGCCACTTGATTAATTAAAATTAGATTATGAGGTATTGAAGTTGATTATAACAATTCATGAGACATTTAAGTTATTTATTCCAGTGTATAAAGATTTGTGTTGGCGCATATAGTCAATTATAAAAAGATTTGTTTGAACATAAATCAATATAATGAGTTAAAATGATGGTTTTCATTATAAATAAAAAGAAACAAAGTATAAATAGACAGCTTAATTAGGAAGCGAACAAAGTATATAGTAACCTCAGTTTGTCAATACATTGACTGAATTTGTTTCATAATATGTATTATTTAGATTGATGGCCGCATGAGATATGTTTTTACATATTAGTGTCTATATAATCGAATACCTTGTATGTTTGGGACAACTTTTGAGCTAAAACCATATGTTATACTTTCTCCGTTTCATATTATTTCATTATTCTTGACTTTTTAAGATTACCTTAAGAGATTTTTATATTCAAAATTGGCATAGATTTTTTTAAATATTGTAATCAATATAATTATGAATATTATAAACTATCTAAAAAGTATTACTCATTATAAATTTTATTGTTTCATAATTTTTAACGAGTCGTATCAAATTTTGAGTTTGAAAATATCTCAAGTTAACTTTCAACAGTCAATAATAATCATATAATTTAGAACGAATGTATTATAATATATATCATGCTAATAGTAGCTAATTTTCGCTTACAAATTTATAATTAAGTCATGTTGTTTCTGGTTGGTTGTGGAAGTTGTTGCTTAATGTATGGACCATATGTAAACTCAACAGTCAATTCTCTTGCAAGCTTGGAAAATTTTAAACTTACCCACCAATTTTATCCGGTGTGTCTACCAACAGAAAAGACAAATGAGTGTGGCTTAATTTTTAATTATTAAGATAAATACAGTGGGGCAATACTCCTTTGTCTTTTTCACGGATAAGATTTGTAGTAGAAGGACTCTAATTAATTAGGATCGAATCAATGTAAATTTGTATTAAATGTAGCGTGAACAGTGAAGGGAGGAAATGGGTTATCACATGCAGAGCAACATCAATTTGAAAAATAAGAATGATTCAAAGGCCTACTTTGCGGGAGGCATGCATGCGATTATTTTTGCATTCGTCTCTAGCTTTTTACAGAACGGAGAGTAATATGTAGCCTGCAAGGTGGCTTTAACGCACCCTAAAAAATTCTAGGCACTGTTTGCTAATTTTCAAAGTTGCCAGCCTTTGTTTGTGTTCCATACTCCTGCACAGTGCCTTTAATTCAAATACTCTCTTCATGTTGATGTAAAGCAATTAGTGAATACTTACACTAGAAGGAATGAAGTTGAGAAAGATGCACAAACTCTAAGGGATTTTGTCATTTTACAACAAAATGCATCCTATTAATTAATGAGTAGATTTGAAGTTGGCGTGTAATGTTTTAACAACGCTGGACTGCCAAATATATACATACACACACACACACACACACACACACATATATATATATATATATATATATATATACATACATATATATATATATTGTACAGCATCCTATTGTACTAATGAGCAGACAAAAAAGATGCAGCAGGAGAGGGGCATCCCTGTTAGGCCTGATCCATTCTTTTTAGATTTAATTAAATTTACATGCTCACTGGCATACTAATAAAGAAAAATAGAATGAAAGAGTTTTTCCCCCCTCTTTTATTTTGCTTTACGGACGTAATTACTATTCATGAAGCCAATTTGCTGAGTAAGAAACTCAATTATTGTTAATGTTGGTAGTTATTTAATGAGTATTTAAATTAAGCTTAGATTCTGAGGTATTGAGGTTGATTCCTCCGTTTGTTAATATTAATATAAAATGATACAATATCTTTAAATTTGTCATCATAATTTCATTAAATATCAATATTATTAAACTAGCAACTCATTATATCTAATGATAAATATAAAATAAAAATACTTTATTAACAAACAACAGTCATGCAACAGTTTCTTTATATAGAATCGATTTCTATGTATACAAACATATAATTAATGTAGAGAAATACAAGAATATTAATGAATATTTTGCGTGTAACCAACCATGCACGTGGTCTTGGAACAGAGCATGAGCTGGATGAGACGCACGTACACCATTAATTGATACTACACATAGCTATAGTCATAGATCATAGCCATAGGGTATTACATGTTTTAAGTTCGGTTGAACATATATATAGTTGCAATGATCAGAATTGTAACGTAATCATGCATGTGGATGGATCCTTGAAATATTAATTGGAACTGAGAACGAGCTGAATGAGACATTCATCATAACATTGATGCTATAAACGAATTTCATAAATTATAGGGTCGTAATTATTTAGGTTCGGTTGAATAATTGACAGCTGTATGCTTCAAAAGAATTGCAGGCTCGTTTAGTAACAAATTGAGTGCATGCAGATGATCTCTATTTGGTTTTGTTTTGTATCTTTTCTCCGTTAGCTTCACATATTTGTCAATATAATGCAGCTGAAGATTACAATGCATAGACCACCATAGTCAATCTATTTAGAAACTGCCAACATTATGTTGCCTAAAGACTCATATCTGAGTGGTTTTTTTTTTTTTTTTTTTTTCATATCAAAATTTTCATATTTTAGTATTTGTTTCTGTTGGAAAATTGAGGAGAGGAGATTAAAATATTGAGGAATATATTGTGAGAACACTAATTACTTTGATTCCACTTAATATTGCTTATAATTTACGAATACCAAATGACCCACAATCAAATTTTAATCGAGTACATGAAAGTTTAATTACCAACCTCACAATCAAATTTTAATTGAGTACCAATATTATCATGAAATAAATTTCTTAGTATGCAGATTGTCTTCAAAAATAGTAATTGACATACACAAAGCAAAATAAAAGGGAGAAAAAAGAGAGTAAAATCTTGCATCCATCCTTCTAAAGTATGCCGGTGATTCAATATTTGGTATGGACATGTATAGTCAATCTTTAAATAATGGCTCAGACCTAACATGGACGTCACTTTCGCTAACATTAATACCATAGGATGAAGTAGTGCTATATTTGGCAGCCTAACATTGCTAAGAATTAGAGCCCAATTTCAAATCTTTTCCCAATGGTAGAATGAAGGGAGAAATGGAAATTAAATCAATACAGATATTTTAGTTGTAGGCATTAACTGCAGTACTTAATCATCGTGTGCCTTTCATCTGCAGATAAAGCTGGTGAGTGAACATAGATTAATCCTTTGAAGCTTGGATTCTAACAATTAAATACTTGCATTTTTACTATAACTTAGTCACAGGTGCTTTATGCACTACACTCATTTTGCATCACAAAGTTTTATGCACGTATATATATATATATATACACCAAGACAATGAGAAAAGGACCTGATTGTTTTAACATTCCATTTTGGAAGCTGTCAATTTAATAGCACATGCTATTCATAAATGACATTCCACGCCACATAATTACACCACTATATATATATAAAGGTGGTGGTGCAGTGGTGCAACTCATATCGTATCTATCTTCTTTTCTATTCATCTATCTAAAAATTTTAGCTATCTTCTTCCTTCCTCTTCTATCTAAAATCTAAAATCTAAAGAAATGGGTAACCAAACCGTACTTGTTTGTAGTCTACTACTCTTCGTTCTCTTCTTTTCAGCTTCTTTGGTGCCGTCAAGCTCTATTCCCAATCAGGAATTTATTAGCTGTTTGTCCAACCTTTCCACAAGCCCCGCCAGTAACATCTCCAACCACCTCTACACCCAAAATTCTCCACAATTTATAACCCTCTTTGAGTTTAACCAACAGAACACCAGATGGATTAACACTTCAAACTCCAGATTACCCGTGTTCTTAATCACTCCACACGACGAGTCGGAGATCCGAGCCGCCATTCTTTGTTCCAAAATGCATGGGCTTCAAGTCCGAGTCAGAAGTGGTGGCCACGACTACGAGGGTCTGTCCTTCCGTGCTCGTATGAGCTACATCATCATCGACCTTGTCGAATTTCGACGTGTGGATGTGAATGTAGCTAAAGAAACTGCTTGGGTTCAAGCAGGGGCCACATTGGGGGAATTGTACTATGCAATTGCAGCTAAAAGTCCAAGGCATGCATTCCCTGGTGGGACTTGCCCCTCTGTGGGCACAGGTGGGCTGGTTAGTGGTGGGGGATTTGGTATGTTGGTCCGGAAATTTGGCCTTGCCGCAGACAATGTATTGGATGCTCGGTTAATGAACGCGGAAGGCCAGGTACTGGACAAACAAACAATGGGGGAGGACCTGTTTTGGGCAATCCGAGGAGGTGGAGCAGCCAGTTTCGGCGTCATCACCGCCTGGAAACTGAGTCTTGAACGTATTCCAAAGACGATCACGTCTTTCACAAAACGTATAAGATTGAATGATAGTTCCAACACTATCATTTATAGGTGGCAAACTGTAGCACCAAACCTCCCAAAGGATTTACTCATCCGTGTCCTCCTAACAGTAGTAGCCGGACAAGGCATTGAGCAACACGTCCTAGCCGCATTTAACGGAAATTTTCTTGGGAGCAAATCAAAGCTGCTCATACTGATGAACGAGAAATTTCCAACACTAGGCTTGACGGAGAGAGATTGCTATGAAATGCCGTGGATCAATTCCACTACCCTCTACTTCAGAGGGGAAAATGGTACTGAAAACCCCTTGGAATGGTTGCTCAACAGAACCGACAGGCTGAGGTTAAGTTACAAAGCTAAGTCGGATTTTGTCTCCCAACCAATCCCAGAAGATGCCCTCCAAGGCATATGGAAGTTGATGTTGGAAACCGCCAATTTGCCCATTTTGGTAATGGAGCCATTCGGGGGAAGGATGAATGAGATATCAAATTCTCATCTTCCTTTTCCCTATAGACAAGGTTTCATTTACAACTTCCAGTACTTAATAAAGTGGAAAGGGAACAACTTGACGGAGGCCAGCGCCAGTATGAATTGGGTACGGAAGCTGTACCATTACATGGAGCCCTACGTATCCAAGTCCCCTAGAGCTGCCTACATTAACTACCGGGATCTAGATATTGGGACTAACCGTCCCAAAGGAAGCACCACTTTTTCTGAGGCTCGGCAATGGGGTGAAAAATACTTCCGTGCTAATTTTCAGAAATTGGCAGAAATCAAGGCCCGGGTTGATCCTGAAAATTTCTTTAAGAATGAGCAGTCAATACCACCATTGTCAAGCTTGGCTCCTGGCATCAATGCCCCTTAAACATTATTCTTTATGC